>CM026391.1:11452364-11529077 GCA_014843695.1 Archivesica marissinica
ACGAGGAAGAGAGAAGAAGCAATGTGGAATTTAAATGCCTTGCCTAAGGAAACAATCGTAATGGCTACAGTGGGGCTCGGATGCCGGGCTTGAACATTTGATTTGAACATTTGATCGCTAGTCATTGTTTTAATCAGGGGAAATAATACTGACCTGTAACCAGCACTGTCGTGTCCTCCAACGCCTGTGGCGTAGCTGACAACTTCAGACCGTAAGGGTGTCTCACAACGGACGATTGGCAGAATTAACGAATGTGCATCAATGTATAAACACATTTCCTTTCTGCTTTCTAAATAATTGGCAAATTTCCAGGTCAATATTATTGGTAAAGTGCAAAGAATTGGCACATTTCCAGGTCAATATTATTGGTAGAGTGCAAAGAATTGGCACATTTCCAGGTCAATATTATTGGTAGAATGCAAAGAATTGGCACATTTTCGGTTCAATATTATTGGTAGAGTGCAAAGAATTGGCAAATTTCCAGGTCAATATTATTGGTAGAGTGCAAAGAATTGGCACATTTCCAGGTCAATATTATTGGTAGAATGCAAAGAATTGGCACATTTTCGGTTCAATATTATTGGTAGAGTGGGTACGTTTCAAAGCAATACCGTTCCACGGTTTTTAAGAAATAATAATGTTGATTTTATTTTTAACACATACATAATTGTTTAAGGTAATTTGTCCGGCAGCCATTGATGACCATCACATTTGACCACCACAATTTAAAATGTCATATATCTCTGACTGTACTTCATGATGAAATCAGAAATGTTGACAAATTGTTGTCTATTAATAACTGAACAAGTAAACAGGCATAGTCAAACATATTATGTTAAAATGGCAAAATTGAAAACCTGAAAATGAGCACATTTTTGTGTACAAATAAATATCAAACTAATTTCTCTGAAAAGTTGTAGAAGACAAACATATTTGAATAGCTGGAACTGAGTAGCAGATGATAGACTATTACTTACTTTAAGTAAATGTTACAAAGAAAAGTTGCAGAATGACTCGTGCATCTACATGAAAAAATGACCACCGCCATTTTGTATTTTTACTCAGAATAATCAGTATAAATATTGCAAACGAATGCAATATTCAAACAGATCTTACCATGATGTATATAGATGTATATTCAACTTCCGCAAATGAACGCATGAAGATTTTAACTGTCATAGTTCCAATTGCATAAACGCTTGTCGTACAAGTAAAAACGTATAAAAACTTGACACTGTCATTTGTTTACTTATTTTGGGTTCGTCGATTGGCAGGAAGTTAAAAAAAGTGAATCGGATTCCTACGCAGTGAGAATGAAAAGACAAAAGATCGTGATTTTTTAGCAAAAATTATAAAAATGAAGGTAGAATGAAAATGCTGAATGTAAATGTAAGCTATTGTCATAAAATGTCCATTTATTTCTAGCGGCATAATAGGAACACTATATTTAGCTGTATTGGCGTCTTGCAGGAAATAACAGGTGGTTGCTGGTTCCCCACATAACTGTTTGTAGACCGGACGAATCGGAAACCAATACGAATTGAAAATGGCGACTAAGCTTTGTGTATTGGAGACATATCGTTCCTGGTTGTTTACATAAAAACGTAAAAATACTTGCTTGATCTGCATTTTCTTGCACGTAAAGTTATTAGTTATGAGAATATCCACAATACCGCAATGCTTTGGATCATAATTATATACAATGGTTATTTGTTTTGATTGTCTGGAAATTATCAATCATAAACAAATTGATCATATGCTTGGAGATATATATTTTTTCTTATATGTTCTTCTTATTTAGTTTATACACATTTATTTTAGCTCGATTGCGAAACAAGTTATTTCAACGTATATAAATCACTCTCGAGACCTCATTCCTGATGGAATCCATCGCCACGAGGGAGAGAGAAGAGGTGACGTGGAATTTAAATGCCTTGCCTAAGGGCACAATCATAACGGCTCCAGTGGGGCTCGAACCCCGCACCTGAAGCGAACGCTCATCCACTGCGCTATCACGACTTCTTCTTATTGGCCTTTTGCCAAAGAAATAATTATAAGTAGTTAATAGGTAGGTAAGTATGTATATATAAATATTTATATATGTTGTACAGGAAATTAAAAAATATATATGAGATTTAGAGACTATAGGAAATTGTAAACAAGCATGTTTGTGTAATGAGGAGAGCCATTGACTGTTATATCACATATCCAATTTCATATCTCATTATATAGTGTGTGTTTTACATTGAAATAGCAATTGTGACTATTGAATCCGTATTGTCCTTATTCCTTAATTGATATAGTGTGTATTTATTGTGATAATTTAGTAAATATGGGTAACAAACGTAAACAAATAGTAGACGATACAAAAAAGTTGGTGTTGCTGGTGGCAGTCATGGGTTGCACAGTAGACGAAAGCAGCTGTCAATGAAAAAACGTGTGAAAAAGACCTTGAGTACCTTTAAGAAACACAATGCCTTTTGTCTAACACAAACTGTAGATCTGAAATAAGTTTGCCAGATTAGCTGTTGAGAGAGCTAAGCGGTATATTTGTATGAAAGACAGAGACAGTAATAAAGTAAGGTTGCAAGTAATAGAACCAAAAGACCTGTCTGGAAATCGTATAATTGAAGGACCATGTCAGTGAAATAAGCAGGCATTCAGCTTTATGTGAAAAGGCCAGAGAAAATGCAATGAATGGCATAGACCCAGTGATACTAGTATCAGAAAAAAGGGATGGGTTGGAGTGCATTATAAATGCAAAATATAGAGGCTGCGGCCAAGTATTTGCTATACATAACAGTGAACCTGTCAGTTGTAAAGATGGAGACCTCTCGGAAATTAATGTAAACGGTGTCTGGGGCAGTATGGTAACAGGTGGTGGTTGCTCTATAATGAACGAGTTCATGGGAATGTTAGGAATTCCTGGAATGAAACCAGTCAGGTACACACATACAGAAGAGCAGATTGGAGAGTGGTGGCGAGAAGTTCTCCAAGAAGATATGAAAGAAGCGGGAAGGGAAGAGAGAGAGCATGCCATTGAGGTTGGTTCGTATCATGATGGTGTACCTGCTGTGTCTGTTGTATGTGATGGTGGGTGGTGTAAGAGATCACACAAACGCACGTATAATGCCATGGCTGGAGTTGCAGTTATCATTTGATTGTATACAAAGAAACTTCTTCACATTGGCATCAGAAATAGATTGTGTTATATATGCAGTGCTGCTCATTCAAAGATGTTGAACCCAATAAGCACACATGCTTCAAAAACTGGAATGATTCGGCACAGTCAATGGAAAGCGATATCATTCTGGAAGGTTTCTTGGAATGCGAGCAGGTATATGGCGTGAGATACATGAAAATGATTGCTTAGGAAAGAGGTAACCATATAAGCAAGTTACTTTCTCCTCAATCCTACATGTATTTTCTTATTGTGATAATTGACCTTTCTGCCGATTTTGATTGACAGCTGGCGTTAGCCAATCGCATCGCACCATTTGCGCACACCCCCGGCAACGGCTTATCGCCGCCATCTTGTTAGACAAACAATGCATATTAGACAAACTAGTAACGAGTAGACAAATTTGAAAAGGCGTGAATTTGATCGAAAATACGGGTTTAAAATTGTTTTAATGATGTTGAAAATGTGTAGCTTTGGTGTGTGGGTTAGTTATAGTACAAAATTAGTCGATATCCTGGTGATCGACGTTAAATTCAACCCATTTCAAAATCCTTGGACAAATCTAAAAGTGTGTATATGAACCACAAAATACCAGACAGCTGCTTTAAAAACAATGCATCTATAAAAACACCGACTGACCCCATATAGTCATTCTTTTCTAGCAAACACAGCAATCAAATTTAAGCGTGTCACACTGTTTATTGGGAGTAATCGACTACCGGTACATCACAGAGACCGCCGACTGTATAATATCCCGGATAGGGGCCTACTGCTATTATCAAGCTAATTGGTCAATTATAAAATGTGTGCACATAATAATAGCATTGATTACTACACCGAATCATTGTGTTATCGTTCTGTCAGACAAACGAGTTATTTAGTAACGTTTTAATCAAATCTGATAACGAGTGATCGTGATCTGAAATTATGTTTTGAAAAATAATTACAAATTAATTAATGCTGTCTGTCATTGACAATGGTGAAAAGATGTAGTTACGGTGTGTGATAGTAGATATCCAGATCGATTGATAGGTGACGTTAAATTCGTGCCATTTCCAAAACCTGTGACAAATCTTGAAACATGTCTAAGGTGAATTAAACGACCAGCTGAATACATCCAAAATTAATGCAAACAGATATATTTGCACAAAAGTAAGTTGAAATTAATTTATTTATGCATAATAAAATATTTCGAAAAAATATATTCTGCATTTATAGATTTACTGTTCACAAGAGATATGTGAGTATAATGGTGATTAAAATTATACACGTGGTTCATACATATTGTCGTGGATGGTGGACTAGGGATCAGATAGTAGTAATAGTACCCATGCATGTGCAGAGCTGTGGGATTCCCATATTAGCTCAGTGAACTTACTGGTGTTCAGTTTTTGGGCCTAATGTTCGAGTCTTCTAGGAGGCATAGGGTCGAGTCTCTCAAGACGGTGGCATATTTCATTTCTTTTGATGTCAAAGTTGACACGATATGGTTGTTCACTCTTCCGTTGACTGCGAAAGCATTTTCCACGAACACTTAACATGTCCTCAACCGTTAAATATATCTGTACTTTAGAGAAATAACCATCACTGAAAAACTTAAACCATTGCTGTCTTGCTTTCAACGAGATATTCTTATCTGGGTGAAATAAAACCGAGAAATTCGACGGAATTTATCTAGATTAACTCGATGCAGGACTGCGTTAGACGCCATTTTGTTAGATAGCTTGTCTCGCGTGGTTACAGCGAGCACCGGTAACTATGGGGGCGTGCCTAAGTAGCGTTTGCAGAAAGGTCAATTATACTATGTATATTCATTGAAATAAAATATTGTTTTTAAACTAAAATGATTGCTGATGGAGACAGTTCCGTGTATTCGAGTATTGTGGAAAATGTTGCTGTTTGGGGTCAAAATTGTGGAAAAAATTGAATGTGCCAATCATGCATGCAAGTGTCTAAGGGCTCACTTAGAACAGTTAGTTTCAGACAAATGACACTACAAAGGAAAGGGAAAACTGTCCGTCTTAAATAGAAAGCGGATAGTGCAGGGCGTAAGATGTGCCATTAAGATGAGAAGCAATGAAAGTAATGTTGCATTAGCCAAAGTCAAACTTCGACATGACATTAAAAACTGTGGAAGGCATGTTCTAGGAATTCATGACAAATGCTCTACATATTTTTGTAAATTCTCTCAGAACAAAAAGACCACACTTATTGATGGAGATGTAGAAGACCGTAGTAATGAGGATGGGATACAGTGAAAGATGCCAGTGAAATGTGAACTGACACTATGAAGGAGATGTCCGAGGATGAAGAGAATAGATTAAGGACTGTAGGAGAGTCAATAGGGACCAAACACGAGGACCTTCTGAAAGACGTATATTTCATCTTAAATAGAATGGCCAACAAGTCTGATAGACTAATCTCAAACTTCACCAGCAATTTGGCAGAATATTGGATGAACATAAGATGTAAATTTGATGATGGTAAGGTCACTAACCGTTGTTTCAGAGGGTAATTTTATGCTCGTTGCTATGGAGGTGGATTACGGTCAACCAGACGACCAGCATGGTTACCTATGGTGTATGGGAAAGTAACAGGGAAGCAACCAGATAACATATTCATTCGCACATACAGACAACGATCAAAACATTACATCCGCACAATGAAAGGACAACGAAAGCCAGAAACCAAGAAAATCGCTACAAACGTAAAATTATCACTAAACAAGGAAAGGTATCAAATTCAAAAAAAGCAAATCGGGCATATGGTCCTAATGTACTTCAGGACAGCACCGATCTATCTTCAACTGAACTGAAATTACATTGTGATGAGTATTATGAAGAAAATGTGAAAGTTTCAGAAATTGAGGCCACAGCTATAGAAATTGAAACAAGAGGTCAATCAGTTAATGATCGGTGGAAAGATGAAAGAAGAAAACGCATGACAAGTTCAATTTTTGGAGACATTGTTAGTCAAGGTTTGAACAATAATAGTCCAATACTCACCAAACGTCTTCTTTACTCAAATTTTGGAGGAAATGCATATACACGCAAGGGGTTGATGGAGGAGGAATAGCCGCAAAGAATAGATAAACATACAAAATAAAGGGAGACATCACATCTTAACTATTAATGTTCCCGGACTCCAAATTTCTGCTGAAAACCCATTCCTCGCTACATCTAGCGATGTGATTGTTCATTTAAATGATGGCACCACAGGATTAATAGAATTTAAGAATTTGTACAAATGGGATGTACAAATTGACGAAGCTGCAAGGAAAGAAAACACATTCTGTCTTGGTATTGATAAAAGTGGCAAAGAAAACACACAAATATTACTTTCAAGTCCAAGGTCAACTGAACATTTTAGAAAAACAATGGTGTGACTTCATAGTTAGGAGGACTAATCTATATGACACATATACTGAGTCAAAAAAGAAACGATACCTGGTGTTTATGTGTCTATAATTTCAACATTTATTAAGAAAATTCTTTGAAAATTCATAAGATGATAGTCCAACATGTTTGAAAGAGGAGCACATAAAGCATAATGAACCTCCGAAACTGTCTGCTGCGTGATGACGTAATTCGTCGGACAGGGGTATAATGGAGTTTTCATACAGACGTCAATACCGAGTATGGGCACCATTTGCGTCTCTCACTGCAATGCACCGCCGTCGCATCGAACGGAAGAGTGTCTGAATCTCTTGCTGGTCAATATTTGTGCACTCCTGACGCAAAACATCCCTCAGTTGGTTTAACGTTACCGGCTGACGTCGTCTGACGCGGCGGTCTAACGTATCCCACAAATGTTCCATGGGCGACAAGTCTGGTGACAAAGCAGGCCACGGCAGGGTTACAATATTGTTCTGCTCCAATAATGTGGTGGAAATCCGAGCAGTATGACACCTGGCGTTGTCCTGTTGGAACAGTGTGACGTTTCTGTTGGCGTTAAAGAACGGCACAACAACTGGCGCAAGGATCTCATCACAGTACCGCTGGGCGTTTAGGTTCCCGTCCACCACTAACAGTTCAGTGCGACTGCCGAAGGTGATACCGCCCCACGCCATAACGCTTCCGCCCCCGAACAGATCGACCTGACGTACACATGCGTCGGCGTAACGTTCACCGCGTCTGCGATATACCCGCTCTCTGCCATCCGCTCGACGCAAACAGAACCGCGATTCATCGCTAAACATCACCGAATTCCACTGTAACCGAGTCCAGCGAGCACGTTCCGTCGTACATTCCCGCCGTACGTCACGGTGACGTCGTGTCAGGATGGGTTCAACGTATGGCCGATAGGCACGAATGCCACGTTCACCGAGCCGGTTCCTGACTGTTTGTGCACTGATGCGATTGTTGGTCATCCCAGGAGTAACGGCAGCTGTGTGCGTAGCAGGTAGGAACCGGTCACGTAAATGTGACGTCCGAATGTGACGGTCCTGTTCACGCGTCGTCACACGTGGTCGACCAGATCTTGGACGGTCGTCCACCGATCCATGTGTTCGATAACGTCGAAGTAGACGTGTTATCGTGATCCGCGTAACCCCGAGTCGATTTGCGACGTCACGCTGACGTAAACCGCCGTCAATCATGCCAATGGCACGCATTCTCTGATTGCGGTTTAGCCTAGGCATTTTGTTAGAGGTAACAATGGGTATGTAAGGTGTTTTTCCTCGATGATAATGCAATACCAGTACAATAAACCGGTTTTCCGATTTGTACATGTGTAGGAAGTTGTCTTTGTTGAGGAGCACGTGCAAATCGGAAATTCGGCGTTCCAGGATCGGGTGTTTATTTACCTGTGTTTATGGTTGGCTGACGTTGCAATAAGATACCCGGTACTGATACGTACTAATATATTAAACCTTTCTATGGTTTTATCCGTTTTACGCCATTTTAAGTTTGGTATCGTTTCTTTTTTGACTCGGTATATATTGAGCGGATATCTAGAGATCAGGAATTGAGGAGAAATAAAATGGTACCCAAATTGAGAGCATTCTATTTTTTTCATTTGCTACCTTAGCTAGCAGTGCCAAGACATAAATATGTCTCTGGAATCAGAAAGCCAGCACTTCCAGGGGTGTGTAAATTTAAATTTTAAGCCTATGTAACGGTATGATGTATTTAAAGCCTTGCTATATTTATATCTAGCCATAATCTATGAATATGTTTAGATGTTATCAGCTACATGTACATATTTCTGCTTTGCTCTCTATGCCTTTGCTTCCGTTTAGGCCTATATATATATAGATATTTTTAAAACTTATAATGCACTGTGCATACATACACACATGCAATCCCAACAAAAGAACATATTTATTTATATACGATGGGATTTTTGCAATCAATATAATGAAACTAGATAGATCAAAGGGCGTATCATGTTTTTAACGGTCCTACATTAGATTGATAAAATGTTGTCAATCGGTTATTGAATTCTATTCTAATGAACCCTTATGTAAAATTTAAAACATCGTGAGTCCTTAAGTTCTTTTACCATCGATTTATGTTGAATGTACCGTTTTCAGAATTTTTCTTAAAATGTTTCACAGGCGTGAAGGCAGTAATTTGTAATACATTTTGCTATTTCAGTACACACACTCAGTGAGTGTTTCAGATTCCAGTACAGTGAACATCCGTGTCAGTAAGAAGACTACAACAAATATCCACTCCCTTTCATTGATCAGCCAGCCTTCAACCTCCCAAGACACTCTGCCATTGATCCAGCCTTCAACTTCTCAAGACACTGTGCCATTGATCAACCAGCCTTCAACTTCTCAAGACACTGTGCCATTGATCAACCAGCCTTCAACTTCTCCAGCCACTGTGCCATTGATCAACCAACCTTCAACTTCTAAAGACACTGTGCCATTGATCAACCAGCCTTCAACTTCTCAAGACACTGTGACATTGATCAACCAGCCTTCAACCTCTCAAGACACTGTGACATTGATCAACCAACCTTCAACTTCTCAAGACACTGTACCATTGATCAACCAACCTTCAACTTCCAAAGACACTCTGCCATTGATCAACCAGCCTTCAACTTCTCCACTGTGCCAATTTGCTATCAAGGTATTAGTGTGTCAATTAATTTACATATGTATTAGAAAAATTATCACATGTCATATTATTTATACAAGCGAATGAATATACTGTTCTTAGTCTTAACTTAATAATAACTTAATATATAGCCTAATATTTTAAAACTATCATGGCTTGAGGAATTTATTGCAATTGCATCACCAACTTCAATTTTCATTAACAGACAACTAAATTCATAAATTGTACAATTTCAATTTATGAATACAACTGCAGGTACCAACAATCTGTACACATTTAGAAAGAAATGTATAAGTGACATTTTATAAATTAACCATTCCATTACAGTGTGAACAGTCTCGATAATTAAAACATGAAAATATGTTGTGTATACACCATTTGCATGACAAGACGGAAAGCAAACGCTAAGTTTGTTGGCAGAAGGATATCACATAGGTGGGATAATGAACATGGTGAGGAAGAATGGTACAGCGGTATAGTTCTTGGTGTAACATCTGGCAAAGATGGTGCTGATAATGCAGTGTATCAAATCCAGTACAAAGATGATAATGAGTTGTATGAAATAGAAGATTTACAGAAAGATTACGATGATGGCAATTTGTGTTTTAATGATTTATAGGTAACACTTCCATTTGTCTGTATTTTGTTCTATACGGAGGTAGGAATGCCACAACAGAGATTATCAATAAGTCTGCTAGTAGCACTCTGCATCTGATAGCTTTGTGCATGTCAGTTGTAGGAGGGGCGAAGCCAGGAACATTGAAATATCATGGTAGTTTCTTACATGCCATAATGCCTTGAAAACTGACAGTGTTAAATCTCATCTGATAGTTATTTACATGTCAGATCACAAAAGACAACATCTGAATCCAGCTCTGTGATAGTTTCTTACACTGCTTATTTCAAATAATACTATAGAATTAACTTAGCCATATTATGTGACATCCAAATGTTATAGCATTATTGCATACTAAATTTATACTAATAATTAAATACTAATATAAACTAATACAAATCCTGTTATTTTAATCTCATTATAAATGATTGAAATATGTATCCCAACATGAAATTGTTTTCAATAATTTGAATTTCAGTTTATATTCACACTCTCACACATTACCATGTACAGAAATGGCCACTTATATACACCATACCTTGATTTTCATTTTGACAGATGTGTTTTGCCATTAATTTCTCCAGATAGGGGATGTTTACCGATGGATATGTTTAATGAAGTGTTACTTCCATATGTGTAGAAGTTAATACCTGGAGCACTTAAAGGAGACATCATAGAAGACTATCTGTGTACTTGTTACAGCATAAGTGAAGACTATTCGTCAGGAAACGTGCACAAAAATTGGACATATTGTGGTAGGTACCTGAACATATTTAATTGCATTATTCTAAAATAGTTGTCTTTGAATATCACTGAATATAGTTCACAATTGAACAGGATTAGTTAAATTAAATACCAAAATATTGCCCTGAAAAAACGCCAAAGACTAATTAGAACTCGGACTCAAGAACACCGAGTTGCGGGGTGGGGGGGATTTAATCATTACTGTGATGAATAGCATTAGTCATTGGATGTGCATGTGTATTTCCAAAGCAATACCTTTGGCAGTTGTTAATGAATAATATTATATATCTATCTATCTATCTTCCGCTAATGTCGAACCCCTCGCGGGGACGTAGACATGTTGCGCGTCAAAAACAGCAAAGAAGTTAAAAGTATGAGTAGTTAAAAGTATAATTTAAGAAGGTAATGACAATAAGTTGTGGTAAAAGTTTAAAAGCAGCTACGCAGAACAACTAGGGACTGGCATGTTCAATATGGCAAACTGCCGTATTGAATTGCTCTATGGTAGGGAGATGGACAATGTCAGGAGGGAGGTGGTTCCAATGATAGATTGTACTTGGAAAGAAGGAAAACTTGTAGTAGTCTGTAGTTGCTGTAATTAACCTATAGCTTAAGGAATGGCAATGGCGAGCAGGACGGGAGAGAGGAACTAGGTAATTTTCAATGGGAATAGCAACAAGATCATTATGAATTTTATACATAAGCGATAACCTATTGTCAATACGCCGTTGATCTAGTCTGCGTAGATTTAGGGAATGTAGCATGTCTGTAACACTAGAGGTACGATAGAAGTCAGCCTTTATCCAACGGGCTGCTCTTCGCTGGACACCTTCAATTTGGTCTATCAATGTTTGGGTATGGGGCGACCAAATCTCGGAGCCATATTCAAGCTGGGGTCTCACTAGTGTCTGGTAAGCCATGGTCTTAAGGGGTTCAGATTTGACCTGGAGGTTTCTACGTAGAAATCCTAATGATTGGTTTGCTTTCTTTGTTGACCTTTTTATGTGGGTGTCCCACGACAGGTTATTTGAGATATCCACGCCAAGGTAGGACTCCATGGAGTTTATATTTGCTGGGAATAGGATGTTTCCTTCTGGTGACGTGGATAACTTGACATTTGGAGGGGTTAAATTCCATGTCCCACACCAACTCCCACTCTTCTAATATCGTTTTGGAGTGTGACCGATTCATTTGCAGATGTCAGTGATAGATAGACTGCAGTATCATCTGCAAAGATGCGGACATTGGAACTGATGTTTTGTGGGAGGTCGTTTATGTAGGCTAGGAAAAGCAGGGGTCCAAGTACGGATCCCTGTGGGACTCCAGAGGACACCGGAATGGCCTCTGAACTAATACCATTAAGGACAACTGACTGGAGTATATTATCTAGAAAACTCTTAATCCACCTTAATGTTTGACCTCTGACTTCATATTCATGCATTTTTAGTAGTACTTTCTCGTGATTGACCTTATCGAAAGCCTTACTGAAGTCTAATAGGATGAGATCTACCTGATGCTTATTGTAGACGGAGGTAACCAAGTCATTGACTAGCATTACAAGTTGGGTCACGCATGACCGTTTTTCTCTAAACCCATGCTGCAAATGGTACAGAATACTGTGGTTTGTGAAGTGTTTTACTATCGAGGAGGAAACTATATGTTCTAGTACCTTGCATAGAACACATGTCAGTGAGATAGGCCTATAGTTGGCGGGGTTTGACTTTTTTGTAAATGGGAGCAACATTTGCTGACTTCCACTGGGCAGGCAGTGATCCTTCGTTGAGGGATTTTTGGAATATAATATTAAATTGATGTATGACGCATAAATAATCTCTAATAATCTAAACTATATGTCGCCGAAGTTCAAGGTGGGTGGCAGGATGTGGAATATCTGCAGGTGTACAATAGCAAATTAGTCCTCGGATGTGTATGAGATCTTTATAGAAACACAGTATTTGAACATAAATCAAGACACAGTTCTTGTTTAATCATTTCAAGGTCAATGCCACTGGTTGGCGGGAATGGGGGTACTATGTTTTAGATAATTAGTGCTTGGATATGTATGCAACATTTCCAAATAAATGTAATATGAACGTTTTTTTACGGGTCATATATAAAATTATTTCTGACAACCGGCTATTTTCTAGAACATGCTGGTAATATGATTATCATTTTAATATGTTATAAATTATTTAAAAAATGTGTCCATAAATAACTACCACACAATAAATTGGGAATATGACAAATAACACCTGTTATGTTTTGGTATTAACTATAGAACGACAATAAGTGCTTAATGTGTTCTAACTATATTTATTGACATACATATATAATGATAAAGTAATATATGAACAGAGATGTTAACTCAATGGAAGCTGGTAGAGAAAAGCCCTGGTATCAGAGAGGCAACGATTTACATACACTCTCTGCTATAGATATAAACCAGCCTAGGATGTATTTCAACTAGCCCAATAATAGAACAACACCTGTAGAATGTATGGCAATAGCAGATAATTACCTAAATAATCCCTTTGGTCATTTGTTGAGAGCAAATGGCGTTTTGTGACTAAGGGAGATAAACTAAAATAATTAGTTGAACTACATGTTGAATTTCTTACATTCGTGTATTATATCTGAATTATAAGTTCTGATGGAAGAAGTATGCTTATATATTGAGAACTGCATGAGCTAAGAATTCATGAATTATTTCACCGAATTAGTTCTGGATAGGTACGGTAGTTTGCAACAACACTATTGAGAAGGTCGACCATACAATATTCATAACGTGTAATAATGCTTTTAGTTATTCTTGCACTTTGAAGAAACACATGTGCGACTAGAATTTACAACACAGATACAGTTTTTAAGAATGCACTAAATGTGCCCGGCAAATCTACTTGTTTGTACTTTTCGATTTTGATCTCATTTTCCAAAATGCTGCATTTGTTAACATTGAACTTGGCTGAATGCGTATGGGTTATGTTGTTATATAATAAATACTTCTGGTTAACAAAACTCCACATATAAAATGTTTGTGCATTGCATCTATTTTACAAATAATAGAGAAACGTATATTTGTTGGGCTAAAATGGCTTTGTCTCATTTCTGTTCTGACAGTTTCAGTGTAATTATTTGATGTTTTGACATGTACACCTATAAATAACAAAACTACCACAACAAATATAAGCCATATGCAATGTAACCTATCATCACTGATAGTCACGGGTTCGAGCCCCGCCCACCGTGTCACTTTACATGAACACGTTGGCAGTTTCTTACGGAGGTTGGTGCATCAAGTACTGGTTAAGCGCTGGAGCCTGCCCAGGAAATGTGATGTTTGGTGACCTGCCCGTCCCTAAAATGGGCAACCTGTGTCGACTAAACTTTAAGAAAGTAATGCTAGTTCAATAATACTATTTTTATAATCCTGTAAATTGAGATTTATTTGCTGTTTTCTGACTTGCACATGCATACATTCCAAGAACACGTGTTCTAGTGTTTCTATAATTATATACATGTATATAATTATATAGATTTAGTGTTTAGTTTAGTTTATTAAATTCCAGTTGGCTTTCAAGCCCATGAGGACATACATACATGTTATATACAGTTAGCGAACAGTGCAAACATAATGCATACATTTCATACAAATGAGCTCCCACAATCATAGCAATTTATATATATGTGTGTAAATACATGTAATCTATTCTGATATGTCTCTCTATCTCTCTCCCCCTCCCTCCCCTCCCTCCCCTCCCTCCCTGTATCTAAATTTGTGTAAACTGTATATTTGTATATGCTGTGTGGTTTGAAATAAACTATGTTTAAACTAAGCTATATATATATATTATATATATATATATATATATGTTACACATATATTTGAATTCACGAATTTACATTAATTTTAAAGAGATACTTATTTCTTTGTTGTATACGTGTAAGATGCTTTTATTGGGAATTTCTAATTTTAGTATCAATCAATACTTGTTTTTAAGTGATGAATGTATTTATTTTTCCATTTTTGACTATGTGTGTCATTTCAATTGATTTTATTATTGGTTTTTTTTCTTCTTTATTTTCCTTTTTTTATTTGTAAATGGTACAACATCTTGTTAGGGTTGTTTGATTTCTTAAGTGTATCTATATTGTTTTCAATATGTGAATATTGATTGCTAAGTTTGTCTTTTAAGTGTTTGAATGAATTCTGTATGTTATATATGAATTTAAATTTTTCAAATAAATAAATTCTCTTGGATATGTAATAATAAAAAAAGCTAATGTATTGCATACCTTTTTTATACCATCTTTCGTAACAAAGGGTACCATTTCGGTTGTATGTGTTTCAGTTGTTCCATATTAGTTGCTTTCCAATTAGCCTGGGTATACCGGTAACCGGTGACATAAGCAATAGCCTGTGCATTTTTGTTTCAAAACGAGGCTGTGCAAATAATGTTCGCTCTCAACTAAGCATAATCATATTTATTTTATTGTATGCAATATTAGTAAGAAATAAATCATAACTGAATCAAAAACAAAGTGAAAGCAACAACACATGCCCCCATATTATATTTACGCTGTGATACCAATGACCGGTGACGATGTAAATTTCGCCTCACAAATAGCAAATATATGCCATATAAGGCAATCATGTGACGTCACATGAGTAGCGGCCACCATACAAATGTCAAATGCAGCCATTAGCTAACAAATTCATTGAAATTCACCTAAATATTGACTACATGAACGAAAACGTACAAGTTTTGAATACAATTTATAAGGTACATTTATCTGTAGAAATGACATTTCAGCTAGTTTTTGCTATAGACAGTTGAAGAAATTCGACGGAAATAGTAAGCACAAAATGAACATGTGTGGTTCATTTGGCTTAATTCTGATATCACCGCTTATTAGTATTCACCGATTGTGTTTCATTTTCTTTATGATGTATGGTGCTCCAAGCCTACATATGTTACTGTCGTGACCACAAGAAAGCAATATATCACACACATTATATGACAAAGTTCAAGAAAAACATGACCCCAGTGGGGCTCGAACTCCGGATCTTTCGCACCTGAAGTGAACCCACCACTACTGTGCTATCAAGACTTCCATGTTCTATGTTACGAATACGCTGACATTTCCGAAGAGGTGACATATTTGTGACATAATTCGTGTAGATTTTACTTTCATAGTAAAGTTCTAGTGTATGAATCCGTTAACCATTAACAACCACCATTAACAACCACCATTAACAAACACCATTAAAACAAACACCATTAACAAACACCATTAACAAACACCATTAACAAATAATTAACAACCACCATTAACATTAACCATTAGTCATTTTAGATTTTTGGACGATAGTGCATTGATACAGACAGATACCCATTCCAGAGTCTCCTCTGGTTCATTTACGTGCACGGTGTAAAGCACAGACACGAGACCTCGGTTTAGAGTCCATCAGAAAGACTGTTAATTTTATTAGGGTCAGACGGGGGATCGAACCTGCGATCCCTGGATTACCAGATTGGGGTATCTGGATGGATTAGACTACTGTTGTAGGAACTCGATTCGCAATCGAGCTAAATTAAATTTGAATGAGCTTAGATTACGTTGATGTACGACACGATTGGAAGATTGAGTGTAAGCATTAATGCATAGTTCACATTCGTATTGGTAGTGACTGTATACTGTATCTATCTGTTGCTGTCTGTGTCATATCGACGTATCTAGAAACTATCTGTGGCTGTCTGTGTCATATCGACGTATCTAGAAACTATATGTGGCTGTCTGTGTCATATCGATATATCTAGAAACTATCTGTGGCTGTCTGTGTCATATCGATATATCTAGAAACTATATGTGGCTGACTGTGTGTCATATCGATATATCTAGAAACTATATGTGGCTGACTGTGTCATATCAACGTATCTAGAAACTATATGTGGCTGTCTGTGTCATATCGACGTATCTAGAAACTATATGTGGCTGTCTGTGTCATATCGATATATCTAGAAACTATCTGTGGCTGTCTGTGTCATATCGATATATCTAGAAACTATATGTGGCTGACTGTGTGTCATATCGACGTATCTAGAAACTATATGTGGCTGTCTGTGTCATATCGATATATCTAGAAACTATCTATGGCTGACTGTGTGTCATATCGATCTATCTAGAAACTATCTATGGATGTATGTGTGTCATATCGATCTATTTAGAAACTACATATAGCTGCCTGTGTTATATCGATCTATCTAGAAACTATCTATTGATGTATGTGTGTCATATCGATATATCTAGAAACTGTATATGGCTGTCGTGTCGATCTGTCTATAAACTATATATGACTGTGTGTGTCATATCGATCTCTCTGGAAACTATATATGGCTGTATGTGTCATATCGATCTATCTGAAAACTATATATGGCTGTATGTGTCATATCGATCTATCTGGAAACTATATATGGCTGTATGTGTCATATCGATCTATCTAGAAACTATATATGGCTGTATGTGTCATATCGATCTATCTGGAAACTATATATGGCTGTATGTGTCATATCGATCTATCTAGAAACTATATATGGCTGTATGTGTCATATCGATCTATCTGGAAACTATATATGGATATCTGTGTCATATCGATCTATCTAGAAACGATCTATGGTTGTCTGTGTCATTTCGATCTATCTAGAAACTATATATGACTCTCTGTGTCATTTCGATCTATCTAGAAACTATATATGACTGTCTGTGTCATAGTGATCTATCTAGAAACTATATATGACTATAATATATGTACATGCATATATATATATGTCCTTATGTGTGTGTATATGTGTATACGCACGTACCCATTCAAGCATCGTTCAGAATATTGCTGGAAGAATACGACTCCGATAAGTTAAGCTAATGTGATAGAGGTTGCATGCTATACATGGCAAGTCGACACGCTCTTTAAACACGATATTTAATATGATATGCATACGTGCATACCATGCGTGATAGTGAATAAAATAACAATGCACACCTTAATTGTAATAGTATGCATTTGCGGGTATATCCTGTAACATAGACCATGTGCGTCATATGGATTTCCCTTTAAAGTGATACACTTAGTTATAATTTTAATTGTTAGATATTATAAGTTTACTGTCCTACAGACACAATACCTCGATTTAAAGTCCCATCTGAAAGACTGTTAATTGTTCTAGGGTCAGATGGGGGTTGGAACCTGCGGTCCATGGAATACTAGTCCAACGTGTTAAACCACTATACTACACATACTGTCTCGTGAGGTGCAGACGCTATGATGATTGTTGATGCTACATTACACCTCTGTCATTACTGTATATTGTAGAATAGTTTCTATTGTAAATAGACAGTGTGTTTTATTTTAATATTTAATTTTTTACGTTTATTTATCGTCGCAACCGGTTGTGCATAAGACACGTATAACAGTGTGTGTGTTTTACGTTTAGTTATCGTCGCAACCGGTTGTGCATAATACACGTATAACAGTGTGTGTGTTTTACGCTTAGTTATCGTCGCAACCGGTTGTGCATAATACACGTATAACAGTGTGTGTGTGTTTTACGTTTATTTATCGTCGATTCCGGTTGCCCATATGAGCGACGCCTCCTGAAGAGATTGGTCATTTTAGATATTTGGAGGATAGTGCAATGATACAGACATTCCAGAGTCTCATCTGGTTCTTTTACGTGCACGGTGTAGCGCATGCTTGTATTGGCAAGAGATCGTATGATACGACCATATTAATCAAGGGCGTAGCTAGCGATTTTGAATGTGTAGACCCTGCTAATAAATTTAGCACCACAGGATGTGATTTTGATAGAGCAGTCGTATGGGGGCATGGTCCCACAGGAACATTTTGAATCATAGAATGAAATTCAATGGTGCACTTTGATGCATATAAATGTACTCCTTGGATACTCAAATTGCGATATTTTCAGAGAAATGAATTTGTCTTTGTGTTTTACGTTTATTTATCGTCGCTAACGATTACCCATATGAGTGACGCCTCCTGAAGAGATTGGTCATTTTAGATATTTGGACGATAGTGCAATGATACAGACAGAGACACATTCCAGAGTCTCCTCTGGTTCTTTTACGTGCACGGTGTACAGCACCGACACGAGACCTCGGTCCCATCTGAAAGACAGTTAATTTTTATTAGGGTCAGACGGGGGATCGAACCTGAATTTGTCATTTTATGTTGTGCAGAATATATGTGTCACCCAAGTTGACAACACAACTCTTCATCATCATATATCCCGCCATTTTTTTCATATCCATTATTATCCCCCTTAATTGTAATCAAAAATTAGTATCTTAATTGCAATGCTCTTCTACTATATTCAGTCTCTTTGTTAATTACAATCTAGTATGTTGGGGCGGGCCGAAACTAATGTTGTTACTCCTTGTGGCCCAACCCTTTTGCTTCTCCATATATATATGCATACTGATAATGTTTGTACCGTATATCTTATTTAATTCATCCGTAACATGCTTTGTACATTTGAGTTGTATTGTACATTGAATATAAAGAATGCAATAAAATATGATTAAACTAAATTATTTTCTGGAACCGCGCTTAGGTCCGGAAATGTGTCTGCGCATGCGTATTATCTTCATAAATGAAGAGCTGTAGTAAACGCTACTTATTTCCAGTTGCAGATGTGCTGTTCGAGCAGACTTGGGTATAACCACAGTGACAGAGGAGTGACTACATTTATCTTGGAGCACACACAACATTTCCTCAGGTTGACTCATCGTGATATCTGTAAGGTTATAAAACGTGGGTAGTTTGTTGGCACAGCTTTATTGATTGTCGGATAACAGAAAAGCGTGTCGTCTAATCTAAAGTTTGCTCTGATAATGTTAATATCATGTTTAAATTGACAGTTCTAATCCGTCTGTAATTGGATGCTGGTGCATGGTTGATACCACAAATGATGTATTTATACATAATACTCCTTGACCACACATAGTCGATATCGTTTGTTACCTTTTATTCCATGCACATGAACATATTTTGATTCAGCTCGGTGAGGTCTCCTGACACAACGAATTCAATATAGCCTGAGGTTTTGGAAATGATTGAATTCCTCACAAGTCTCGATATGAACTTGACTATGATTTGTTTAGGATTTAGTGATTTCTTTCCCCCAATGCCCTCTCTCCTGATGTTGATACCCTGGTAGCTCTGCATTGAGCGGCGTGATCCCACTACCAGTCGTTTGATCTGGATTTTCAGTCAGAGGCCAGGTGGTATATGTAGTGGTATTGTCGAGTATAATTGAGTGGACACATTTGTGGATGTATCCTTGCCATGAAGTTTTGTAGCAACATGATATGTATTTTCTTCGATGACACTTATTCTGGTGTTATTTGACTTGGAATATTGTTCGATGTCATTCAGGTACGTACCCGCCGGTTTTTTCGTGCTTTAATTTGTCATTTGTAAGTGCTTGTTTGTCAATTTTGTCCTTTAGCAGGTTTACCGTATTTTTTAACTTGTCGTGTTCCTAATCCTTAATAAACAAATTTGACTGTAGCAAATCGATTCGTTATTCTACTGACTGAATGTCTTTTATTTTTGTGTGCATACCATCATCCTTTGTCATGACATTGGAGAACTTTTATTGAATGTGTTTTAATTGACTCTTAATGTTTCTATATGTTGCCTCCTCTGTCTTTTGGTTTTATTTTCCCTCCTTAATTGGCTTTGTTTTTCTTTGCCCTCATTAATTGGCGTTGTTTTCTTTGCCCACCTTTATTGGCTTTTCTTTTCTTTTCCCTCCTTAATTGGCTTTGATTTCTTTGCTCTCCTTAATTGGCTTTGTTTTCTTTGCCCTCCTTAATTGGCTTTGTTTTCTTTGCTCTCCTTAATTGGCTTTGTTTACTTTGCTCTCCTTAATTGGTTTTGTTTTGTTTGCCGGAGGCGTACTATCACTTGTGTCCATTTCGTTGGTACTGCCAGTACTGCTAAACTCGCTCCTGGTATGAACGTTTCCACCTTTGTTTTTGTCCGCCATTTGATTTCTTCCATATGGCATCAGCTGTTGGTTAGACTTTAAATCGCAAATAACAAACAAACAAGAATAAATCAACGTGTAGTGTTTTAAGTTGTTTTTTAATATTTGCCGATAAATCACAAATAGAATTTTATATCAAATCAGTGGCATCTTTACACTTCCAAAGCCATTTTCCTACATCATTGTACGTCCGCTGGTTCGTCTGTAGATTGTTCAACTTCTCGCATACATTACATATAGCATTTTTATACATGAACTCAAGTCCATATACCTTATATCTATCCCTTACTCTTAGATAGTTCACATACTTCTCTTCATTTGTACCTAACTCCTGTAAGAACTTGCCCAGATCTGCTATTGTAGAAAACTCAGCCGTATCTATATAAGAACCACTTGGAAGATAAGCTTGGTAATTATTGATTCCTCTCAGAATTATGATAACATCCATTGAGTAATAATGAAAGAACTTTTCAGTAAAATAATCTTCGCAGAGTACATTTTCAAAACCGAGATAAAACTTGTATTTCCCACTAATCATTGTACCTATATCATGAAATGACTTGTTTCCGCATTTACCATATATATCAACGGTAACATAACGCTGTAGGATATTAACATAGGTATTTCTCAAACTTTTGGCATTACAATTGCTTACTAACCATGCTACAGATTTTGTTTTATTTTTGAAAATATTGGAGTAATTTCTGTTTGGTATTTCTTGTGCGTGTACTAGTGTGCCATAAGGGTTGAATATATCAGCGCCGGTGTGATAGGTCCAGGACCAGTTAAATACGTTGTTCCACGATGTGTGTCTATAATCCCGGAATAGATGATGAGGAGGTTCTAATGTGAAGAACATCCATATTTGATCAGGATTTCTTGCATTTGGTGTTACAGGCGGGTCATAGCCCATTTCGTGGTCCGCTAAACTGAAGGCTACAGCGTGACTTTGATTGAGGTGTTTCCTGTCGAGCGATAGCTTACAGTTAGTGTATACACAATGCTTCAGATCTTGGTTCAAAATGATAGACTTGGACCATTTAATCAACCAATGAGGAGTATTCCACCATAGAATTGTATACGAGTATGTGTCCTTGTCGGCGGAAATGTTCGTTCGATTGTCCGAGATATCTATATGCAATATTGGGTTTATGTAAGGTGAATCTTTGACATCCAGTTGTTTCAGTGTTTTGTTGTAGATTATGCTGTTGATCGTTAGTGGTTGGTAGTCTTCTGTAAGCTGCACTGGGAAATGGATGTAGACAAAACATAGAAGTAGTAGTGCAGTAGGGAACAGCAATGTCAGGAATCGAGGACGATGGATTCTCATTGTGTTGATGTCTATAAAAAGAGAAATAAACCGTTCGATCACACATACATCATCATCATCATTAGCATCATCACCTATAGTGGTTGCCCACTCTGTCAAGTGTATACATTCATTCATTAGTGCATCATTTTATTTCAAATTAGGGTAGGTAGGTAAATATTTGTTGTCTTTTTTTTGGTGGGGCGGAGGGGGTTGTACATATTGTATATTGCTTCTGTTGATAGGTAGATGCACCTTTTGCATTAAATCTTTAGTTTCGTGTGCTTTTTATGTACCCTTTGGCTATTAATCACCCTCTGCAGCATGCTAATCTGCTTTAGGTTTGTGTTGTTTATAAACTTTAACCTATACTGTAACATAGCTTGCACGGTGAGTGGAAATGCACTATTAATTAATAACACATTAGCCATTAGCTAGGCTCCCATAGTGTGAACGGACCTAGGGGTTCAGGTTAGAATGAGCACCAGATCTGTCTACAGGAACAGCGTATTGTTCATTTGCATGAGACAGGATTCAAGCAAGTATGGGTTGTATATTACAAGCAGTCAAACACACACAATAAATATTCCTGAACAAAACTTTAATTTAGAACCATGGATCTCGTTCATATGCAACTCAAAAACAGCACCATGATCAACTGTACACTACAACACATAACAATGCATATCCCGGGTTAAAGCTACAGCATCAAACTAGGTAGAAGTTCCAGCATCATATTATGGCCAAATGATGTTTTACAAAATCAAATGCACACTATATACTAAATCAGAAAACACTTCTCCATCTGACAGCTGCTGTCTCACTTCTCCCCCATCTTGCGTTCAGTGAAAATGTGTTCGTCTCAAGTCAAACTGTACCTCAAGCACCGAGGTATATTTCAACATTCAGTACATATGATAATACTGGTATATATTCAACAATCATTATACTCAAGATCCAATATATCTAACAACATTAAAAACTGTACCGAAAATCAAATGTTTTGTAGCACTGAATCTGAAGGACTTAGAAAAACATGTATCATTTTTCGACTATAGTATTTAACAGACAAGTTACTTCTTACGTTTTCCAAGTGTCTTTTGCTTCCCAAATGGTCTTTGCGTGAATGGCACTTTTTTCTGCCCTTTGCAAGCTAAACACAGTGGCAAAACTGTTTTATACTGTTTTCTAAGATCTGGATCGGTTTCTGAATTTTCTGAACCACAGTATGAACACAGATCTTTTCGACCTAAATCTGCACCATAGTAGGGGATTTCTATTTCTGTAGCACATTGCAAGTTTGGTCTCAACTGCATGGCTTTTCTTGCAGAAATAACAACTGAAGGGGGAAACAACTCGGAGCCACATGAGTAATCGTATTCACTTAGAGAAGTGGCCAATACAAATTATTGTCTTTGACTTAATCTTATTTTACAATACACAACTCGTGGTTTCCTACACTCAGTACAGACAGCTAGCGCCCTGGCTGTTTGAGCTGACATTGGTACAGAAAATGAGACCGGTGTTTGGATTTGCTGGTTTGCTACTGCTGCTGCAGGTGTTTCTTCAGTGGTATTATCATCCCTGTTGGGTTTTTGTTCTGGTTCAGGAACACGGGAGACATTGCTATTTCTAGTATTGCTCTATTTTAATGATGGCCTGTCGACACTGGTGTCTTTGTTCTTGAGACTGTTGTATTGTTGGTAGTGGACTTTGGTATCGTCCAGCATAGGATTTGGTAACCAGGACAGTTTAATAGGATATGTAGCCTTAGCCGGCAAGCAACATGTTTCATTGCCACATGTCCGTATCTAGAACGCATACTGAGTCTCTTGGCAATGTCTTTCTTTCCACTCATTGTACGTGTGGCATTTATTTGGTGTGCAACTTCTGCAGTCTGTTGATATCCGGATCTGGGAAAAGCTCTCTAAGATGTCTGGACAATTTCTGCTTTTGTTATTGGGTCCATTATATGAAAGGGGACATCCTTTAACACTAAGCGGCTGAATATGTTTCCTATGAGGGACTGGACTGCCTCGATGGGCTCCGTCCACTTTGTTTCCAATTCGGGATGTTTCTTTGCCATTTCTCGAAGTGAATTAATAGAATTGCACTTTTTCAGGGTCTTCTCCGTTTCATCATCGAGTCGTGTTCTTTCAGTAGCGACGTTCTGCAAACCATAGTTCAAAAGTGACATAATACGTTCCGCAGGATTTACATAGCTTTGACCCGGTGCACACCGCACTGCTATAAGCATGTCCAAATTCAACTCTTGAAATAGGCATATGTTGGCACACTCACTGATTCTAAGGTGTTTCGCTGATCACAACCACCATCAGTATATTTGAGTAGTACAGAAGGAACCGAATCGCGTTGCTCAATAATCTTCTGAAGATGCACAGCGTGACGCGTGGGTGACGAAGTCTGAAACACTGAATCATTCACAATGGTGGTTACTTGGCCTCTCACAATCGATGTGTCAATCGTCAATCTTGACTTCTACATTCTAAAACAACACTTGGTGTGAGTAAGGATACGTTCATATCGTGATCAAGTGCAGAAAGTTCTATAGTTACAGGTGTGATACTTTGCCGACCCCGGACTCCCGTCGATACCGGTTTATCAGGTTCTCCCACCGGGACCTTGGCTTTGTCATCACAGCATACTAGAAGTGCATCGTCTCTGAGCTCTACTGACTTGCATTTAAGGTACTTAAATAATGCAGAACAGTAATGGCCATCGGGGTGCTGGCTTCTTAACTGTCTTCTCTGTAATTTGTATTGTACTGGAAATTTTGAGGTGAAAGACTGTGCCGAGTATGCATAAGGATTACGTGGGGCAAACTGGAGTCTTACGAGACTCTTTGAGCGAACTGGTGTACCTTCTGGACAGGCATTTGTCGCTTGTTCGATCATATCACCAAGGCTGATCCATTGGGATAAGTGGGCAACTCCTGTTCCATGTCGGCGATCATCAGCAGCTGATACATCATTTACAAGTTCACAAAGTTTCTGGAAGAAAACGTCGTACCTATCATTTGGTATTCCAGTATTAAGGTGACGCAGGTCAGCTATAAGGCCTTCTTCTCCCAGTGAGATTAGTCGTAGACGCTCTTGCCTATCAGGATGGCTTGCCGATGACGAATCCATCGCTAATTCAGAATAAATGAAATCTATCAAATATGGCTTTATATTAGCAATGTATGAACTTTTCTTTTTGAATGTTTTCCTTTGGGCTCTGGTGTGGAACTCCTTTAGCTCGGGCCTCATTTTCTGTACCAATCTTGCTCCATCTGTAAGCATTTCAGGCTCAGACCTATTTTCTTTCACCCAAGTTACAATATATGTGGTAACCACTGATCCCCCTGGACACAATTTAATGACATCAACTGGGACACTCAACTGTAACGATTCAACAAACCTATGTCTTTGAACGTTATTGTCGAATGGGTTTACAATATGAAAATGTTCATCAAATAGAACAGGAGTACTTTCCCCAGCCTCAGTAACAGCTTTGTCTAAAAGCGTGTACTTAATGTCGACTTTTATAGTCTTTTTGCAATGGAAAACATTTGCGTGTTCATCAATAGTACGTGGAGGGTATGTTATACTTCTATTATCCTCAGACTTCACCGACTGTCTATCTAAATATTCTTGATATGACGACAAACAACAAGCCAATGTTTTTATATTCTCACACATTTCAACCCAAGCGGGAGACCCACCACATGGTTTGTTAAGCAGACTAAACAATGCCTGTGCATGTGAACTCAAGTCACTGCTCAACATTGGCTGGCTTTTTGCTTTTTTGCGCCGAACATCATTGTATCCTGTGTATTGGTCAAATGGTGCCGGCACTGGCTGAACATCGTTTTGTTTTCCTGCTGTGTCATCTATGGTAGTCTGGTTGTTTGTTATGTACCACAGCGCATTACAAAGTACCTGAAAGTGATATATTTGCGATACATTTATATTCCATAAATCTTTGTTACTAGGCTGAGCATAATGGAGCTCCCCGGTAGGATGCAAATTTAAACTATAATATTAAAAATAGTCAGCCATCTTGGATCTGGTGATTTTTTGTACAAGTATGAATATACCTAGAAATGTTCTATCCACATGGTAAATTTCATGAAGATATATTAAATTATTTTAGTAAAAGACAACACATTAATTTGTATCTATCTGCAAAGACAACATCGACACCAAACCCCTGGTCATCACATTGTCTCAAGTCTGATACCAAACAAATAAGAATATTAAAGAAAAGCCAACACAACACCAGAAATAAAATCAATATTAAAATAAATTAGGTCCGCCTCCGTGGTCGAGTGGTTAAGGTCGCTGACTTGAATACCACTGTAACCTATCATTACTGATGGTCACGGGTTCGAGCCCCGCTCAGGCCGTGTCTCATTTATATGAAAAAGTTGGCAGTTTCTTATGGCGGTTGGTGCACCCAAGTACCCAAGTACCCAAGTAACCGCTGGAGCCTGCCCAGGAAAGGTGTTGTTAGGTAAACTGCCCGTCGGCGATATAGCCCGAAATGGTATTGATGCAGGCATAAACCCGAAATATGACAAAAGATATTTTAATATTAATTAAATTATAAATATCTAGATATTAGTATTAAAAGTAGATATATAGCCAACACCAACTCGAGTAAGAAAATAGTTCTACCTGCCTGTATGGGATATATACCTACCTGCCTGTATAATTATGGGAATGAGAAGAAATATGCCATTTTATGTACGAGGACACCAGTAAAAATATAAAAAATATTCTGAAACGGCCTTGTCAATATTTTTTTAAAACAATATTATATGGTTTCAAAGTATTCCAGAACATTAATCACATTAATATTAAAACACAACATTATTGTTTCAAATACTTGTCTGACAATGCAAATTTTCAAAACTTGCAATTTAATAATACAGACTATTAATATCATTGCAAATCCTCTTCTCATTCTGTAGATTAATGTAAGATGTATAAATATGTATACTAGCTAGAAACACCACACCAACAGGCAACAACCTAGTCTAATACTTACAACTTTCTACAAATATCTGCAAGAATCATTTAAATTGGTTCAATTGTGTTTAAAACATATCTGTTGAATTTTCATTCGTAGCATATCAGAAGTATGTACTTTCTCATTTTGTATCATAGCAATGAGTCATGTGTCAGTGCTTCAGCTTTAGCTGAAGAAGACTCTAGTTGTCCCTTGACACTCGGGTACTATAAAGGACCAACAACTGTTGCAAGATAGCCAGTACAACCCCAACCCAAACAGCGGCCAGTCAATGACTATATATTAAAAATGGTTAACCAGTTGGCTAAACTTTCTAAATTCATTTTAATGTCAGACTTATACCTGAATAAAGTATCCTCCTTGATCTGCTGCAACCGACTTCGGGAAATCCAACCCTGCCTGGACAAAGTAGTCGACCACATCATTGTACAATATGTCTTTGTTGTTGAGACCCTCTTTCATTCCTTGGCTAAAGAATTAAAATAATCATCGGGTATTAAATGTATAGATGTGTATATGGCACTTAATTTTAGACTTATTTATACAGACAAAATATGGGATAAAAAATAAAATGACTAAGAAACTGCAAACTCTCGGGAATTGCCAGATATTGGACAACACTTGGCTGACAGACATGTATATTATATGTAAACATGAATGCAGATCCTATATAGCCTTATATAAAATAGTATTGTTGGTATGTAATACAAGACACCCATCAATGCTTTAAACCTGTAAACAACTGCAATGAAAATATCTGGCTTCTTTTTTGGGGGGAAATGCTCTACCGAGACATCAAGACCTCAAACGCATTGACAGCTTTCTTAGTTGCCTCCTTTGCGGCAGTAGTTATACAGCCTCAGCTTGGACCGACTTCTCATGTGTGCGCTGTTTACACCCAAACTCAACATGCTTGAATGTGAAATTATCGAGGGTCTCGCCAATTTGGATACTACAGTCAACCTGAAATCAACAAATGTACAATACTTGATTTTCAGGCCCATATCGTCGATTAAAATGGAATTAATTGGCAGAAAATTGTGGTGATTTGGTGCAGTCATGAATCGGACTGCCCACTGAATTTTAATAGCTCAGTTGGAAGAGCGGTCAGGCTTGCAAACTGGTGGTCCGGAGTTTGAGCCCGCACTGAGCATGTCTTTCACCCCGTGTTTACTTCATTGGCAACAAGGGAAATACGGCAGTATGCTGGCACGGCATATATGGACGCGGTAACAGGTTGGATGTTGAACAGTTAAATGCCCGCTGGCTCTAAAAAGTTAAAGAAGGGAGAAGTGTAGTGATTCGGTGTGCAGTCTGTAACCCGGACTGCCCGGTCGTGAGTTCCAGTCCTGCACCAGGCATACACTTATTTGCCAAATCAAATCAAATTTATTTACGGTCGGCATATACAATCAACATACGCTATGCATAGCTTTATCTATCTTCCTATTAATATGTCAAACTCCTCGCGAGGATGTATCCATTTTCTTTCTGGTTTAGCACTGACAGCCATTAAGCCAGAAATTATTAATAAAACAATCTCATCTGTGGTATGTTATGTTATGTTATAGTTCGGGTTTTACGCCTGCATCAGCACCATTTTGGGCTATATCGCCGGCGGGCAGTTTACCTAACACCTTTCCTGGGCAGGCTCCAGCGGTTAACCAGTACTTGGGTGCACCAACCTCCGTAAGAAACTGCCAACTTTTTCATATAAATGAGACACGGCCTGAACGGGGTTCGAACCCGTGACCATCAGTGATGATAGGTTACAGTGGTATACAAGTCAGCGACCTTAACCACTCGACCACGGAGGCGGACCTGTGGTATGTTGAAATACGATTTTAAATCATATATATATATATCTGACCAATTTCTGCAAATTTCAAACCTCAAATATGTTTTTCTTTTCGGTGTCGATTGATTGGGACACGAAGCAAGACATTAGGTCGGTCTTTGGGTCAACATTGTCGTGCCGGCCTTTAAACATGGTACCGACCGTCATCCGGTGTGACACAGGCATCACAGTGTTACATGTATCCCTGTGCCAGCACGTTTCCCACCGCACAGCTAAAAGTGATCGCGATCCGTCCGCCATCTTGTGTCATACAAACGGTTAACGAAAAGTACCGAGGTCTCCGATTAGAAAATGTTGTTTTCTGCCTTGTTTTCCGAATAGGATAAAACCCGTCCGATATTTTCCGGGTTGGAGTATTTATTTTTTTTGGCGAAAAAAAAGTTAGGGTCGGGCTTATAATGCTAGGTTCGGTCGGGTAACCGGAACCAAACACTTTTTTCTTTTGGCCTAACCATCTTTTTAAAAAAAATATTTTTAATTAAGCGACATTATTTAGATCCTTTGGGTTGAATACGTCTTGGAATGCAAAACATGGCATGTACAAAATTCAACTGGAGTAGGAACTTACCGTGTTTAAATTAATAAGTTTAACGAGTGACGTGTTGACGTGTGTGTGTTTTGCGTTTTGTATCGTCGTTACCGGTTATTTATTGTATCCATTTAGTAAAATGTGTCTTAATGTATTATTTATTGCAATTATTTATTAAGATGTGTCTTAGTGTATTATTTATTATAATTACTTAGTAAAACGTGTCTTAATGTATTATTTATTGTATTTACTTAGTAAAATGTGTCTTAGTGTATTATTTATTATAATTACTTAGTAAAATGTGTCTTAATGTATTATTTATTGTATCCATTTAGTAAAACGTGTATTAATGAATTATTTATTGTAATTACTTAGTAAAATGTGTCTTAATGTATTATTTATTGTATCCATTTAGTAACATGTGTATTAATGAATTATTTATTGTAATTACTTAGTAAAATGTGTCTTACTGTATTATTTATTGTATTTACATAGTAAAACGTGTCTTAATGTATTATTTATTGTATTTACTTAGAAAATGTGTCTTAATGTATTATTTATTGTATTTACTTAGTAAAACCTTTCTTAATGTATTATTTATTGTATCAATTTAGTAAAATGTGTCTTAATGTATTATGTTTTGTCTTTACTCCGTAATACGTGCTGGAAAATCGCTATTACTTTCGTTTTGTATGCCCATTTTCTAAATAGAAATAAAACGAGTACTTGTATTTGTAATCCATGGGTCGTGGGTTCAATACTCCACTATGCCATACTAATATGACTCATGTCACAGTATTCTGATGAGACTTTAAACCGAGGTCTCGTGTCAGTGCTTTGCATTATCCTCCAAACACTAAAATAACTAATATCTTCAAAAGGGGTACCAGTAGCGAATATAAATAAACGAAAAACGCATAAGTGCGCGACAAACACACACAGACGCACGCACACATGTGAGTCTCCGCCTTCAAGCTTCAGTTTGGGCACTAACTTCACAGTCGCGTTGCGGGTATACCTCATATTCATCACAAAGTTCTCCTAATTACTAGCGCATTCCATTGACATAACAACTTTGATGACATTTTACAAGGTCCAAACTTTGGCCATAGCTTCTTCAACTGTCCACTAATACACCTGGTATCTGGCACAATACTGCTGTAGTACTAATCACTACTATAGTAGCCTACTCGTATTCACATCGTACTACAGTCGAGTTCACATGAATGTACGAGAAACGGGAGAGACTGCACAATGTCTAAAATTAGGTTCCGTGCGCATGCGCAGTGAACGATTCCATGCGAATGACCTACCGATACCGGTATGCAACCCTTAGATAAAATGGTATATATCTAACATTTTGCCGCCATATTGAATCTCGACAAACACCAACGTGACCAAAGGTTAGACGAGTTAAGGTAAAAGGTCTAAAATGACGTCACTACGTTTACAGTAACACAATATGGCGCTTCGAATTCGACAGAATAACCAAATTTCTGGAATAAATATTAAAATAGACGATATTACACACTCGTTAAAAATATCTCAATTAGCCGACGACACAACGCTATTTCTTAACTCCCGCGAAGACGTTGTACAATCTCTGTCTGAAATTGATACATACGGAACCTTTTCTGGACTTAAATTAAATAAAGACAAAACCGAAGGATTATGGATTGGCAATCTAAAAAATAAGACATGTAAAGTTGGTGGTATAAAATGGAATTCTACCCCTATTAAAGCGTTAGGCATCTACTTTGGAACTAATAGTTCGGAATGTAACCAATTGAACTGGAATGAAAAAATCGAGAAAAGTAAAACAATAATCAATAAATGGAAAAAAAGAAAATTAACATTCTATGGAAAAATACAAATAATTAAAACACTTCTCATACCTAAGTTTACGTATGCTATCCATTCGATAGTTGTGCCCAAGAAGGTCATATCAGAAATAAACACAATCATATACAATTTCTTATGGGATAATAAAAATGAAAAGATAAAGCGTACTACATTAATTGGAAGCAAACTTGAAGGTGGTCTTGAAATGATTGATCTAGATTCTTATATAACAGCTGTTAAATCAAAATGGATAAAAGCTTTATTGAGTAATAAAAATGCCAACTGGAAACTAATACCGAGATATTTCTTCCAAACATTGGGAGATAACTTTTTATTCTTTTACACAAATATAGATAGTTTAAATAGCGCAGATCTCGATATATTTCCAGCGTTTTATAAAGATATAATAGATATATGGATCAAGATCAACAATAAAATCGAAACACAAAGGCCTAATACGTTCCGGGACATTAGAATGCAATTGATCTGGGGAAACAAGTACATCAAACATGGTGGGAAATGTTTATTTTATCTATATTGGATAACATCTGGAATTATTTACATAAACGATCTTCTGGGTGATAACGGCTCAATTTGTGAAGTTATTGTTTATAATAAACTAATAGATAAACGAAATTGGATAGCGGAATTCAATGTACTAAAACGAGCTTTACCAAAGAAATGGATTGAAACGGTCTTGACAAAAACATCAACTAGTACAAACGTTAAAACTATTTTAAGACTTCCAATGATCAATAAAAAACCGTTCACTGATACCGATAACAAAGATATATATCAATATATGATTTGTTCAAAATTTACTAAACCATATATTCATAGATTCTGGTCCACCACTCTTGTTGAGCGAATTGACTGGACACCTGTATACAGGTTTATCAACAATATTCCCGACAATAGACTAAAGCAATTTAAATATAAAATTATAAATTATATATTTCCTAGCAAAATATTGCGACATAGATGGAAAATGGTCTCCTCACCAAACTGTTTTATTTGTAATTGTCCGGAAACATATGAACACGTCTTCATTACATGTACTTCAGTTGATGAAATATGGAATCACATTTCAATCATGCTACGTCAAATTGGAATCGGAAACGAAATAAGAGTACTCAAATATATAATTCTTGGATACAAAGTGATGTACTCCAAGTATTTTTTTCATCAACGTAATTCTTTCAGTAATTGGTTTTAGTATTTATAAAGCATATTTCCTAAGTGATAGTAGAGCTGTTAATGTCAATGTATATCGTATATTTAAACAGGAGTTCTATCTCCTGCATAAATATTACGAAAACTCGGGTATTAATGGCACACAAGTTTTAAATCAATTAAACGACTACCTACATGATAATTAGCAAGATCACATCAGTATTAAAAAATATATATATAACTATTTATAAGTGTATATCATATATGTATGTGTGTAAATGTATATGTATGTATATATGTATGATGGGTGTGTATGTGGTACATATGTGTGTTTTTATGAATGCATTTGCATGCATATATGGGCATTTTGTGTATGCATTGATATACATGTATAGGTATATATACTTTAAACTATTATGGCAATAACCTACATTTGCAAATGTCAATTGCAACGTGTGAAAGAAACCCAATTGTTTTGTTATTATAAAAAATGTTTATGAAATAAAATAAAAAAGAATAAAAATAAAAAAACACAAGTGGTTGTGCGGTTGTGTATTGTAGAGAAGTGAGGCTCCCGACGGGGTAGTTAAAATCATAAAAGAAAAAGATTTGTGTTTATTCGTGTAGGACAGGATTTATCACCTACATATGTATTTCGACTCGTGGCTAACACAACTCGTGGAAATATAAATGTTGGTAAGCATTCGATGAAATAAAATCCTATCTTACACTAATAAACACAATTATCCTCGATTACAATTATTAATTCCTCGTAGACATATAGTTATTTTCGCATGTATTCATGTTTAATCTTTCCTAACTCTATAACACAATTGCAAAAGCCAAGCGAAATACATACAATCTGTGCAGAGGAGAAGAATTATATAAGCCTTTGTCTTCCATTCTAATCCTGTTTCTGTATTCTGATTATGTGTGGTTGTTCAATATGTATTATATTGGGAAATAAAATATGTTTAAACTAACAGTACGCGCTATAACTGGGGATTTAAGCTGGAGATTTTAAGCAAAAGGAAAGAGACAAAATGCGCAATTCACTATGTAATTAGCTATATGCATAGTAGGTTTACTATTGATTGCCACAAACACCTACTTTTGCAATGCAAAATTAGTGAATATTCGGCAAACGGAGCGTGCAAGGTCCGAAGCAATTGAAATTGAGACCATGTTAACCAACAATCCAAGCGAGTTTTGGGACAAGATCAATAAACTTGGTCCAAGAAATGATAACGCCATTCCTTATGAAATCATAGACGATTGTGGTAATGTTGTACGAAATGAACAGGAAGTTTTGGACAGATGGAAACGAGACTTTGAGAATTTGTACAATGGCAAAGACAGTAATGAATTTAACAGCAAATATTACAGCCACGCAAAAGTGCACAAACTGTTATTAGAAAACAACATGCCAGATCCATTGTATACGCCAAACGTAAGGCTTAACAGGAATATTACGTTAGAAAAAATTAGTCAACATGACGAGTCACCTTACTTTGTGCTTAAGAGGAATTGGAATTTTGAAGGAACTTCTCCAGTTAATATTTGACACGGGGATCATGCCTTCAAAATGGCGGATATCGATTATTTGCCCCATCTTAAAGGATCCTACATCGGACCGCCGTATCCCAATGAACTATAGAGGTATAAGCCTATTGTCCTGTATCAGTAAGTTGTACACTGGATTTATCAATAAACGTTTGGCCCAGCATTTAGAAGAAAACGAAATACTCGCGGACGAGCAAAATGGATTTAGACGTAACCGTTCATGTGAGGACCACGTGTTCACATTAAATGGAATTATACATAACAACTCAAGCGTCTTTGCCGTGTTTATCGACCTCCGAAAGTCCTTTGACTTTATAAATAGTTATAGACATGATGTCATACACACTACTGTTGTACGGAGTGGATGGGAACGTGTACACATCTTTACGAAGCATTTATAAACAGTCTAATGCGTGTGTACGGCTTAACAATTAAACTAACATACCGGTTTACATGTATCACCGGAGTAAAACAATGGGATTCAGCGTCATCGACACTATTTTCCGTGTTCTTCGATTTGGTGAGAGAGGTCAATGACCTTGACATTGGATTCGACCTAGACGGTAGGAAACTGTCGATGTTTCTCTATGCCGACGATATAGTGTGCATAGCGAAGTCAGAAGAGGACCATTAATGCATTCTAGATACCGTACGTGATTGGTGTCGAAAATGGCGAGTACTCATAAACACAGAAAAGTCCAAATGTATTCACTGCCGGCGAGGCCGCACACCTTGTACAGACCATTCATTTAAGATCGATGATAGCATTCTTGAACTTGTGGACAGTTACAAATACGTGGGCGTTACATTTCATTACAAAGGTGTCTTCTCGCAGAATGCTGACATACTAGCTTAGATCGCAGGACGAGCCTTAGGCAAGATCATAGCCCGGTTACGATCAACGAAGGAATTTAGTGGTAAAACGTTTGAAAAACTTTACGATTCTAGTGTTGTGCCAATCATGGATTACTGTTCGGGCGTTTGGGGTTACAAACATGCTCAGTGCATAGATAAAGTCCAACACCTGGCGATGAGGTATCACCTTAGGGTACATCGATTCGCACCGATTTTAGCGATTACAGGAGATATGGGTCGGATCCCTGCAAACTATAGACGGTGGATTAATATGATTAGATTATGGAATATAATATTATTACTAGACGACAATAGAATAACAAAACGTGTATTCATAAAGTTATAGGCTATTTAAGAGTGATTTTATTCGAGACATGTATGTTGATCTAAACCTAAAACGTAATGAACGCTCATTGCTTGCTCAGTTAATATGTGGTATCATGCCTATCAGGGTAGAGACTGGTAGATACATTGGTGAAGCTATTGAACAAAGATTGTGTAGATTGTGCAACGAGGGTGCAATAGAGGACGAAATACATTTTGTAGTTAAATATAACTTTTATAGCGACATAAGACACAATTCTCTTAGTGACATCATATCAAAAGAATTGTATGCAAGAATGAGTGACTCGGATATACTTTATTAACAATTACTCACGAAGGTTTTCGAAGTATCGAAGTGAATGCATACATCAAACGTAGTAACAACTTGTTCTGTAATCGATAATTGGTGTTTATTATAAATATATACATGTATATGTATGCCATTATTGATACACACTTACAGCAGTGCTGTGGACTTTAGTGGCTATGTTACTGTTTGATCATGAGTGCTATGATTAATCACATAAGTATTAACTGTAGTGAATTATACTACACAAGTATATACATATTGCATACACATATATGATGGTACGTATTTTGGCTGGTGGAGCTATGAGACAATTATTGGTTTATTTTGCCTGTGGCATCGTGTAATTGGTTCGACCTCTCATGCGTAGGTTGAACTCTCAGGAGGCCATGGTGGCTCCGGGCGGAGCCTACGACTTGTTGGAACTGGTCAGTTGCACGGTATAGCAGGTAGGTGGGAATTCTGTGTCCTTGAGTCATAGCTGGACCACCGGGGTGTTATTATGTCCAACATACCGTATCCATGTATGACATATATATGCATAAATCAATCAAACGTTCACCTGCAATCCGTGACGCGGCCGACTGAAATCGGTGGCAGTATCGTATACCATTGTATACCATTGCAATTCTTGTTGTGCCCCAAAGTGAGGGACTCACATCTGCTCTTGTGCGTGCGTGTTTTCGACTGGTTTGTTTGTACTACCGCGCTATTAGGTCACAGTATTGGACCTTGTCATTGTAGATAAAAGAAGAAGCTGGGACACATGTGTCTTATGGACATGTTCTTAAATACTTTGTACATTGATAACCCACATGATTTGTGAATAGCCCCATATTTTTCAATTTTCAATTTATTAAACTAATGATCAGATTACTTCTGTTCACACTATATAATTATTATTGAATTCATATTATTAGGTGACTTATAGGCCCACGGGGCCGGGTGCGTCTTCTTGTTGTTTAATAGTTGCTATATATATATTTGTTGAAATGTGCACATGTCACTTTAATAAAAACTTACTTATTTACTTAGGACAGATCAGCGCTAAATACTATACAGCCACACATGTCTAACATAAGCGGTGTCAATGAGTATGTGTGAAGTATGAACGCGTATAGTATATATGAATACCATTGTACATATATAACCTAAAGCACGTTAGAATTAACACAACTTAAGTATATATAGTGCGATCTGATCTCGGACGAACCTACATTTAATAGTATCCACTTTAAATTTGTCAAATCGAGCGCTCAGTCAATATGAATGTTACATACAACAACATGGCGGTTTCGTCTTTATTTCCGGTTTCTAGACGTCACAATCAAAATTAAATTGAATAAATCTATATTTGATTCTAGTCAAACGGTTACCTGCACTACTTACAATTCTTGGAACTTCTATACAATTCAATATATATACCTTAAAACTGACCGCCTGCTTATCTTTTTATTTCCGCATTCTAAGCAATCCAATATATGAAACTATGAACGTGTCATCAATCCCCGGCACAACAATAATTAGGAATAGAATATAGAACGGCTTATGATATGCACATGTGTTCGGATGAACCTATATAATGTGTATTGAGGTTTATAAATTGACACTAGTTTGTTAAATGGAAGTTCTGCCGAGCAGTGTGTACATTATTTGCTGTAAACTTTACACACTTTCTTCCGTAGTTGTTTTTATGATATAAATACTATTATCTATGACGAGCAATACACATAGGATATACGCCTCAAACGAGCCCATGGGCGTAAACGATCCAATATGTATATTATTGGACTGTATGAGGCGGGTATTGGATAGTTTGAGGTTCCTGTTGCCCACACTAGCGATGTCCCAATAACATGTTAGTCAATGTTGATGTGTATGATAGTGCAATGATGTAAGCAGAGTCCCATACCAGAGGCATCTCATGCTCATTTAGGTTGTATATACGTAAATAGGCAGAAGTGCGTCCGAGGTCGAATGTAGCCCAAATAACAAATATAGTTCATTTTTCATTTTGGTACAAATGCATTTTCATGGCAAGCAGTGTATAGATTTTAGAGTTTTTATTTATTTAATATTCACAGTTGTAGCGCGTTCGCTTCAGGTGTGAGAGGCCATGCGTTCGCGCCCGCGGGAGCTGTTACACATGTGCCCTTAGGCAATACATTTAAGTTCCACATTTCCTCACCTCTCTCCCTCATGGCGATGAATTCCATCAGGAATGAGCCCTCGAGAGCGATTCAAATAATGTTATAAGAACTTGTTTCGCAATCTAGCTAAACATTTGTATGGACAACAAATAAATAAAAGTGCATACAAACATATACAATGATATATCTATTATAAAATAAACCAGAGTTCACATAATTTCTAAGTTTAATATTCACCAATCAGTTTCACAATACTAATATTATATAATATATATACCCTGTTTTATGTATATATTTAATTCCTACGCAACCGTCTCCGTGGTCGAGTGGTTACGGTCACTGATGTTCACGGGTTTCAGCCCTGCTCAAACCGTGTCTCTACATGAAACAGTTGGCAGTTTCTTATTATACAAATTTATTTCAGCTCGATTCGAAGCAAGTTCTTTCAACTTATATTAATCACTCTCGAGACCCCATTCTTGGTGGAATCCATCGCCACGAAGGAGAGAGAAGAGGCAATGTGGAATTTAAATGCCTTGCATAAGGGCACAATCGTAACGACTCCAGCGGGGCCCGAACTCCGGACCTAAAGCGAACAAGCTACCACTGCGCTATCACGACTTCCAGTTTCTTATGGAGGTTGTTGCACCAAGTACTGGTTAATCACTGGAGCCTGCACATGAAAGGTGTTGTTAGGTAACATGCACGTCGCTCAATGGGAAACGGGTAGCGACGGTAAACAAACTTAAACATAAAAAGTCCCACTGCCATTTCACCTGGATTGATTCATGCGAAACTCCTCGTCAATATGTCTATAGTAATGCACGTGGTGGACATATTGATACTGCCGTGGAAGCAGGGAACCATACATATATTTATTCCTGTCAAGTACATTCAAAATGTTCATTTAAAAATATACATAGTTAGTGGACATACCTTCTAAAATGTTATAGATACAAGAGATACATTGAAAATACACAACGCTAGGACATCAATATTTAGAGCATCTTAGAAGATATCCCCTTTAATATATTTATATTAGCGCCAACCAATCATTTTCTGATTACTATTGCGAGGTCTGTCTGTTATGGCGGACAGTAGATCTCCCGCATGTCCAGGCTAGGAAGCAGTAAGCTTTCGTCATGTATTAGCCGGCGCATGTAAACTCAACTTGATGTAGTTCTGCTCATGCGTCAGTCAATACATCCATTTAAAACCATGCTCATGACGTCAGCAAGCTGTGTTTGACAATCATTATTATTGACATATTACAGAATGATACGTAATCAAATTTAATTGATGCTTAATATATCGTATTTTACAACAATAGGTGTCACGTGTGAACAGCTGTTATATAGAAAATGTTATTAATAGTGAGATAGGAGTTACTGCAACAGCTGTCATCGCGTCTATTTCTAATCGTTCATGTATGTGTGCTTTACGTTTATTTATCGTCGCTACCGGTTGCCTATATGAGCGACGCCTCCTGAAGAGATTAGTCATTTTAGATTTCTGGAGGATAGTGCAATGATACAGAGAGAGAGACCCATTCCAGAGTCTCCTCTGGTTCTTTTACGTGCACAGTGTAAAGCACCGACACGAGACCTCGGATTAACGTCCCATCTGAAAGACTGTTAATTGTATTATGGTCAGACGGGGGATCGAACCTGCGATCCATGGATTAAGGTCCAGCGTGTTACCACTGGACTATATATCCGTCTGTCCTCAATCAGTACAGTGGTATATTGTATATTCTAACACGACCCAGCTAATAACGTACATACTTGTAGAGTAAAATCTACCTCGGGTTATTCTGCGATATACCTACCTTGAACTATGCTGCACGCGCACCGTGTTTTGGCTATTCCATCTATACAATGCGTGTACAGTTTTATGAATGAAAGTCACGTGATGTTTGTAAATACTACAGTGGGAACTCACGGAAGTGAGCTATTTTTAGAATCAGATAATCTCTTGTACGTCTTGTTTTTCTGTTAAGTAACGTTTCAGTTACTATTCTGTACAGTTTTATTTGACAACATTAATAAAATTATTGATCAGTTACAACTTTTGTTCATTTATGTACTAGATTGATATTTTCCATAAAAAATAACGTCATCACCCCTTACGCGGGAGGAAATTTCGAAAGCCAGTCCAGCGTTCAGATTGGACTACATGTATATATATTATCGGTGCTATATAACTATGGATATCCGATTTGCGCAGTGATTAGTGGCTCGCTTCTCACCAATGAAAACCGGGTTCGATTCTCGGACCGGGAAGTATGGTACGGTGGTCGCCAAGATCGGACAGGTGGGTTTTCTCCGGGTACTCCGGTTTCATCTCACACGATTGACCACATATACGCTTTCATCTGCGCCAACGAGAATTATTAATATAAGGTGTTAGAACTTGCTTCGCAATCGTTGTAAAATAAATAAAGTTTAATCTTTATATACCGATGCAAGAAAATGGGATGCTTCTGGAATTGGAGCGTGTTCTATATCTTGCACTGTCCTCAAACATATAACTTCTGGCTGTGTTGCTCCGACTAACCTAAGGGCGCCGATAAGTAAACGAATTGAAGTTTTTTTAAAAATCAGTTATATTACTCAGTAAGAAATGATCACAGTACATTTTAAACACCCTGTACTTCGGACATAAAGCGGACATAATTGGACAAGTCGTTTATCACCCGGAAATCTTATGAAAATTAATCCAATACCAAAAATAATTTGTCCGCTGTAGGTGCGAACCCACTACGGATATCGAATGCTTGAGGAAACTATCCAGTTGCCTTGCGGAAGGTCAGTGGTTCTACCCGAAGAAATGAAGAACATCACCAAGTGGTTCCACCGTGGCTGAGTTGTTGCGTTTGGTGACTTCAAATAAATTGTCCCTGTTCACTGCAGGTTCGAATCCAACTGCGGGCGTCACATTCTTGTTGGATTAAGCTTTACAGTTACATTGCGGGAAGTTGGTGGTTTTTCCCGGGTTCCCGAAACACTGCACTGAGGGTTCTTCCTCCACACATATTAGCTGCAGAATCGTCATATGACATAATGGCCGTCATATTTTCGGCCAAATTCGGGATAATGGCCAACGATTTTGTACGTTTATTTATCGGTCGAGTCTGGGCATTTCTTTTGAGGAAAATGCAGATCGTTTTGGTGTTTTTGCTCGAAGTAATTACAATATGAGTACAACAAACTGGTTTGTGGATCTATCCATGTATAGCAAATCGTGTTCCTCGAGGATCACGTGCAAAACGGAAAATCGGCGTTAGGAAAATATGGATGCATTATTTACCTGTGTATATGGATGAATATCATAGTCATACGTCACTCCGAACTGAAAAGTGGTGGCCTATCACATGCATTTATATGTTTGCATCTGTTTCGTCAAATTGGTTTGGTATCGTTTCTTTTTTGACTCAGTATATTTAAATTTACACTGTAAAATCTAAATTGACACCTTTGATAGAGGCACACCCTTGTCATTGCAAAGTACAAAAGTACACCCCCAGCTCTGTTAACCAAACACAAAGTTCAAAATCGAATCAAGACTTTAAATTACCTCATTGACAACAGAGATAGTAACATGTTCCGGGTGAATGATCTCCAGGCCGCCTGTTTGTGTAACTGTGCTCATATTCATATCTGTAACATGATTACATCAACCTTATCACTGTTATTATACATTTGTTCTTTTGTTTAAACTTTATTTATTTTACAACGATTGCGAAGCAAGTTCTAACGACTTATATTAATCACTCTCGTTGGCGTGGATGAAAGCGTAAATGTGGTCATTCGTGTGGGAGGAAACCGGAGTACCCGGAGAAAACCCACCTGTCCGATCTGGCGACCACCGTACCATCTCACATATTTCCCGGTCCGAGGATCGAACCCGAGTTGCATTGATGTGAAGCGAACGCGCTAACAACTGCGCTAATCGGATTTGTTCTTTTGTATTGTAATAGTGGCGTGTGGAAGTCATCATAGCGCAGTGGTATAAATATACTATTAAATATGATTAAGTTAAACACATGTCTCTTGTCTCTTCCTCGTGGCGATGGATTCCATCAGGAATGAGTGTATGTTGTACGTGCACGTGTAAAGCAAAAACACGAGACCTCAGTTTAAAGTCCAATATGAAAGACTGTTAATTGTATTAGGGTCAGACGGGGAATCGAACCTGCGACCCCTGTTCCAGTTAGCCGCTGGACTACTGAAAATGTAATGCACTTTCTTCAGTTGTGTAGCCTTATTCCATAACAGCTGTTTGTAATTGTTAGTGGAGCTTACGGTGCCGAGTGGCTATGGTCATTGACTTCAAATCACTACCAGCTACATGTTCGAATCCCAACGGGGTGTCCAATACATTCAAGTGAGGAAGTTATCAGGCTGACTTGTGGGCGGAGGGTGGTTCTACCCGGGCGCACGCCCGTGAATTTCTTACTAGTATTGGTTCGTTGGAGGCTTATATCCTATACATAATATAGATATAAGGAATGCCAGTCAAAATCAATACGGAGTAGTCCTTGGTTAAATTAGTTTAGTTTAAACAATATTTTATTTCAATGAATATACATAGTATAATGATCACAATAAGAAAATACATGTAGGATTAAGGAGAAAGCAACTTGCTTATGTGGTTACCTCTTTCCTACGAATCATTTACAAAACATACCGTTAGAATTAAGCAACACAATTACTGTCAAATATTGAGTAACTCATTAATTTTAGAATGTGAGAAAATGATACTAATTTTGAAATATATGTTAAGATATGATGGTGATTGTGCAACAGGATGACCAGCTGCACTTGATCATCCAATTACATCACCACAATTGGCTATGATGATATTGTATTGGAGAAAGAAAGAAAAACAAATTGGAGGAGAGCGTTTCAGAATCAGATGCCACCTGCTCGTGCATGTACGGTTAAATTGTGAATAACATTATGGTACTTTAATGTCTCCCATAATAACATTATAAAGAACATGCGATACGAGAATGGTAATAATATCCCGGTGTTACTGGTTTCCGACGATGTAGTACATAACGGACTCCTATAGGTTTAGAATGGTCATACACTGCAAACAATTTATGTCACCAAATAAACAATATGTTACCATTCATCCACAAAAATCTCGAAGAAAATCGAATGTTTACTTTTTGAGAAAAGTTGACAAAATAGCGGTACCTCATTCTCAGTAATCCGGAATGACGTCACATGTTTTCGCCTAACTGTGGAAATTGTCTACAGCGCCACCATTAGTATGTAAGCAACAGTTCTTTTTTAACAAAACAATAAACTAAAGAAGACTTACTTTAATAAGAGGCTTAATTTATCATTTTCACTCAAAATTCATTTGTTGGACAGCATTTTGTCTATATACTGTATCTAAAACACTAACATTTAATTTAACTAGGTCAAACACACGGGGCATAAGAAGTCGTCATCCCTCCTAATTACTCTGACTAAATGCAGAACCGTAAATGAACCCATCCATCGAACACATCACACGGTGCCCAACAAAGAAAAACTAGGTTTACACAACCATATATATCAGTTGGTGAACCTCTGTGACAACCCGTGGACCTGAAGGTGAAACACGGTGAAAATCGATATTATTAATAAGGACCCCTTGTGTGTAATAACGGACATAACTCATAAACACGGAGCAGTGAGACTATAATGACATTTTTATTCGTAAATATATTGGCGTGGCAGACGATGCATATGTCATTTTGGAGAAAAAATTGCCAATTTCTTTAAAAAATGATATTTATATGGTGACATAAAACGGATATAGTGAAGTTAGTGAACACTGGGGTAGGTTGAAAGTTTTCACCGCTAATTTACCTTGTCTGATATATTATGATCAGTTAGAAATAGATTGGAAGTGCACAAAGTATGTTTATTTATAATTCCGGTAACTGGAGCGTGAAATATTGCGTGATCTCTCGCGACTTGCTATTTCCACAGTTGGGCGAAAACCTGTTCTGGGCGAAAACTCTTCACGCCGGCAAATACTATACATAATTATATCAATAAATTAATAGAGGATGCATATACGTTTCGTTCTTAGTGTGTCACCGGACGGGCCTTATTGAATTTGGACAATTGCATTTTTTATACGGCATATGAGGTTACTACTGTTTAATCTACTTGGGGTTTTACAGCACATACAGTTTAATAAGTTGTTTTATTCGTGTATACGTATGCGAATGTGGATCGTTGTGCATATCAATCTTAATAATATACAAATATATAGAAAGAAATGCTCGGTAATTATATATAAAGATTGCAAAACAACAAATAAATTGCCTATTAAATACATAGTAAAAAATAAAAACATACAGTCTGTTCATTTGCATTTCCAATCTTTCATTTCTTCTGATACCAAGTCCACTGTGAAGAGGTATTCAAATGAGCCTGCAACACACCAAGAATATTTCAAATGTTATGTTTCAAATAGCCAGTGCTCGCCAGTGAATAACGTCACTGTGTTTACACACTGTATATAAAATTACATATATGCATAGGCAATTGAAAACTGGCATTTACTAATATAATGATATACGCCAAGGAGACAATTACATTTCGCAGCCATATATTCATGTCCTCTGATATATAATTGTAGCGAACCGCACCCAGTTGTTGGGCTGTTGACTGTGCGCGATTGCTACATGGGTTCGCCTGAGCCCGGCTTTCGGCTAACTCCTATTCACTACAAAGGTCTACGGAGGCAATCGATATGTTGATGCTGTTTATTTCTAATAACTCTTAACAAAAACCTTGAACTTAGTAGCATGGCATAATATAATTACTTATGAATTGCTATAGCAAGGATAACCACATACAGTCACCTGGGTACCGTGAATATATTCACTCGCCCTCTCGATAAAATGAGATGAGCAACTCTAAGCTTTCACTTATTATTTTAATCACACGAGCGTAACACTAAACAGTCCAAGTCACTTTAAGCTTTCATTAAATCACTAACACAACTTAAGTCACCGTTTGCTTCCATTAAACACTAAACTGTTTAAGACACCTTAAGCTTCCATTAAAACACTAAGCTGCTTAAGTCACTTTAAGCTTTCATTAAAACACTAAACTGCTTAAGTCACTTTAAGCTTCCATTAAAACACTAAACTGCTTAAGTCACTTTAAGCTTCCATTAAAACACTAAACTGCTTAAGTCACTTTAAGCTTCCATTAAAACACTAAACTGCTTAAATCACTTTAAGCTTTCAATAATTCACTAGTTTAATCATATTTTATTGCATTCTATATATACAATGTACAATACAAAATAAATGAACAAATTTGTATAACTATCCATAATGCATGATTCGTGGCATTGTTTGCTCAAGGATTGTCATTATATGTTGAAGCAAATGGGTTGGGCCACAAGTTTTAACAACATTAAATAATTCACTAAGCATTCCAAGTCACTTTAAGCTTCCTTTAAACACTAAACTGTTTAAGTCACCTTAAGCTTCCATTAAAACACTAAACTGCTTAAGTCACCTTAAGCTTCCATTAAAACACTAAACTGCTTACGTCATTTTAAGCTTTCATTAATTCACTAACACACATTAAGTCACTTTAAGCTTTCATTAAATCACTAACACAACTTAAGTCACCGTTTGCTTCCATTAAACAATAAACTGTTTAAGTCACCTTAAGCTTCCATTAAAACACTAAGCTGCTTAAGTCACTTTAAGCTTTCATTAAAACACTAAACTGCTTAAGTCACTTTAAGCTTCCATTAAAACACTAAACTGCTTAAATCACTTTAAGCTTTCAATAATTCACTAAGCATTCCAAGTCACTTTAAGCTTCCATTAAACACTAAACTGTTAAGTCACCTTAAGCTTCCATTAACACACTAAACATTCCAAGTCACTTTAAGCTTCCATTAAACACTAAACTGTTTAAGTCACCTTAAGCTTCCATTAACACACTAAACATTCCAAGTCACTTTAAGCTTTCATTAATTCACTAACACACCTTAATCCACCTTAAGCTTCCATTAAAACACTAAACTGCTTAAGTCACTTTAAGCTTCCATTAAAACACTAAACAGCTTAAGGTGACCTAAGCTTCCATTAAAACACTAAACTGCTTAAGTCATTTTAAGCTTTCATTAATTCACTAACACACATTAAGTCACCTTAAGCTTCCATTAACACACTAAATATTCCAAGTCACTTTAAGCTTCCATTAAACACTAAACTGTTCAAGTCACCTTAAGCTTCCATTAACACACTAAATATTCCAAGTCACTTTAAGCTTCCATTAAACACTAAACTGTTCAAGTCACCTTAAGCTTCCATTAAAACACTAAACTGGTTAAGTCACTTTAAGCTTTCATTAAATCACTAACACAACTTAAGTCACATTTAGCTTCCATTAAACACTAAACTGTTTAAGTCACTTTTAAGCATAATTGGATTTTACCAATTTATTCAGCAACCAAAATCATCCTTCGGAGATGTGACCGTATCATTCGGATGTCAAAGCAACACCCCCGGTTGTGTGTGTGTTTTACGTTTATTTATCGTCTCTACCGGTTGCCCATATGAGCGACGCCTCCTGAAGAGATTAGTAATTTTAGATTTTGGAAAGTAGTGCATGATACAGACAGAGACCCATTCCAGAGTCTCCTCTGGTTCTTTTACGTGCACGGTGTAAAGCACCGACACGAGGCCTCGGTTTAACGTCCCATCTGAAAGACTGTTAATTTTTTTAGGGTCAGACGGGGGATCGAACCTGCGATCCCTGGATTACCAGTCCAGCGTGTTACCACTGGACTACAGATCCGTATGTACCCCCGGTTTTTAGCGCGGTTCGTACTTTTATACTAGCTGGTGATGTCATATGGTCACATGATGACGTCATGAATATCGATATCACGCGCTCGGTAGCAAATATGGCTGACTGAACGCGGAAGTAAATACAAATGTCTACATATTGTCATGATTTATAATCACTAAGATTTATTCAGGATGGAATGAATAAATGAATTGGTAAGTTTCCATAGTGATCTATCGATTGCTACCACAGTTGCACATTGACAATGTGTCGTAAGCTGTAATTCAGCCATAATCCGGATTACACATTTACTGAAATGTGTGGGAACAATTACGAAAGTTCATAGTGGTGCTCACAATGGCAAAGCTAATGTACTGTGGTGATAACTACGGTACGGTACGGCTGGAGGCCGGGGAAATATCACCACGGGAGCACGAGACGAGATTCTGGGAGACTTGGCCAGGGAAGAAGAGACTCGGGAATCGGGCTGCCAACTCAACACCCCTACCAAAGCTAGAACTTGGACAGAACAGTTGATAAACCGGTTACAACAGATACAGAAATAGCTAGAATATTAGGTAAGACGCTTTATATTGTGGCAGCGGTGTTTTACGACCTACGTCGAGTGAAGGAAATCACCTGAGAGTGAAACATTATTTTTTTGAAAGCACGTGGTTCAAAACATTTTCATTCTCGGGAATTCTTTCGAAAGATTTGTATCTATCTACCCGGTTGAGAAGTTGTGAAGACCAGTATCCAGTCAAAGACTGTGGATGGTTCATTTTTGTTGCGTTATTGGCATTTGTTTTGCTAGACTTTTGTTGATATCGTCAACATTGATACAAGCAAGTGCGTATTGAGTTGGGCAGCATTAATATAGTTCAACATATGCAAAGGCCCTGGTTGGCTATATTAAGTACAGTATAGTGTTTTTTCACATGTTTGACTATTTTGCAAAGCTAAAATATCCCATGTGTTAAATTAAATATTCTTGTCAAAGACAAAGAATATTTTGTTGTGATCTTGGAATATACAGTAGTTGTAGCAAATCCTTGTACATATATTATTGCCTACTGTAACAAAAATGGCCTCATTCAATCAAGCAAAGCTTATTGAGGTGAATTTTGCATCATCGGAAAAACTGCAAACAATAGCAGGCATAGGTCCAAGATCAGCGTCTGCTATAGTTTGCCTACGGGAAAATAGAGGAAATCTAACCCCTGAATTAATGGAAACATTTCTCAGGATAAAATTCAGCGAGGAAATGCTCCAGACGTTGGATTTTACTCCTAATGACCAATTGCCATTGGATTGGGAGGAGACGTTCCAAAATTTACCGGATTGCCCTCTAAGTGAATCGGGAGTAGCAGAACTGGTACTCCAACAGGGAAAGAGGGGAGGACATGAGCAAAATACCAGAGACCATGAGCCAAAAAGGGATGAATGGCAAGAGATCGAAAAGGTCTTGGAATCAGCCAAGAAATGGGTGGGAGTACACGGCGAATCCTCAGGTAGGGGCGACCAAATGATGGCAAAGCAATCATTTGGGGGCGCACGTCCGAGACAGTACAAGACCCGTGATGACAGGTATGAGGACGATTCGGATGAGAAGCCATACCTTGCCTCATCACGCCATCGAGGCCTACAATCGCGGCCCAAAGATGCAAGGACGTCTTATAAGCCGTTTAAACCCACAAGAGAATATTCATCGGGGGAGGAAGAAAAAGTCCCTAAAAGGCAGAAATCTAAAACAAGGACATGCTACAAACAGAGACGACCAACTAGGGGATACTCGTCAGATGAGGACGACAAGGTCACAAGTAAACCTAGAACAGGATATAGACAGGCCCGTCCATCAAGAGAATATTCATCGGGGGACGAGGACAGAGTCCCGAGAAGGCAGAAATCTAGAACAGCCGAGTTTCTGCGGAATGTTCCAAAGGCTCTGTACTATAATGGCACAGGTAACTGGCTGTCATATAGACAGAAATTTGACCGCTATGCAAATGCATGCGGGTGGACGGAGGAGGAGTGCGCGAACGGTTTATGTTGGAGTTTGAGTGGCAAAGCCGCAGACTTCTACACACTACTGGTGGAGCCTGACGAAGATTTAAGTTGTCGACAGATCACGAGACGACTAGAGAATCGGTTTGGTGCAAAGGAACTAACCGAGACAGCCCAGGTAAGGTTTCATCAAGCTGTACAGAGTAATGGTGAATTACTGGAAAACTGGGCCGACCGCGTATTGACCCTAGCTACAAGAGCATACAATGATTTGCCGGAGTATTTTTCATGCAGACAGGCGGTAGCTCGTTTCTGTGAAGGTCTACTCGACAAAGAAGCTGCACTCCAAGTGGGGATTGAAAAACCTGCAAACATGGAGGCGGCCATAAACAGTGTACGCTGGTATCAACCTATGCACAAATCGGTATTGGGGAAACCACGGAGGACTAGGGCCCGTGATACCGAACAAGAAACTACAAGTGCATATGCAGTATATAAGAATGTGCAGGGTCGTAAACCTCTGAGCCCTTCGGAAAAGGATTCGCTGGAGGTAGTAATAGAGAAACTACAGACCACTTTAGATTTAATGTCGGCTAAGATGTCAAAGACAGAGTCGACGGGAATATCGCAAAATCAAAGGGGTATGCAGCGAAATGATTGGTCGCGGTCGGGAGCTCAATATGGTAGAAGGGGCTCTTGTTTCAATTGCAATCAAATGGGACATTTTAAAAGGGAGTGTCCAAGATTAGCTCCTCCAAACTTAGGTTTAAACCGGAGAGGGCCGAGGCAGTAGGTCAAACCTCGTCCCAAAGGACTAAAGTAGACCTAAAAAGGACACCGCCATTGCGGGAGAAGGATTTCTATGATAGTTCTAAAATACCATGCCCATCTCGCTGCAAAGTAGCTAGGGGGTCTAAACTATCAAAATACCCTAGCAAAGTTCCTGGGTTACAACCATCTGCTGGGGATTTCCCTGCAGATCGTGAAAGAAGATTGTGTAACATGGAGAATGGCCCGATAACCTTTAATCCAAGTCCAGGCATTGGCAAAAAGGGGGTAGTCAAAAAGCCCTCGTTATCCGAGCCTGGTAAAACTAAAGCGAATGATGCATCGCGTGTATCTATTTGTCAATTGAGGACATTGTCGCAATTCAGCATGATGGTCAATATCGGTGATAAGATAGTGAAAGCGGTAGTGGACACGGCTGCAGAAGTGACCATCATTTCGGACAGACTTTACAATTCGCTGAAATTCAAACCAAATAAAATTCGCGATGTAAAGCTCTGCACTGCCGGACGACAGGTTTCCATGAATGGATTTGTGGTTGGACCAGTTAGGTTAAAAGTTGGGGGGAAATGGTATAGCGAGCAGGTACATGTAGCGCCAATAAAACAAGACATGTTGTTTGGGTTTGACGAACACCATAGTGTATGCATATATTTAACAATACATGCTTAAAGGCCCAATAACATATCCATGCTATAACTGAAAGTAAGTGGGTGGGGTAACTCGAATTATGTGTGCAGTAGCAATAAGTTGTCTAAATTGGCATACATAATTGTTCACGGTCATACAAGTACAAGAACAGTCCTATCATGCATTACATATGTGTTATTCATGGGTGTCTGTCGAGATACCGTCTCGTTACACTATAGTGTTGTAATTTTGAGAAGGGCCATTCAAGCACTTGTACAGGTTGATTTATTTATTGACTTTAAGGATGTGCAACAGGGATCTGTATCTGTCATCGTGTATCATACTATATCACATTTGACCAGTGCTCTTGGGGTTCTCTTTCATCGGATACCATCGTATAGTATGGAAGACTGGCAGTGTGTATTAGATAGAATGGATTTATCTGGGGCTGCTATCATCAGATACCATCGTAAATCTGCCTTGTTTATTGGACTGATAGGTGGTTCCATATTTGGGATGGTATCATCAGTCATCGGATATCATCATAAATATTAATGGATACCCTTGTCTATCATTACTAGGGTACACGCCAAATATGGATAGTACACATGTTTCTAGATATAAAAAGGTCTGCTCAGGATATGGGAGGGAGAATTTTTGGCTTGGACTTGGAGAAGTAAAGATCGTTTATTAAGTAGTATTTGTACTTATAAGCCTCCAGGAATAAAAGTGTATACACATTTATTTTAGCTCGATTGTGAAACAAGTTCTTACAATTGATATATTTCACTCTCGAGACCTCTTTCCTGGTGGAATCCATCGCCAAGAGGGAGAGAGTCAAGAAAAAACGCCTGTATTCTAAAACATAGGTTCCTGTTATTAATAAAGCGTAGACAAGCTATTAGTGTGCAGCCAATACACTTGTACATACACCGTCTTCGTGGCCTAGTGGTTAAGGCGTCCGCCTACGGAGCGGGAGGTCGAAGGTTCGAATCTCGTCAGGGGTTCGTTCTGATATGGCCGGTTGGTGAGCCGCCAGCTAGTTAAATAATGGTTACCGATTGCCTACCAGCCTGACGTCTGGCACACAAGCATAGGATTCGGGAAGTACTGATGTTCATAAAAAAGAGGTGTCTCATAAGTCAGAAATGGCTGGCCCTTTATATAGGGGTGACACTATAATAAACAAACACTTAGACAAATATGCACACGTATGTATACATTCTATACATACACTAGCATACACTTACATTACGTCTAGATTACACTAGATGAGTGTTTATTACACACTAGATGACTGCGTTTTCAATCCTCCTTCAATTACATATTTATATGTAATATTGTTTTCTTGTTAGTTTAACGGTAAACACAAAATGTACAGCTTTCCTGAAATAAATACAAAATGTACAGATATCGTGAAATAAGGAGTGTACAATGACAAATACAAAATGTACAGATATCGTGAAATGACAGTGTACATGATTAGTGAACTATACTAATTGGCGGATATATCAACATATAATCGCTTGAAACGGAAATAAATACTGAAAACAGGAATTGAAAGGTTTGAATTTTTAGCTGAAATTATTTTTGTTTTAAATAAAGTAGGAGTTATCGTGACGACTTGGCCATAGACTCTCCGCCTTCAAGCTTCAGTTTGGGCACTAACTTCACAGTCGCGTTGTGGGTATACCTGATATTCACCCACACAGTTCTCCTAATTACTAGTGAATTGCATTGACATAACAACTTTGGTGACATTTTACAAGGTCAAAATGTGTAGAAATCAAGTCATAGCTTCTTCATCTGTCCACAGATACACCTGGTATCTGGCACAATACTGCTGTAGTTCTAGTCACTACTATAGTAGCCTACTCGTATTCACATCGTACTACGGTCGAGTTCACATGAATGTACGACAAACGGGAGAGACGGCACAATGTCTAAAAATAAGCTTCGTGCGCATGCGCCGCGAACGAGTCCATGCGAATGACCTACCAATACCAGTATGTAACCCTTGGATAAAGTGTAGCGGGAGGTAGGGATCGACCCAATCAATGAACCGGCAACACTCTGTGATACACTTCTTGGAAGTGGATTCTAGTTTGGTGTGTTCCACCTAACGCTGTATCCCTAGTATGGAATATGTATAGCATACTGTTCTGTATATGACTTGATTGATCTGAACAATCGACTAAAAGATACAGATACGGTATTTTCAATATGTTGTCCATTTTAAAATACACTAGTATCAGGTTTATATGTCACTTTTTGTTGTAAATAGTATTTATTGATATGTTGTACTGAAATACAGTATATCGATGATATAGATGTCACTGTAATTAGGCATTTAGAAATGTTTTAAGATTTCGAGTAAGTAAAATTAATTATATACTATAGTTCATCCCTATATTAATATAGTATGCCAATAATTATCACCTACATTTGTTGTCATAATTTTATACTTATGTTGTAGAATGTAATATTGCTATGTCACTAAAAATTGTATAGTTTATGTGAATAAAATATATTCGTTCGTTCGATAAAAATGGTATATATCTAACATTTTGACGCCATATTGGATCTCGATAAACACCAACGTGACCCAAGGTTAGACGAGTTAAGGTAAAAGGTCTAAATTGACGTCACTAGTACCGATGTCGTTCGGATGGATTCCGGATTTACGTAGATCGTTTTCGAGACCAATGTGAACGCGCATTGTCAATGTCATCTCTTGTTACACTCTTCTGGTATTCGCACGCCATTGAACCCCTAGTCACCTGGCATAATAATTCAACATTTGGCCATAACTTCTTCATCTGACACATTCACACATATAGTTGTTTACCACATTTATCTTCTTCGTGGCATAGTGGTTAAGGCGTCCGCCTACGGAGCTGGGGTCGAAGGTTCCATCCTCGTCAGGGGTTCGTTTTGATATGGCGGTTTGTGAGCCTCCAGCTAGTTAAATAATGGCCACCGATTGTCGTCCAGCATGGCGCCTGACCTACAAGCATGATTCGGGATGTTCATAAAAAGGTGTCTCATTAGTCAGTAATTTATAGTAGTTATAGTTAACAAACACTTTCCATTTACTTTTTTTACATATACATATATATGTTTACCGCATTTACATATAGTTGTTTACCGCATTTACATATAGATGTTTACTACATTTACATATAGTTGTTTACCGCATTTACATTTACATATAGTTGTTTACCACATTTACATATAGATGTTTCCCGCATTTACATATAGTTGTTTACCACATTTACATATAGTTGTTTACCACATTTACATATAGTTGTTTACCACATTTACATATAGATGTTTCCCGCATTTACATATAGATGTTTCCCGCATTTACATATAGATGTTTCCCGCATTTACATATAGTTGTTTACCACATTTACATATAGATGTTTCCCGCATTTACATATAGATGTTCCCGCATTTACATATAGTTGTTTACCACATTTACATATAGATGTTTACCACATTTACATATAGTTGTTTACCACATTTACATATAGTTGTTTACCACATTTACATATAGTTGTTTACCACATTTACATATAGATGTTTCCCGCATTTACATATAGATGTTTCCCGCATTTACATATAGATGTTTCTCGCATTTACATATAGTTGTTTCCCGCATTTACATATATATGTTTCCCGCATTTACATATAGATGTTTCCCGCATTTACATATAGTTGTTTACCACATTTACATATAGATGTTTCCCGCATTTACATATAGTTGTTTACCACATTTACATATAGATGTTTCCCGCATTTACATATAGATGTTTCCCGCATTTACATATAGTTGTTTACCACATTTACATATAGATGTTTCCCGCATTTACATATAGTTGTTTCCCGCATTTACATATAGATAACGTTGTTTGGTTTGGGGGATTTAAAGTCGCACCAACAGCTCAGGTCATATGGCAACTCTCCAGGTAATATTCATCGAGAACGACCCCGTGTGCCATTCCGAGCGGTAATTGTATTTCAGGCACGGGTAGAACCACCGACCTTCCACAAATCAACTGGATAGCTTCGTCACAGGAAGTATTCGACACACTTAGTGGGATTCGAACTTACTGTGGTGAGATGCAAGTGATTTGAAGTCAACGACCATAACCACTCGGACACAGAGGCTTAGCATAACGCACTTGGCCATACCTTCTTATTATACGAACACATTTAACTGATGATAGTGCCCGCTACATGTACTCAATTAAGAAATAATGTGTATTTCCGTTATTTATTGGCGTTTAGAGTACGTACATGACGTCAAAAAAGTATAAAAATGCTACTAAAATGACGTCATCCGGTCTCTCGTTAAACAACTTTTTATTGCAGATTAAAACACGGCAAATTACTTCTTTGTGCAAACATAAAATGTCGAGTCATGTTAAAATTACTCATAGACAATAATGCTCCAGCTGAATTTTAGTGCATGCCATGTATTGCATCCCAAGACTTATTCAACTCTAAGGAGTATCTATCTAAATATTGTCGCTTAATTAAAAATATTTTTTAAAAGACGGTTAGCATAAAAACCAATCGTTGTTTTCTCAGAAATAAAATGATACACTAACGAATACATGTTTACACTTGACAGAGTGGGCAATCACTAGAGGTGATGATGCTAATGATGATGATGTATGTGTGATCTAACGGTTTATTTCTCTTTTTATAGCATGCCATCGACACAATGACAGTCCATCGTCCTCTATACCTGGCATTGCTGTTTTCTACTGCACTACTACTTCTATGTTTTGTCTGCGTCAATGTCCCAGTGCAGCTTACAGAATACAGTATCTACCAACCACTAATGATCAACAACAAAATCTACAACAAATCATTGAAGCTTCTGGATGTCAAAGATTCACCATACATAAACCCAATATTTCATATGGATATCTCGGACAATCGAACGAACATTTCCGCAGACAAGGACACATACGCGTATACAATTCTATGGTGGAATACTCCTCATTGGTTGATTGGATTGTCCAAGTCTATCATTTTGAACCAAGATCTGAAGCATTGTGTATACACTAACTGTAAGCTATCGCTCGACAGGAAACACCTCAATCAAAGTCACGCTGTAGCCTTCAGTTTAGCGGACCACGAAATGGGCTATGACCCGCCTGTAATACCAAATGCAAGAAATCCTGATCAAATATGGATGTTCTTCACATTAGAATCGCCTCTTCATATAGCCCGGGATTATAGACACACGTCGTGGAACAACGTATTTAACTGGTCCTGGACATATCACACCGGCGCTGATATATTCAACCCTTATGGCACACTAGTACACGCACAAGAAATACCAAACAGAAATTACTCCAATATTTTCAAAAATAAAACAAAATCTGTAGCATGGTTAGTAAGCAATTGTCATACGGAAAGTTTGAGAAATACCTATGTTAATATCCTACAGCGTTATGTTACCGTTGATATATATGGTAAATGCGGATACAAGTCATTTGATGGTGTAGAGAAAATGGTTAGTGAGAAATACAAGTTTTATCTCGGTTTTGAAAATTCACTCTGCGAAGATTATTTCACTGAAAAGTTCTTTCATTATTACTCAATGGATGTTATCATAATTCTGAGAGGAAACAATAATTACAAAGCTTATCTTCCCAGTGGTTCTTATATAGATACGGCTGCTTTTTCTACAATAGCAGATCTGGGCAAGTTCTTACAGGAGTTAGGTACAAATGAAGAGAAGTATGTGAACTATCTAAGAGTAAAGGATAGATATAAGGTATATGGACTTGAGTTCATGTATAAAAATGCTATATGTAACGTATGCGAGAAGTTGAACAATCTACAGACCAACAAGCGGACGTACAGTGATGTAGTTAAATGGCTTTGGAAGTGTAAATATGTCACTGATTTGATATAAAATTCTACTTATCGGCAAATATTAAAAAACAACTTAAAACACTACACGTTGATTTGTTCCTGTTGTGCAAAAGATAGAAAAAAACAAACAATCTATTTGCACGAATAAATTATTGTCATATATAAATAGAAATGTATTATATAAATACATTTATTTATTTATATATATGACACATTGTTAACCATGTAAGATTATGATGTTTATGTAATATGTATAATCGTCTGCTATTATTTTCGCGCCTAAATTATCAGTTCTCTGTTTGCGCGGGAACAAAATATATTTTGACACTACCGAGTGCAGGTGGTCAGTTATGTAAGATAATCGCCGCTTTCTTGATGACATAGAAACATGTAATAATATTGTATAACATCACAGATGTTTGGCGCCGTTATGTCTGTTATGGATGTTAATTCTGCTATTTAAGAAATGAAAAATGATGAAGAAATTAGCGCATATTTATCCAGCCATGGAGGCGCTAAGGAAATATGTAACTCACTATTAGAATATAAACTGTTTCTATGATAGTTAGAAAAATTAATATTTAAAGAAGGATTAACTCTTAAATATTAAAGTCGTATTAAATACGTGAACGGAAGATAATTAGGCCTTGTAAGAAACGATTGTTTTGGCTAATATATATCTATTGGAATAGTTTGATAAAGGAAGGAAATTAGTATAGTCATAGAACTATTATGAACACATTGAAATAGTGAGGCGAATAATAAGATACGAGATATCACGAATATATGATACATGTATAGATATAAAATAAAGGAGATTGTTGTAAATTATATTATACAAAGGAACATGATAGACTGTGTTGAGCTATAAATTATTGAAGGACCGTAGAGAACCCCCCTAGACAACTCCAGCGAGTCTACGATAGGATAGACCCTGGTTAGAGCACTGATATCGGAAAATAGATATAGGAAGGAAGAGAGGCCTTGTGACACTGTTATTTGGGTTTATTTGTTATTTGCGATTTAAACTCTGACCAATAGTTTATGTCATATGGAAGAAATCATCACACTCATCAAAGCCAGGTAGCGTAATTGCCCGGTTTAACTCGCATGATGACAAACGCAAACTGATGGTTAAAAAGTCAAATCTTTGTAATAGTGGCCAGTACAGAGGTATTTGAAAAAGAAGGCCCCACAAAGACCCTTTGTGACATGTTAGACAGATAATTTGATATCAATTTTAATAGATTGTCATTTATACCATATTACCGAATTTTAAAACTTAAACCTCGATGCCAAACTCTATCAAAAGCTTTTGATATGTCGCAGTACAGATGATAATAACCGGTGTTAATTTTGTACAAATATTAGTTATCTAAAGTATCATTTAAACCTTACAAATGTTTAATGCAAAATCGATTAATACGCTCATCTCTATGCAGTAATAAACATTTAAATAATTAGATCGACCTACAGTGCGCTATCGGTGTTTAGTCTTCCACTGTTGCGATTTAAATGTCACCAATGTGGGTTTGATTTACGTTTATTATCGTCGCTACCGGTTGCCTCCTGAATAGATTAATTATTTTAGATTGCTGGAGTATAGTGCAATGATACATATAGAGACCCATTCCAGAGTCTCCTCTGGTTCTGTTACGTGCACGATGTAAAGCACCGACACGAGACTTCGGTTTAAAGTCCCATCTGAAAGACTGTTAATTTTATTATGGTGAGACGGGCGATCGAACCTGCGATCCAAATTGTTATATATCGGTATTCTTGAAGGCGTTCTCTACAGTTGTGTAAAAATAGTATACAATATTATAATTTGTTCATACTTGGTACATCACTAGTACGATGTATTATTAAACAAAATATGAAATAAAATTGATATCTTAATGACTTCGTTTTTTATATTTTTTTTTTTATCACATGCCTATTTTATATTTCGGCCAATACATTCTCATGTTGGCGACAAACGTAAAATAACAAAATATTTGCAATTATTATGTGTGTATTTATATACTAATATGCTACATATGACTATTAATCATAATTGCATGTAACTACAAACATAAAATATGCATATTTAGAATGCAATAATCCTATATCATGAATTTTCCATGTTCGAGTACTTGATTTTGGTGAGATTGTTTGTATTTTTCATGTAATATTTAAGATATAATTTCAAATATTTTTTCTCTCACAATAATAGAATTTCTTCAAATGTTGCCTAAGTTCAATGTATGCCTAAGTAAAACATTAATCCTTTTTTATGAATTAATTTGTAACAGGCCAATTTTCTCAGGTTTTCTTTAAAACTGTTGGAAATCTATGTATCTCGTCAGTAAACAGGCATATTAATTTATGAAAATAACTTTTACAACATTATAGAAGATCTAATTATGTGTATGTGTATTCATTAACATCATTGTTGACACAGGAAATAAGCATCGTAATGTAAGGGAGGTAATTTTTCTATCATAAAAATGAAACATGCAAATATTGTGATAATATTTAAAACTAAGCCCCATATATGATAACACTGATTAATACAGTCAAACCTGCCAAAGAGAATACCTCAATAAAGATAACACATGTCTTAAGAGGCCAAACTAGGTGTGTGCTTGAGGTTATAACTAGCTAAAATTGTGGAAGTCGTGATGGTGCGTTCGTTTAAGGTGCGAAAGACACATAGTGTTCGCGCCCAAGATTCTCAAAGCTAATAATTCCTTAAATGCCTTCATTAAGAAATTGTTTCGGAATACTAAGCACATCATATACCCAGACATTGTTCGAGTTTAATGATTTATCAATATAAGAATATTTGAACCGAGAGCAATCCCAAAGTCAGAGGTTTGATGAAAGTAGGGCCAGAGAGTGCATGACAAATGGTCCAATTCAACAATCCGATGGCCACGATTCTTTGGTTTAAACAGTATTTATTCCAATAAATGTACATGTATAACACAAAGAATGTTACAAATTACATAAATTGTGAATGGTTTGGATTGGAAAACAAGTTTTCAGAAAACGTATATTAATTCCTCTCCAAGGCTCAATAGTCAAGCGAGCCGATAGCTGTCGCTTTTAGCGGATGGAACCCCTTTTTATGGTTAAACGGCATGTTAAATCAAACTGTGTTGTGATTTGACAGGCGATGTGAGCGTAATATGTACACGTCATAATAATTTTCTACCGCGAACTTCTTTAAACCGACTGGAACTGGTTTTATCTAGTAATAGCTAGACAAGTGCATGCTAATTCAATACAATGTGCTGAGCATGTTGAGACATGTTCGGATAAATTATCTGCATTCTTATGTTAAACGTGGTACATTGTCCTCAAATGTATATACTGATATGCCGAATAAGTTTATCAATATTAATCTTATAAAACATTAATCGTCCGCTTCAGAGATGCCCCATTATTAAACCGACGTGACCCAGATTTGAACATCTTGACGGACGATCAGCTTCGACACCAACACTCACTAGGTCGATCAGCTTCGACACCAACCCTCACTTGGTCGATCAGCTTCGACATCAACCCTCATTAGGTCGATCAGCTTCGACACCAACCCTCATTAAGTCGATTAGCTTCGACCCCAACCCTCATTAGGTCGATCAGCTTCGACACCAACCCTCACTAGGTCGATCAGCTTCGACACCAATCCTCACTAGGTCGACCAGCTTCGACCCCAACCCTCACTAGGTCGACCAGCTTCGACCCCAACCCTCACTAGGTCGATCAGCTTCGACACCACCCCTACTATGTCGATCAGCTTCGACACCAACCCTCACTAGGTCGATCAGCTTCGACACCAACCCTCACTATGTCGATCAGCTTCAACACCAACCCTCACTAGGTCGATCAGCTTCGACACCAACACTCACTAGGTCGATCAGCTTCGACACCAACCCTCACTAAGTCGATTAGCTTCGACACCAACCCTCATTAGGTCGATCAGCTTCGACACCAACCCTCACTAGGTCGATCAGCTTCGACACCAATCCTCACTAGGTCGACCAGCTTCGACCCCAACCCTCACTAGGTCGATCAGCTTCGACACCAACCCTCACTATGTCGATCAGCTTCGACACCAACTCTCACTAGGTCGATCAGCTTCGACACCAACCCTCACTATGTCGATCAGCTTCAACACCAACCCTCACTAGGTCGATCAGCTTCGACACCAACACTCACAGGTCGATCAGCTTCGACACCAACCCTCACTAGGTCGATCAGCTTCGACACCAACCCTCACTAGGTCGATCAGCTTCGACACCAGCCCCACTATGTCGATCAGCTTCGACACCAACCCTCACTAGGTCGATCAGCTTCGACACCAACACTCACTAGTCGATCAGCTTCGACACCAACCCTCACTAGGTCGATCAGCTTCGACACCAACCCTCACTAGGTCGATCAGCTTCGACACCAACCCTCACTATGTCGATCAGCTTCGACACCAACCCTCACTAGGTCGACCAGCTTCGACACCAACCCTCATTAAGTACTCGATAACCTGAGGGTTTTTCTATGTAGTACATATAGAGGGTTGGACTGGGCCAGAACTCTCATTTCCTATTCATCAACCAGGGATTCCAAATTAGAATGGTTCCAGTTCAGGATAAACGAAACTCAAGTGCATTTGTTTTGGCATTGTGTGCATCCATTTACTGGCAAACCATAAACACCTGGATAAATGGTAACTGCAATGATATATATATCAACTGGACTAACGCATATATAATATTTGGAAATAACTTCACATGATTACGTATAACTTAATATAAATATCATTCATGAATTATGCGTATAGATAATACTGCAGGATGTTAGCACTTGTCAACTACTTGTTGACACTTTCTTTGTTTTCAATACATGTACATGCCTGGAAAGTCTACAGTGTGTGTAATTATTATGTATATGTGTAATTATTATGTTTATGTGTATATGTGTAATTATTATGTATATGTGTAATTATTATGTATATGTGTAATTATGGTGTATATTGATCAGGAAATAAAAATCGAAAAAAACAACATATTTGGAAATAAGGAACTCCAAACTGCCTTACACTGCATCATTCTAACAGCAAAATACCATATATACGAAGCAAAATGAAATCGTCTGTTCCGAGCGTGCATGCTTTAAAACAACAGGTTGCAACGCTTATAAAAGCAGAAAGATATTATGCTAAAAAATATTACTACGCAAATTATATGCAGCGGTCTCTTTAGTTTACCTGTCCCGCGGAAATCATCACATGACCATGTCCATGTCGGGTAAGCATTCTACAAACGTGAAAAACTTGCAGCCGTGCTTTGTGTGCACCAAATGACATTCAACTGCCGATTTAGTGAAACTCATGGTCTAGGCGTGCACAGAATATGAGTATTTCATCTAATAAACAAGCATTGTATACTACGTTTAATACATGATATTATTAATATATATATATGTAAATAGGGTCAACATATATGCGTAAAACAACTCGTGTATCCTGAACAACACGATTTATGGTACAGATTTACCGTTATATATCGTCCTTTGTGTCTGCGCATATTTATTTCTTGAGACTATTCTGATTTGAAATATCTCTGAACCCGAGTGTTGCTGATCGTCATATGACATCATAACATCACTTTTGTAGACCTCAAACGCACTGTTTATTGATTGAAAATGTGAGTGTCCTCAAATCGTGACACCTTCGTTTTCGTTACCCCGTAAGTATTTACAATACTGCACGCGATCGGTGTTTTCTGACGTCACCAATCAGGTAAGATAGTGTCAACGGTCATTTTCCATATTTGGCAACACAAATGCTCCCTATAATCCTTGGAGGCGTAAGAAATCGGTTATTTTCCTTGGATTGGTATAAAACATGCTATCTTTCATAATGCAATATTGCATCACCATTTGTCCATTTCATTTACTGCAAAATATTGACCATTTCCAGTTTTGTTTTGCGTCGTCTGATTTGTTTACCCACCTGTCATTTAATGTGAAGGTCAAAATAGACTGGGTTACAATTTTAATTAGTGTAAGGGGAGATAGTTTTGGAGACTTCTCTTATATTGTTTTGAGGTCCATACAGTGGTTTGCTGTCATCGTCAACTAAAATATATGTCCTGTAGTGTAGTGTACTTAAAGGAATAGTTTTTAATTTTGTTTTAGGTTTATGGCAGTCCACCACCTACAAAGCGAAATTACAGGCAATATTCATCATCAGCCCTTACAAATGGACTCAGTGTGACCATTGGACCCACCTCATTTACTGTTCAAAAGTCAGGTTTACAAGATTAGGTGATGAATTCAGTTGTCCACATTGTGAAAATGCTTGTTAAACTGTGAAAAGAAATATTCATCAAAATAATAGAAATTATCATTATGCTGCATAAAACGTGTTTGTTTTATATTTACACCCATTCGATGTTACGCAAAATTGATTTTCTGAAAGGTCACGAAAACTCCGGTACCAGTCACCACAGATGTCGGTTACGGGTCATCGTAAAAATGACAGCGCCCGTTGTTATTTACGTAGTCATATTCATTTCTAATTCTTTGGAATAAAAGAGGAACGTTACTTTATTTACATCATACATTTAGAAACTATGTAGTTTTAAGATTCGTTTTGTTGAATGCCGATCATTTCTTATCATAACGGAAACCGGAAACTCGAGGGTACAACGCCTATCCCGAGTCTTTATATTGTTCTTCAAATAAAACACAACTTTAAGCTGCATGCATGTATACTTTGCAAACAATTGCCACATACATTGGCCATAGCAGGTCACATTTCCATACTAGGACACGGGTTCTGTCAGCAACAAAACAAAATCTTCGACGGGAGAGTTTTAACTGTGAATAACATTATCAATAAAATGTGTTTCCACTAACGTGTAGGTTTATTCGGCAAAAATGTACGTCAAAAAGAGATTTCGTAGCATTTTCAATTTGTTTTGAAAATTTCTAAAGCGGCGCAATTCGTGTTAAAACGAGCGTTCTGATTGGATTATGATTATTCTTCCTATATAAAAAAACATCTTGTTACATTCTAATAATCCAATCAGAACGCTCGTTTCAACGGCTCGTTTCAACGCGAATTGCGCCGCTATAGAAATTTTCAAAACAAATTGAAAATGCTACGAAATCTCTTTTTGACGTACATTATTGCCGAATAAACCTACCTAGGCCGTACATACAGACAATTAATAGAAGTGGATTAAAAAGTTGGCTACAGGATTACCACATGGCTGCAATATTATAATTGTTTGATTGAGCTGTATCCGGAAGTTACTGTCACATCCAGAATAGTATTGGTTATGTGAGTGCACAGCTAATGCGTAATGTCATTTGTCTCGTCACTTTTGACACACATGAAGTCATTCAATATTATAAACATTGTAATTTTAGAGGAAAACACACACAAAACTTTGCATCCCGACGAAGGCCATGGGACAGAAAATTCACGCTATTATAATGATGTCAATATCACTATGTTTGTGTATGTTTGTGTTTTATGCTATGAAATATCTATAATTATTAGTCAATATGTAGGTCTGTATATAAGTATTACTTATCAGACGTCCAATCATCATCATCATCATCATCATCGGAAATACTTGTTTATCAGACGAGTCAGTAGTCCATGGTTCGATCCCCGGTCTGGCCCTAATAATATTAGCAGTCTTTCAGATGGGAATTTAAACCGAGGTAATGTGTCTGTGCTTTACACTGTGTACGTAAATGAACCAGAGGAGACTCTGGAATGGGTCTCTATCTGTATCATTGCACCATCATCCAATACATAAAGTTGCTAATTTCTTTAGGAGGCGTCACTCATATGAGCAACCAGTATCCAAGATAAATTAACGCAAACACACAAATTCTTGTTAAACATTTCAAACATTTACCATTGGAGCGTCCGCCTCAACAAATCATGTTTTAGTCAGAACCTCCATGATATTTGTTACTGGTAGATTTAGTACTACGATTGAAGTTGAAGTCAGTCAATTAAACAGACTACAACCAACCATGCCTACCTTATACCATGGTATTTACTGCTCGGCAAGCATCACCGGAAGAGGTCACACAATCTAATATGACACGTGTGAACGGTGACAACATCGAACTTGTAATACTGGCGTAACAGCTAGATAGATAGATAACTTTATTTCCTCCACTGCAGGGAGAGCCACATACAATATAAACATAAACATCTAATTTACAAAGAACACAATCTAATACAAATTACAATTATACTTGACAATTATACAACGCATAGGTACAATGCACGTCAAGTGTATATCTATACATATGATATTTACAGAGAAAGGCATACAATTTACGATGCAAATAAAGTACATGCCTCCACAATAATATTACAATGGTATATACACAGTAGTTATAATATAGCATACACATATTTGTATATGAATATAAATATACTCATACATGTATATGTACATGTACATAAACCACACATATTCATCTATAATACCGGTGTACCAGTATTAATATCCGTGATAAGCGCACACTATAAACCTGAGTGGATCTTACCGAAAGGAAATGCAAGATTCAATCAGACTAACACACCATTATTTAGCGATCATAGTATGCACGTATCACATGGCTGCATGAAGCTTATATCATGCAGTTAACAATAAAACAGTCGTACAGTCTATAACACGTGTAGCATTGTTAAAACGATACATGATTCAACTAATTTCAGTCATATTTTAAGAGCCGTCAGTGCATACGTCTTGACTATCACGTATGTTAACTATATTATACATATATGGAATGGGGCTGCAGCACCCGACGACGACCCTTATGTACCAACTCCCTACTACTGCTCATGCAGATATCAAGCCGATGATCGACATTGAATCCAATCTTATCCAGGAGACATCTTAATTGGGGCAAATACAAATACATGTGCATAGCACTTATATGTGGGCATTGAGGATGAGCACCAAGTCAGCGTCTACCACAGATCCCAGATGAGTAAGTATTGTTCAAATCAAACAATCATTATATAAATAAAACTATATAGAAATATTAATATAGCTATGAAGGTTATATGTATTTGCGTTATTTATTGGCGAAAAAAACATGGTTTGGAGTTATGATGCGTAGGAATTAACAACGCAAGGCGTAGACTTGAATGGTTAGTTCCGGCGCTCAGAACGACAGGAAGATACCACACTTCTTTGCTATACTCTCTCTAAACTGATGTATACCAATAAACAAGCAACAACTGTATGCTGTACCAGAACGAGCGACGTTTATTTCGGCAACCTGGCTACACATATGCTTACATATTTACATATATATACACCTCGTCATAAATATCGCACCACACATTTAAAATTTAAATTAGAAAATATAATTTTCGGTTTTTTAAACTACAAGTATATATTTAATACACTACACCATCTGTGAACATAATATCACAAACACACCCTGTTCAGAGCTGCACCTGCATGCTCAGTCAAGCATGCTTGATCCGGGGGTCTGTTTGCTAACAATGCAGTATGCACATAGCCTCTTTAGGCGTATGTTATGTTGGCAGACACAGCTAAACTTTGTTTGTAGGCATACAGTAAGCTTTATTTTGACCAACCAGTGAAATTCCCAGGCGTCCAGTGCCTCTGAACCAAAGATGGCAAATTATTGGTATGCACCTTGATCCTGGACGGTGCTGTTGTGCCTCATTTCGATAACCATGCTCTCGCCACACGTCCAGTCTTCATGGACGATAATGCCAGACCACATCGTGCTCGAGCTGTTGTTCAGCATCTCCAACACAACGCCATTGAGACACTACCATGGCCTGCCAGAAGTTCAGACTTAAATCCTATTGAGCATTTGTGGGACATTTTGGGACGTAGGGTGAGAGCAAGGGATCCTCCAGTTCAGAACCTTCAGGGTCCAGGTTGACCGTATGCGCATATGTCACTGACATCGCTAATTTCTCGTCTCAGAAAATCCTTTTTTTCTACTTATTTCCGAAGGTTGAACTAGGTGAGATCCATCCATTGTTGAAAGTAAAGATATAGGAAGATCTTGTCATTCATAATCTGTAAAGTTTGGTCTGTTCTAACCTAGAATAAGGGTTTTTAATGGTAACTAATCATTTCCAGAAGGTCAAGGTCGTATTTGTCCATTGACTTCCGGTCTAAATTTTCCACTTCCTGTAAAGAATTTGAACAGCAATACAGGTAATATGTTTGCCTATTTGGCGCTCCCATGTAAAGATACAGACATGTTGGTGTACCCGATATCACTAGCTCTTGTTGTATTAGGTTTTATGAGAGTTTCACCCTGTGACAGCCACCAGAATGCCTACAGAGATATAAAATCACTCTGCCAAAAATCCAAATTGCTTCTCGCATGCTGTTCCATAAAACTCAGGCAGCTTATCAAACCCAAATCTATGCATAAGTGTTCGTACAGAACTGTAATATTCCTCAGCACATTGTTGTTGTTCATGTCCCTAGATATTGAAACAAATCCCGGACCGACCCTCGTACCTGAATTCATAGGAGACACATCTACTGTTTATCCCTGTGGTACCTGTGAACAACCATTAACCGCTTCATCTAAGGGTGCACAGTGTGAGTTCTGTTTTATACTGTACCATGCCGACTGTCAGGGTATGTCCGACAGTTTGTGCGACAGACTTGGAGATGATTCTCGCATTGGGGCCTGGAAGTGTATAGCTTGCAACAACATGAACATAACTCTACCTAGCTCTGCTAGTCTGGAATCATACGAATCACCTAACAGATTCAGCAGCTTCAACAGTAGCACTACAGATACTAGCATTGATAAACATGTAAATACTAGTGACAACATTCATCCAGTCACATCAACACCAAAAGGTAATAAGCAAACATCACATAAACCCAAACAAAATCCGAAAAATAAAGTCAGACGACCATTAAAAGTATTGACTATAAACTGTAGGTCAATAGTCGATAAAAAACTAGACTATGATAACATGATTGCGTCTACCCAACCTGACATAGTATTAGGCACAGAGTCATGGTTAAAACCTAAACATTACGATAACGAGATGTTCAGCCCGGAACTGGGATACACCCCTTTCAGAAGAGATAGGCAGAAGCAGACTGGGGGAGGGGTATTCATTGCAGTAAAAAATTCCCTGATAGCACAAGAAGCCACCCACCTTCACACCGATTGTGAAAACATATGGGTTAAAATACAACTCCAAGGTTCCAAGCCACTGCTCGTCTGCTCCTACTATAAGCCCAAAGAACATGACCCCCATAGTACTAATGAATTCAATAAATCCCTCTCCATGGCCACAAAAACCAGTGCAACCGTATGGGTTGGTGGAGATTTTAATATGCCCAAAATGGACTGGTCCAATATTTCCCCAACCCCAGACTGTAAGCTGCAATCCCACTACAGTGATTTTATTAATATCTTATTGATAATAACCTCACACAAATGGTCCAAGACCCCACACGCGGGAACCATATCCTTGACCTGTTCTTGACAAACAACCCCTCCAGAGTAAACAGAGCCCAAGTTATCCCAGGTATCAGTGACCATGATGCAGTCCTGGTTGTTATTAATACCTCCGCCCGAGTGAAACCACAAAAGCCCCGCAAAATCCACCTATATAAGAAAGCAGATTGGGATGGTCTCCGGTCACATATTACCAATCTACATGAATCCCTCTCCAAATCCAAAAAATATATCAGTGATTCAGTAGCAGACCTTTGGCAATCCATTTCCAGCTCCATCGAGGACGGGGTCAATACTTTTATCCCGTCCAAAATGTCATCCACTAAAAACAAATTGCCCTGGATTAAGGTTGAACTAAAACGCCTATTCAGGAAACGGGATAAAGCATTCAGGAAATATAAGAAAAGCAAACAAACCACACACAAAGAACACTATCTTAAACTAAAACACCTCTGTAGAAAACAAACTAAAATAGAATATCAAAAATATCTAGGTGACATACTCAACGTAAATACCAGCAATTCAGATGAACAACAACAACAACCTGAAACCAAGCCAAACAATAAAAAAATCTATTCACGACTAAAACACTCCAGACAAGACTCTGTTGGAATAGACTCTCTTAAAAAGCACAATAAACTACACACAGCAGACACAGACAAAGCCACAATACTAAATGAACAATTTCAATCTGTCTTCACCCCCAAGTCCCCAGTTTCTCTAAAATCCCTGGCTGAAATGAAAGTACAGGATATGGCAGATACAGGTAGAGAGACCTCACACCCAACGATTAGCCCACACGACCCTATGCCAGATATCGACATCTCTGTTAATGGCATTGAGAAACTCCTCAAAAACCTCAACCCCCATAAGGCTGCAGGACCAGACCAAATTAGACCTATAGTACTCAAAAACACCTGCAAAGAAATGGCCCCAATCCTATGTGAACTTTTCAAAAAGTCCTTGCATACCAGTACCCTACCTGATATCTGGAAAATGGCAAATGTAGCCCCTATTTATAAAAAAGGCACAAAGTCCGACCCTGCAAACTACCGACCAATCTCTCTTACCTGTATTCTATGCAAAACCCTGGAACACATTGTCTCATCTAGCGTAACAAAGCACTTCACACAAGCAAACCTCTTCTATGAACTACAGCATGGTTTCCGAGAAAAAAGGTCATGTCAAACCCAACTCCTCGTGCTAATAGACGACATCCTCAAATCCATAAACCAGAGAAGTCAAGTTGACTTAATACTCCTTGACTTCTCAAAAGCCTTTGATATGGTCAACCATGAAAAGCTCCTGTATAAGCTACATTATTATGGCATAAGGGGTCAAACTCTCTCATGGATTAAAAGCTTCCTAGACAACAGGTCACAGTCCGTCGTAGTCAATGGCTCTAAGTCCAGTACCATACCAGTCTCCTCCGGTGTCCCACAGGGTTCGGTCCTCGGACCACTCCTCTTTCTCATATACATCAATGACCTCCCAGATTCTGTCAAACACTCTAAAGTCCGCCTATTCGCCGATGACACAGCTCTTTATCTTTCTCTGACTGTTTCTTCTCATTCCAGCCTATTACAGCAAGACTTACACCAGCTTGAACAATGGGAATCCAAATGGGATATGAAATTCAATCCATCAAAGTGCCAGGTTATTCAGATCACCAAACGCAAACTAGTCATATCCACGAAATATCGTCTGCATAATACCTTCTTAGAAACTGTTTCCTCAGCAAAATACCTGGGAGTAACAATATCAAGTGATTTAAACTTTAACAAACACATAGACAACATCAGCAAAAAAGCAAGTCAAACATTGGGTTTTCTAAGACGTAACATCAAAGTGCACTCAGAAAGGTTAAAATCAACAGCATACAAGACACTGGTAAGGCCCCAGCTTGAGTATAGCTCCACGGTTTGGTCACCGTATACGGCAGTTCTCATAGACCAGCTTGAGTCTGTACAGCGCAGAGCTGCCCGCTGGGCCAAACAAGACTACGGCCGAACGTCCAGTGTCACAGAAATGTTGAACTCCTTAAATTGGAGACGCCTTGACCTTCGTCGCATCGACCAAAGATTGGTTATGTTCCACAACATCATCCATAACCAAGTCGCCATTCAAGCTGAAAACTACCTTACCCCAAATACAAGATCTTCCAGAACATCCCATTCCCAAGCATTCCGACAGATCCAAACAGTGACTGACTACCATAACTATTCCTTCTTTCCAAGAACCATTGTCCACTGGAATGCTTTGCCCCCAGATATTGTCACCTTGTCTGGCCCACAGTTCAGTCTGGCTGTAAGTCGGATTGAACATGTTTCTCCCTAAATAAACCTGCCCTGTTCTTAACCTGTTTTTAACCAACCTAACATCATTCTTTTATCATCTTTTATTTCATTTCTTACTAACATTCTTGTCAGATGACGCGCGTCAAAGTCTAAGGTCCCCATCAGGGGTTTGACTTATAGGAAGATAGATAGATGGAATTGACCCATGCATTACATGATGAGTGGCAGCAGATCCCCCAACAGAGAATCAGACGTCTGGTGACCAGCATGAGACGGCGTGTAGAAAATGTTATCCATGTGCGAGGCGGTTACACCAGATACTGAGTTAGCCAGTCATTGTGGACCTTACTAGTGTGTTCGACATAAATGAAAAGTGAACTGTGTTGTGTGTCTGTTGTAACGACCCCGGCAGCCATACTTATTTAACCTTATTTTACGGTGATTTTAGTTAACTTTAGTTTGCTTCAATTAAACCCTCAATTAGTGCTCAAATTCGGTCTTGTGTTGTCAATTTTCTGACTGAAAGCTCACATGAGGCCATATAAACAGTTTAGTGTGCTTTTCTAAGCACCATTTTATGAGGTTGAAGATTCAGTTTTACTTAGTGAAAAAAAGTGGGTGGTGCGATATTTATGACGAGGTGTATATATATCCACAAGGTCGACTGTATCAACAATAATATCAACATTCAAGTGTATTTACATATCACTATTGATATTACCGTATAATTACGTCTTAAGCATTATATATCTGCGCAATGTTTTGTTTTGTTTTAGTCAATTGATCAAAAATTACAAACCGACTTCGCCCAGGAAAAACCAGAGAATTTACTCTGGAAACCTGTAACCCATGTCTACATGACCACTTGTACAGAAAGTGACCGGATTGTCGGATTGTAGAGCAGTATGGGTCCACACTCTCTTGCAGATATACAATATCATTACATGTACTAATTGTATCATAAAGACAGTATTTAATTGTGAAATGCCTTAATATTCATAACATGAAATTATAACTCGTTAGAAGTCGTTCGGTAGAATGATCAGCTCTACATACACGTCTCAATATATAATCTTAAATAGCACGCTTTCCTCGTGCTATATAGACCGACCGATACACACTATCACGTTAGGGTACCGCTACGCGAAAGACAAATATTTCACGCTCTACTATCGAAACGCGTGAAATGAATATTCTTTGGTCTGATGTCCCGACAGCAAAATAGAGATTACGTAGCATTAAGCATAACAATTATTATGATCAATTAATTAGATATTATAACAACTATTGAGATAAATTAACAGACAGACAGACGGACGGACGGACGGACACACACACTGACAGACAGACGTTTACATTTATTGTGAGGAATGAGATGGTTTCATTCACATGAAGAATCGCAAAGCACAGATCTATACTATATGCAACATGTAATGAATGACAGAGCTGTTAACAACCTGGGCATTGAAACAGTGTTTTACTGAATTCGTAATTATCTTGTGCTGCATCAGGGTGTACAAAGTAGAATGATTTGCTCTAGAACAGCTTGTGTTTCGTTTCGGCAAGCAGTTCTCTCTCAGCAGTTTAGCGTGCACAATTTATATAGTTCAATGCAAAATAGACTTGCAATTAAAGGACACACGAGTAAAATGTTTTTCAGTTTAATGTACACATATATGACATTATAATTATATATATTGCAACAGTACTATGTTTGGTTCCCGGAAGGTGGTTAGATTGATGCAAACTATCATCCATTTCACGATATTTCCATGTTTCATCGCAGTCATTAATTGTCACTCGGCGAATAAAGCGTTTCGAAATAGTGTTGCCACTGATGAGTAATAGACTGACAGTATCGTCGAACTTAACCCATTCAACACCAAGTAACTGACATGGACTGGTCCATGATATTTTTGGACCAATAAATGAATAAGAAAATTACATTAGGACCAGTTCATTTATCAAAATGGGTAATTTTGTCTAAAAATAGTAATATTACTGGCAAAAAGTGCAGATCCTGATGAGACGGCTCGTCACGAGCCGGCTCATCTGGATCTACACTTTTTATAAGCCTATTTAGAGGTATGTGGTGTTGAAAGGGTTAAGCTCGCTATCTGCTTGTGCTCGGTAGTGGTTTTACGTTTATTTATCGTCGCTACCGGTTGCCCATATGAGCGACGCCTCCTGAAGAGATTAGTCATTTTAGATTTGTGGAGGATAGTGCAGTGATACAGACAGAGACACATTCCAGAATCTCCTCTGGGTCCTTTACGTGCACGGTGTAAAGCACCGACACGAGAACTCGGTTTAACGTCCCATCTGAAAGACTTAATTTTATTAAGGTCAGACGGGGGGGATCGAACCTGCGATCCATGGATTACCAGTCCAGCGTGGTACCACTTGACTACAGATCCGTCTGTTGCTTGTGCTCCTGACCCGTTACGTCTTTTATTTAATTGCAATTATGCAATTGAAGGAAACACGAGTAAAAAGTCGGTTTAATGTACACATTTATGACTCTATAATTATATATATTGCAACAATGTTAGTTTATATAAATTTATTTTAGCTCGATTGCGAAACAAGTTCTTTCAACTTATATTAATCACTCTCGAGACCTCATTCCTGATGGAATCCATCGCCACGAGGGAGAGAAGAGGCAACGTGGAATTTAAATGCCTTGCCTAAGAACACAATCGTAACGGCTCCAGCGGGCTCGAACTCCGGACCTTTCGCACCTGAAGCGAACGCGCATCCACTGCGCTATCACGACTTCAACTGAGGCAATGTGGAATTTAAATGCATTGCATAAATGGCCATATTTTCCAAATTTTACTTTTGACTAATATTTTAGTATCCACTTCTTACAATATCTCAATGTTAGCTTGGAATATAATATCTGTAATGTTAATAAGTTGTATATACTTATGTTTGTCTAGCTATGTGCTGATGTCTGTATCATGTGTACATGATTAATAATGTAACCATTAGTCCTGTAACTTCTATGTTCCTGACAGACATTTTAGTGTCCCAGAGACGGATATGTAGTACAGCGGTAACACGCTGGACTGGTAATCCAGGGATCGCAGGTTCGATCCCCCGTCTGACCCTAATAAAATTAACAGTATTTCAGATGGGACGCTAAACCGAGGTCTCGTGTCAGTGTTTTACACCGTGCACGTAAAAGAACCAGAGGAGACTGGAATGGGTTTCTATCTGTACCATTGCACTATCTCCCACAAATCTAAAATGACTAATATCTTCAGGAGGCGTCGCTCATATGGGCAACCGGTAGCGACGATAAATAAACGTAAAACACACATTTTAGTGTCCCGTTTATTAAAATGGTTCAGGATTAATGTAGTCATAGAGATCTATTTAATCCGCATGCAATAATAACACACAAGACGAAACATTGCACAACACTAATAACACTTGTCAGGACCTCATTTATTTTTTGATGGCATCGGCGACTTTTGCTATGACGTTATCAGACATGTTTTGAAACCGTAAGTTACTTTTACGTGACTAGAAATGATATTTCATTGATGCTATGTATTTTGGGCTGTAACATGGTTCTATGATGTGCTAACCCTGTTTTAGTTTAATCATATTTTTATTTGCTATTTTACATATATAGTACATATAGATTTAACATTCATTATATGTGATAAAATGCAAAATGGGTTGGGCAACAAGTTCTAGCAACATTAGTAAACTGCCCTCCCCCTGTTAGGTGGTGGAGGGGCAGAATATGGGCCAGACGCATTGAAATTTGTAAGTGATTTACCTTGGTGGTCTACAACAGCCATCACATTGATGGATGCATAGTGTTACCTATTAATGTAACCCCTCTGGTTCTCGGAAGGCTTCTTTATACGTATGCGGGTGCCATCCACACAACCAAGAAACCCGGAAAATCCAGCCAGCGGGTAAAATCCCTGTTATTTCATATCATTTATTTCACAGAGGACAGGCCATTTAATGAAGTCATTCTTGATGCCACAAAGTGCCGCAGTCACCTCTTCCATTGTCCGAGACACAGTTGATATGTCACGCCCTACTGTGTCACCAACCATATGCATGAAGGAAGCTGAGGCTTAGTAACTCAGTGCCACCATCACCTGTTCTTGAACGCTCATGGCATGTGATCGGTTTGTCTTCCTATTCAGTTTAACAAACAATAGATCGGTGATAACATTGATACCATCTGAAGAAAATCTATACCGTTATATGAAATCATACTTTCAATCCACATAAACACTGTTTATTGATTCAATGTTAGTGTTCGAATGTATTCGGAAGAATTAAGAGTAGCAATGCATGTATACGAGAAAAAATGCATTGTATTTGCCGTGTGCGATGTAATATCCCTTTAAGAATGCAGGCGTCTTTTCTTGACGTATCTGCTTATATTGCAAAATGTTAATTCGTTTCGAAACTAGGTAATTTTATGAAAAAGACATGTATTCATTTCACTAGTTTATCCAGTCTATTATTTATCAGAGAACATGAATATATGTCTGGGAAATGTAATTGTCTCCTTGGCGTATATAATTTTGTTATTATTGCCAGTTTTCAATTGCCTATGCATATATGAAATTTTATGTCAAACGATGTAATTTTATAAAACACACATGTATGTACATTGTAATATACATATAGATAGTTACATCATGCTCTATTTAGAAGCACATGACATAGAGAACGTCATTGCGAAGGTAATTATTATAATAAAGATGTGTGCCACTAAATATCACCCAGTTTGCTTGTACTGGTAGGAACTGAGCATATCTTCCTATGATAAAACGAACTTATCACGTGTACTTTCACACTTTTATTTGACAGAAACTGATCAATATGGTCACATTACGCTTCCAAAGTGCATCATTTTCACAACGTGTTTTTGTTTATGCAAAATATTCACATTGCTAAAGGCGTATCTCTTGATTGGTTTAAACATATTTATTCGATAATAATGTAGATTACATATACATTGTATACAAAACGAAAATGGATTAAATAGGAAGCTTAAAGCTTATTGAGATTTTCTCCATCTCTTGATTGAATATGTTGGTGCCCATAAACATAAGTAGTCTTTGTTCGCCTGTATCGCATACGCATATGATCCCAGTGATACGATTCCAGAGGCATCGCTAGTTCATATTGCAGCTATCATAGTATGAGACTCCATTCACTTTAACCCTTTCCTTCATGGAGATTTAGGTTAATATACTATTATATCTCCATACAAACGACAGCCATTTAACCATTTCCTTCATAGAGATTTAGGTTAATATACTATTATATCTCCCTACAAACAACAGCCATTTAACCATTTCCTTCATAGAGATTTAGGTTAATATACTATTATATCTCCCTACAAACAACAGCCATTTAACCATTTCCTTCATAGAGATTTAGATTAATATACTATTATATCTCCCTACAAACGACAGCCATTTAACCCTTTCCTTCATAGAGATTTAGGTTAATATACTATTATATCTCCATACAAACGACAGCCATTTAACCCTTTCCTTCATAGAGATTTAGGTTAATATACTATTATATCTCCATACAAACGACAGCCATTTAACCCTTTCCTTCATAGAGATTTAGGTTAATATACTATTATATCTCCATACAAACGACAGCCATTTAACCCTTTCCTTCATAGAGATTTAGGTTAATATACTATTATATCTCCATACAAACGACAGCCATTTAACCCTTTCCTTCATAGAGATTTAGGTTAATATACTATTATATCTCCATACAAACGACAGCCATTTAACCCTTTCCTTCATAGAGATTTAGGTTAATATACTATTATATCTCCATACAAACGACAGCCATTTAACCCTTTCCTTCATAGAGATTTAGGTTAATATACTATTATATCTCCATACAAACGACAGCCATTTAACCCTTTCCTTCATAGAGATTTAGGTTAATATACTATTATATCTCCATACAAACGACAGCCATTTAACCCTTTCCTTCATAGAGATTTAGGTTAATATACTATTATATCTCCATACAAACGACAGCCATTTAACCCTTTCCTTCATAGAGATTTAGGTTAATATACTATTATATCTCCATACAAACGACAGCCATTTAACCCTTTCCTTCATAGAGATTTAGGTTAATATACTATTATATCTCCATACAAACGACAGCCATTTAACCCTTTCCTTCATAGAGATTTAGGTTAATATACTATTATATCTCCATACAAACGACAGCCATTTAACCCTTTCCTTCATAGAGATTTAGGTTAATATACTATTATATCTCCATACAAACGACAGCCATTTAACCCTTTCCTTCATAGAGATTTAGATTAATATACTATTATATCTCCATACAAACGACAGCCATTTAACCCTTTCCTTCATAGAGATTTAGGTTAATATACTATTATATCTCCATACAAACGACAGCCATTTAACCCTTTCCTTCATAGAGATTTAGGTTAATATACTATTATATCTCCATACAAACGACAGCCATTTAACCATTTCCTTCATAGAGATTTAGGTTAATATACTATTATATATCCATACAAACGACAGCCATTTAACCCTTTCCTTCATAGAGATTTAGGTTAATATACTATTATATCTCCATACAAACCACAGCCATTTAACCCTATCCTTCATAGAGATTTAGGTTAATATACTATTATATCTCCATACAAACGACAGCCATTTAACCCTTTCCTTCATAGAGATTTAGGTTAATATACTATTATATCTCCATACAAACGACAGACATTTAACCCTTTCCTTCATAGAGATTTAGGTTAATATACTATTATATCTCCATACAAACGACAGCCATTTAACCCTTTCCTTCATAGAGATTTAGGTTAATATACTATTATATCTCCATACAAACGACAGCCATTTAACCCTTTCCTTCATAGAGATTTAGGTTAATATACTATTATATCTCCATACAAACGACAGCCATTTAACCCTTTCCTTCATAGAGATTTAGGTTAATATACTATTATATCTCCATACAAACGACAGCCATTTAACCCTTTCCTTCATAGATATTTAGGTTAATATACTATTATATCTCCATACAAACGACAGCCATTTAACCCTTTCCTTCATAGAGATTTA
>CM026391.1:11535077-11662986 GCA_014843695.1 Archivesica marissinica
ATTCTCTGGTTTCTATCAATATTTCTATGACGACCTTCTATGAGTAAATTATGAGCAGAACATCGAAATCTAGACAAGTTAATTCTATAACTAACATTTTTAACACAGGATAAATACTTTTCTGGTTGGAAATATGTTTTAAACATGCAATAGGTTTCAAGTTTAGGTAGATTTCTAAGGTCTGAGAACCACTGCTGTAGATATTGAGCATGTAAACACTTTATTACACTCTGTATGTGTACATTTGTTACAACTGCACTATTCCATAAATAGGAAAACCCTAGGTTGTCTAAGAGTGTTTTAACATCGTTTGACCATTTATTTATATAATTACCATTCATATCACGCATATTATACAATTTATACACAAGACAATTTGGACATTTAGATATTTTATACCAATATCTAACTATTCTAACCTTACGAATTACAGATAATGGAACACGTCCAAACTCGCCATATACTGTTGCATTTGTTGTCTGCTGTCGCACTTGTAATATTTGTTTAAGAAATTGTAAATGCAAACGTTCGACGTCAGGAGCTTTATGGAAACCCCATACTTCACATCCATAGTTTAGAATTGAGGCGATCATGGAGTCAAATAACTTAACTTTTTCCGACAATTCAAAAGATAAAACATCAAACAAGGAATTAAGAGAAAACAAAGCTCTCATTGCTTGCTGTGAAAGCGCTTTTTGTGTTTGGTAAAAACTACCATTAGCAGATAATGTTACACCTAGGTATGTGAATTTTGTAACAATATTTAACTTGTAATTATTATATGACACTACAATATGTTCAGGTCTGTTGCCCTTTTTAAACACCATAACAACAGTTTTATCAATATTTACACTAATGCCCCAATTGTTGCAATACATATGTAGATTATTTAACAAACGTTGTAAACCTTCTTTAGAATAAGACATTAGAACAGTATCATCAGCAAATAATAATAACAACATACGAAGTTCATCAATACTAACGGTGTCTATTGTATTATCGTAAATTGACTGGTACATATCGTTGATAAAGAATAGAAATAGCAACGGTGATAATGGTTCGCCTTGCTTTACACCTTTGACACAGTCAAAATTGTCAGTGTAAGTTCCATTAATACGTACACATGATTTTACTCTCGTATATTTTTTGCAACAAATTAACTAATTTAGTTGAAGCTCCATACTGTAATAGCTTAAACCAAATACCGTTTTTGTACACTACATCGAAAGCTTTACGAAAATCAACGAAAGCACAATAAAGTTTCTTCTTTTCTAGACAAATAACTTTGTCTATAATCGAGGTTAAAACAAAAATACAATCTACAGTGCTTTTGTCTTTACGAAAACCAAACTGAAAATCTGATAAGAGTTCATTTGCCTCAGCCCATTTTCGAAGACGTGTATCCAGCACAATTGAAAATATTTTCGAAAAAATACTGGTAAGCGTAATACCCCTATAATTATTTACATTATTTAGATCTCCTTTCTTAGGAACAGGAACAATGACACCTCTGGTCCAACTAACTGGATACATACAATTTATATACATGTGGTTAAAAAGCTTACATAATAATGGCGCCAGTGTATCTTTACATTCAATAAACATTTCAGGAGTTAAGCAATCAATACCTCCACTTTTACCTTGCTTTAGTGCAGATATTGCTTTATAAATTTCATCAACGGTAAACAAATTATCAAGTTGATCGACGGTAATTAAATTATTATTTAACAAATCATTGTCAACATCATTATTAGAGAAATCAGTATTATCTGAAAAAACATTCTTAAAATGTTTAAGAAAGTTATCTGAACTTATAGTGCTTCCTTTTTTCTTATTTGATTTTAATTTTCTTATTTCTTTCCAAAATTGATGTGGTTGTGACGAAGCTAAGCTATGCATATTATTTCTTTGTTTGGCCTTAAAAATACCACGGGCTTTTTGCTTAGCACAACGGTACATGCGGCGTTTGTCGACTAATAGATCACCGTTATGACTGGATTTGTTTTTCCTATAAATTGCCTTCGCTGAGCGAAATTCACGTCTAGCCGTTTCACAATCCTGCGTATACCACGGACTTTTAAATTTACGCTTACTGTTAGGCTTCGTCAAATTAATAGACCTACCAAAAACAGTATAAGCATTTGTATATAGGATATTGGCAAAACTATCTACACCTGTGTCAATATCAGTATTAGATAAAATAATGTTATCAACAATAGATTCAAGGTTAATTATTTCAGAATCAATCATCATCTTATAATCCGGGCTTTTTTCTTTGTCCCAGAATATTTTGTCAATATATTTATCATTTGTATCTAACTCTATTGGCATTTTATTAATACACAAATCAATCTGTATAGGTACATGATGAGAACATGTAGTAGTAGTAGTAATCTTTATTTACATCTCATCATTGTACGTACAATATTTACAATAATATTACATGTATAGTTTACATAATAAAAGTACAATGCCACTCCAACATGGAGTTATAGGAGATGAACAAAATTATACATACTCATATTTATCACAGTATGTTAGGGATAAAGCTGCAATATCCCTGCTAATCGGATATTAAAAACTGCTCTAAGACAATTATAAAACACTGAAATACAAAATAGGTACTATTGCACACTGATTAAGAATTGGTCATATGAAATCTAACTTCGCTTTGATCAGATCATAGCGAATATGATTAGCAGTGATATTACAGACGAACTAAAAAATGCAGTTAGAGATACAAGTAATAATGACATTATTCACAAATTAAAACATTATTTACATAATAAAAACTGACGCCTCTGTAGAATAATAAAACAGGTTTTGGCACAATTACGAATCATCTCTTGGTTTGAAAACAGGAAACAATATTTATCATAATCAGACATTGAGTAAAAATTGATATTACACGCATATGACTTTGATAATAATTCTTGTCTTAAATCATTGTAAACTGGACACTACAATATTACATGCATCTCATTTTCAATAGTAGCAGTATCACAAAACGGACAAATCCTAGATTCCTCTGGCAAACCTTCATACCGACCAGTCTCTATCCTAATGGGGGCAATCCCCAGTCGAAATTTGCAAAAAGCAGAACGATGTCTGGGTGGTAATACAATTTTGCAATATTGCTCTGCAATATAGTCAGTTTTAAACAAATTATATACTCTCAATTTATTCCGCCCGCGTCCAGAAGGACCTATGACATTGTTTATCTTGGTTGACCAAGAGTTTATATACTTATCATATGCTTTGACCTCTATATTATGTGTGAAAGAACGAGATATGGGATTAGCAAAGCTAGTGTACGTAGGAAAATCATTAGCCTCATAATAGCTCTTAACCTTAAAATGCCAATTTCTACATGAACGACTAGCTTTACTATATGCCCAGAGTGCCACTCGCTTATTGATCCTTGCGGTATCCATACCTGAAAGTCTCGACCATTAAAGCGAGATATCTTTCCATTGTCGGACTATTGGGGGTTTCCAACCCATATCTCCTGAAATACCATTGTTTGGTGAATATTTGCCGACACCCAGAAAATACCTTAATGCCCTATTATGGACGGCTTCGAGACACGAATATGATCGAAACCCCCACAAAGGAGCACTATAACTGATTACAGGCCAAACTACCGAATCGTATAACTTTGTAAAAACATCATAGGGCACACCACCCATTAATTTACATTTTGCAATAAGTAAGCCCAATGCGCGACTGGCACTCTGAGAAACAGATTTAACTGTAATATTATTATCTAAATGTTCATGCAAAACAACACCTAAGTAAGTATATCTGTCAACAATATTAATCTGATTTATTCCACACGTGAACCTAAACTGTGTGCTTAATTCTGACTTGGGACGAAAGTGCACAACATTACTTTTAGACGCATTTACAGTCATATAATTTAGAGCACACCAATCATTTAAAGCATTCAGTAGCACTTGTAAATCATCAACAGACTCCGCTATTAACACAATATCATCAGCATAGAGCATTATACAAACATTCTCATCCCCAATTGTGATACCAATACCAAATGTCTTAAGATATAGAGACAAGTCATGTATGTATAAATTAAACAAAAGAGGTGAAAGTATACAACCCTGACGCAAACCGCACTTGACATCAAACCATTCTGTCTTAAATTGATTAACCCTTACACATGACTTTACAGATGCATATAATGACTGCAATGCGCCAAACATTTTACCAGATATTCCTATATCAGATAAACGTTTCCATAAAATATTTCTATTAATAGTATCATAGGCCTTCTTAAAATCTATAAATGCACAGAACGTGGATTTGCGTAACTTTTGTCTTGACTCGATTATATTATTTACCCCAAGTATCTGGTCCGTTGTACTTCGACCTCTTCTAAAACCATTCTGATCATCTGATACTTTATCATTTGCCTCGGACCAAGTACTTAATCTACTGTTCAAAATGGAACAATATACTTTATACATAGCAGGGGCAAGTGAAATACCTCTGTATGATAACGGGTCACTTCTGTCCAATGTAGAAGATTTTGGTATGGGATTAATTATACATTTACTCCAAACTGATGGTACAATGCCATTATCAAAGCATATATTAAATAAAATGTGAAGAAACGATAGCGCTGCATCGTTATTAAGTACTTCTACAGGGATACAGTCTATGCCACATGCTTTGCCTTTATTGACAGAATTAATAGCTTTATGGACTTCTAACACCGATACATGATTATTAAGATTAGCATCATTATCAGATATATTGCTGGTAGCATTAGTACCAGTAACATTATGTGTGGTTTTGAACAGAGAGCTAAAGTCATTTTTCCATCGTGATAAAACAATATCGATATCATTAGAAACAGACCCATCCTCTAAAACAACTTCCATTGGAATTCTGTTATTTTTCTTACAGTTTACTCCAATTTTACCAATTGATTTCCAAAACTTAGTAGTATCAACAACGCATTCATTTAATAGTTGAGATTGTAATGAGTACCAATGGAAACGCTTAGCTCTCTGAACCTCGCGGTCAAACAACTTACGGGTACGGACATACTCAGATTTTAGTGTAAGCCTATTACCCTATTACATGTATATAAATCATGAATAACAAAATCATAAATATATTGAAAAAAATCATATGACATAATTACATAATCAATCAAACTATAGCCTAGAGATGACAAGTATGTAAAACATTGTAGTTGGTATGCTGTAATTTCACATGTTTGAGAGAGTTTTTAATTGTCATTTTTGACTCCGTGTCAAGCTTGGCGACTAACAGGGATTTGGGGATTAATTATAAAACAATTTGTATACATTTGTAATCTGATAATTACCCGAGATCTAACTGTTTAATTTTGTCAATTATAACTTACAAATTTACAATACATCAATGAAATCGGCCTGTCTTCCGAGATTAATCAACACCATAGGTGGAGAAAACATGTACTTACTGTGTATGTACTCATGGATAATGTCCTTGCTACGACTAATGTGTAATTAACAAGTATATAAGCAAGGCATTGACAGATTCTTTGATAATTTGCCGGCGACTGCAAATTGTAGAAATTAAGAAAGCGCCCGGATGTTAAAAGCGCCGTAGTCTATTTAATAGGACTAATTTGATAAGTGCAAATAAAACACTTGATGTGTAACGAGAGCCTCGATTGGTTAAATGTTTGGGGCGATACCTGTCATTCACAGCATGTAGTCTGCAGGGTTTACAATCGATAATAGGGACCAATCATTACAAGAAACAGTTGATTAGTTGTTTATTCTGTTAATTGATATGTTTATTCGACACCTGTCCGATAATCACATCCATAGCATTACAATTAGAACAATATATAGATGACACTAACCTCACAACGCTTATAATCCAATCACGAACAGAATATAACAACATCCTTCACAATCCCTTCATAATATTCGAACTGAAGTTACACACCTTCATAATATCACGCAGAAACGGCAAGTCCAAGCTTGTGTGTTATCTTAACTTAAACTACAAAACAAAAACATGAAATGCATGCAGCACGCACAATTAGCCACACAATTCAAATATACACATTATATCAATATTGTTTTGACTTGCCCCGGGCGTCGGGTAATAGTATTTGTCGAGCCCTGCATATTAATAGGAATGTATTATGAGGACGAGATGAACATCGGATACTGATAACATCTTGGGGTTTTTCTCAAGTTACAATATAACATTAATGCACGGCTGTAGCAAGGGGTTATTTATTTTGTGAGGCGTACACTATAATGTGAACTGTACATTACTGTCCTTTGTAGTTGGCAAGACTGTGTAGGATTTCTATATGGACTGTTGCCTTCTATTTATCTGGGTTAGCCATGCCAGTAAAATGAAAACCCCATACATCCAAGCCAACTTGTAACGACAATAATTCAAAGAAAAGAAATCGGATATAGCCATACTATTTTATTTTATTTCTTAAAGAATAAATTCCATTTGCTTGCGCCTACACACAACGAAACACATATGGACACCGTTTGGGACAACAGATTTCTGGGGGTTCTCCACACAGTACCAACACATCTATAACATTTGATATCTGCCATAGCATGTTCTACGCGCACTCTGTATTTTGTGATATATCTATTTAGTTTACGACAATTTTGTCTTTCTCCTGGCTGCTTTCGAGGTATATGCGTTCATAACATAATCGCGATTAGGGTAAATTTGTGTCGCCTAAAATAAGTAAATCGTCTGGAAAATGTAAGTCTGGTCCAACCTGTTGCATCAAGCCGTATTGTTGGGCGATGACCAAGATATCCACTCTCGATGTGTCGATGCACATCAACCACCACCTGTGAGTGCATGCAATGATAGTTACGGTGCCCCGAATAATACCGTTATTGTGGTTCTATTTCTTGTCGATACATTTGATGGGACGTTCGATCTATAGCAACCACAGCCATATGCAGTTTGGCCCATGTACTCTCCATAGCCATTCAACCACTGTCGGCCAAACAATAAAATGCCTTAACTTGTCATAAATCAGTGGGATACGATGTCTGATTTCAAGACTCACAGTGCCAACACTTACACCAAACATAGTGGCCAACACATAGTATGTTGGATATGTTCTTGCCCAAATCATAAACAATAATGTTCTGTTCCTTGCTGACAGCATGTGAACACGACCATGTTTCAAGGGAAAGCAAGGTTGTCAACTGACATAAAGTCTCTGGGGTTTCGCCAGTAAACTGATAAAATTGGTACCTGTGTACCGCAGTAAGTGTGAAGACATCTCTTTCTGCATATTCATTTTCATCGGAGAGCTCGGTAAGTTGATGATTATCATCAGCCTAGTGATCAGCTCTACAATATGTTGTGTATGGTCAGGTGGGCGTGGCACAAGAGCTAGTAGTCTAACAAGCATTCTAGGCATGAGCCACATGGGTTGGTAACTACCATCTGGGGTGGCAAAGGCTCATAGTGATTTTTTGGAAGGTATATGTATATAGTTCAGGAAAATAAGTGATAGCAGTGCATTCATTGGAGCTTTTGGTATTTATTTACCTTTGTATGACCCATCCGTCTGTGAAAAAATTACCAAATATGGATTTTCATCATATTTTTTATAAAAAATTATACAGGGGGCATGGGTGACTTTTAAAGTGCATAAATGATACCTATAACATCTCAGAACTTAGTGTAAATAGAATATGTCTCATACATTGTACTAAAACACAGAAATAATAAAAATCGTATTGATATTAGACAATATTTTACAATGAATTGAAAAAAATATTTTACTTTTTTCACTAGAAATACATCTTCAATATGATAATACACATTATTAATACTTTTCACTTGCAGTCCTGCATATTAGCTATGATATAAGCAAAACCTTTTAATATTCATTGCATTAGTATAGAAAATATTACACTTTTTCTTACCCCTACCCCCTAATTGGTAAAAGCGTCACTTTACGGCAAAAAGTGTACAAATATCAATTTATGGCTCTGACTGTGGTTGTTAAGTCTTAATTGGATAGGCAATAGGTATTCCTAACATCAAAACCCTTTACATAAATCAGGTACTATTGTCATCTTCTGCTTCATCCTCAGAAGAACTGTCATATATGGTCTCTTTATTGTCACAATCTTGTAGTTTGCACATGTCAGTGCAGCGCATGCCATTTACCATGCACGGACATTTGGGAAGTTTGCAGATTCTTGGACAAGTACATGCCAGTAGATCCAGAACAGCCTGTGGAGCAGGCTGTCCATCCATCCAATCCACAACAAGCTTCACATTCTCATCAACTTTCTCCATCTTCCATCCTTTGCCAACAGGACTAGGTGTTTCAGGATCTTGTCGTAGACACCTTCGCCAGATTGCAGCCTGGTAGTTAGCTCTTTGTGCATGTTTTCTCAGGGAGTCAATACACGGAGGGAGCTGGTGACTTTCGATTTCACCTTTTTTGGCACAGAACATATGATATCTTAGTTCATTTACTTTCTCAGTACCTGACTTTGCTGCATAGAGAAGGCATGTTATTTTCTCTAATCTCTCCATGAGTTCCTCGCATACATCCCAGTCTTCCCCTAATTGCATAAAGGCTTCCTGTGCTTCTTTGTTGGAACTTAACAGCTTGAAGGCACTCACTTTACCTTTTCCTGCAAACGTGCTTACTGAATCACAACCTGTATAAGCATGCATGCCAATGAGTGCTTTGCAGTTAGGTATTCCTGTTGCTGCAGCTACTTTTCCAATGTCAACGAGTCTTTTTCTTGCTTTAGTGCCACATTTTTGGAACAGTGGAACTTTTATTTGCTGATGGAATGCCATGCACATGATAAAGACATCAGTGTCTTCCGTGCAGATTATGACTGATTGGTAGCCATCTTCGGCAGCATGTGCTGCATGTAACAGCATGCGACCATCTGCTTCTTCGTGTGTGCTTTGGAGGTCTGGCACTTCCTCTGTGAAATCTTTTGTGATTCTGAAACACATCTCTCCATCAGTTGCAAACAGAATTTTCTCATTGAGTAGTACAGTATATTCTGGCTTTTTCCACTCATTGACCAAAAAACTTATCAGGCTTGTTTTGTTTGAACTGTTGGTGAGAAATTTAATCCACTGTCTCACAATTTGCTTGGCTGTAATGTTTTGCAACTGTGGACCTGTCTCCTCACCTCTTGCTTCCCGCTCGAGATTTTTGATTGAGACATCCTGGTATGTGTCAAACACAATGTCAACTCTTTTACTACTTTGTCCTTCTCGTAGTGCCATGGAGAAGACAGACTTTGCTACTTCGCCAAAGTTGGCCTGTTCCCCTCTCAACTTCTGAATCAAGCTCATGCCATCAATGACTGTTGCTGAGGATATTGGTGTCTCCTCAGCAGGGGCTACATTCCTTTGCAATAATGTTCCTAATGCCGCTTTGTTGGTTTTGCGAAGGGAGCCTTCAGGAGTTGATAGGGCCCATGGCAGAGGTCCCATTGGATGTGCCAATACATCTGCCATCTGTATGTCTCGGTTTTGGGCCATCACTATGATGCGCCCAAAGAGTGCACGGTCTGCTTTTAGTATCACTGCTCTTCCATTGGATTTTACCATGCTTTTCTTGCACAGATTGCTAAATGTTTTCAGCTTATTCATTTTCATTGGGTCCTGAAATTTTTTGAGTGGTGGGTTGCTTTCTAGTCGCTCCATTTTAAACTGGAGATAGTTTGCTTCCCCTGTATCATGTGCCTTCATCAAATCAGAAGACAATTCTGTAGGAGCTACTCTTGCTGTGGATAGGCTTATGATATCCTGCGATCCACTAAAAGGGTTCACCCATCCTTGAAGCACATTTACAACTGCTGAAACATCCTCTTCATCCCTTTCAATTCTTGAGTGCTGCAATTCGGTATGATGAAGATCCAACCTGTCCGACTGAATCATATCCCTCATTTGACCAAGAAATGCACTTCTATGTTCAGCTGTGATATAATATCTCTTTACTGCTGCAGATTTTAAACTGAAATGCGATGTGCCTCCTGGAGTTTGAGTGTCCTTGTTGACAGTCACTTCAATGGTTTGGTCTACAGGGATGCGCCCAAATGTGTTGTTTGTAGACAATTGTACGGAGAAGTTTCCATCCATGAATGATTGGTGCACTTGTGGGTGTTCAGTTGGAAGCTTCATCATTTCAGTGTAATATGCAGGCAAGTACCGGGCATAGTTCACTTTGTCGTATGCGAAACACCACGGAATCATAGATCTTATTGCAGACAGATGTAAATTCCAGTTACCTTCTCTGGCTCCACGCAGTAAGGCAAGCAGTACACCTTCAACCATGTCAATGTATGACATCCAAAAGGCTGACATTTTGCCATTGTCTTGACGTAGGTATTCTAGGAACCTTTTCCACAAAGTTTGTAATTTGTCTATGTCTGAAAGTTGCAATGTGTCCTCAAACTTCTCCTGGCACAGATTTTCAACAAGTTCTTAGCTTTTCATTAGACAAGAATCTACAACTTGCCTACTGATTTCATCAGTTGAGGACTCCACCCAGAGAATAAATTCCATCCATGCCAGTCGCATAAGGGCCTCATAAACGAGTTTGTGAATCCGTACTGCCCGGTTATACATTTTGCCCTCAAGCACTCTTGTGACAGAACCCTCTGCTATCAGTCCCCCCTCAATACAAAGGTCTCTCAAGCCAGCATCCTGAAATCTGGCCCCTAGAATTGACATTGCATTGCAGATTGTATGAAAGGTGCCTAATCTGAGTATGATGTGTTTGTATTTGTCTGTGTGTTTCCAGGCTATTTCAGCAGCCTTTGCATATAGTGCTTGATCCATGACAACTACAATGCTATTCAATTTCAGTGTTTCCCTGATCAATTCTGATTGAGTAAGGATTTCTTGCACTGTTGTCAGTTCAGTAGCTGGGGCATTTATTGTGGGCAAATACCCAATGTTACTTTGTGATACTTCAACACTGTCTCGGGTTCTTATGTTGAATCCTGTCCAACTGGGTACTATTTGTTTTTCTGTGTTTGCTTGTCTAGCAATACACCAGATCAAGTTCTTTTTTCTTGCAAGTTCTATTTCCAATTTGTCTTCCTCATAAGAAGCAACGGTGGTATGCTGTGGAATTGGTCCAACACGCGCTCCTGCAATATATACTGGCAGCTCATCATTTTCTGTTGAAACAGTCCTCTGTTTGAGTTTCTCGATTTTTGGAAGTGAAACTGTTGGAAGATTGGGCCCAAATATTTTGGATTGGACAGCTATACCATTTATACGATGGCTTGTTCCTTTTCCTGTCAATGTCTCTTCAAGTCTATCAATGTTGTCCCATGCCAGGTTGGTAAAAATATGTGGTTGGATATTTGATGGTAAAACAACTTGTCGGTTTGGTGTTGCAGCGAGTTTCTGGAGACATAATGCTGTGTCATTTTCTTCTAGCTGTGAGTAGGATACTCCATGTCCCAATCGGTTCAGGATTTTGATTATTTCTACATTGCCTGTGAGGGTTTTCACTGCGTATGGCAGCAGGATATGTTTTGGTGTTTTCTGTTGACCATTTGTCACAGCATATATGAGGTCCTGACTGAATGATTGTTTCAAGATGGTCACTCTGGTGGAAGGATTTTTATGATCAGGTTCACCGGTAAGGATTCCAAGTAGAAAACGGTCTAGGTGTTCTGGTACATCATTGTGTGAATCACTGTCAACATATGATGGATGAACAGGCCAGGGTGAGTCTTTCTTGTCTTTCTTTATCACAGAACGCAGGTACAGTGAAGCCCGGTCAATGGCTGTGTTTATGCTTTTATTTTTTGAATTCAAAACTGCAAGATCTGTTTTCATAATTTGGTTTTCACAAACAACATCTCGAAATGTAATACTATCAGGTACAGCTAACAGTCTACCACTAGTGTCCTTGATAATATGCAGACTTTCCTGAAACTCTTGTTCAAGTTTCCTCCGGATATGATTTTTTGTTGCATCTGTGACTTCTTGTACACCATTTGATTTCATAAATGTTTCTAATTTTCTTGTCAGCTCTTTTACCTGAATAATCTCTTTGTTGGCAATAGTTTCTGTCCTGATGTAGTTAAATAGTTCTTCATATGCTTCATTCTCTCTCTGCTTGTAAATATCATCTGGACCTACGTTATCTGTTTCAACATTTACCTCTAATTCCTTCTCACACTTTGTGTATGATCTGTAGCATGAACGATGGTAATGTGCCTCTGCTGCTACTATATCTCTGGAAGTCAAAGCTATGATATCTAAGTCTCCTTTGGATATTGCTACTGCACGAAGCTTTTCGTCAACCCTGAGCTGTCTAGCTTTAATTAAGGGTTCACGTGTTTTCACTTCTTTCATAAATTTAGTCCCGGAACAGTACTTTGGAGAAAACATGCATTTCTTTTCATATATTCTTGATTCTGATGAAGTTCTCCTTGTTCTTTTAATTTCTGATCCACCTGGCACAGCTCCATCATCGGGAGATTCTTCAGCTTTACGTTTGAGGTTATCTAAATCTCTTCTTAGAGTAAATTTCTGCCTGCATTCCCTGTGGTAGACTATTTCAGGAATTGTTGTCTCTTCTTGGAGTCTAGCAATGTTTAACAGAGGTGCATATTGTCTTGTTTTGGCTGCATTTAATAGAGTAAGCCATGAGTCATAATCCTGTGGTTTGATTAAAGGCGACTCCTTGTGTACCTTTGCTTTAATGTCATGAATCACACATTTGTGTAAAGAACTGAACTTCTTTCCTTTTGCTTTTTCCATGCTAGTATTTAGGTATTTACATTATCAGCTTCACCAAGACACCACCACGACCATCGTCACAAACCACCTGAAACAATGATACCTGAAATGACAATTAAAAGAAAAAACCATTAAAGATATAATATAATAAATTGGCATTTCTGTTTATTATGTTATCATTTCAAATAGTTTAATGAATTTAACAAGCCACTGTAAGACTTGAAATGGAAAAATTTACAATTTTGCTAAAATAAGTGCCGCATCAAATTAGGGGGTAGGGGAAGGGAAAATTGCATATCTTTACTAATAATGACAATATTAGAAATATATTATAATATATGAATAGCAGATATACAGGGCTATCTACTGGGTATAAATATGTGATACTAAAGTATATAAAATTAATACTACAAGTGAAAAACTTCAATCTTTTAGTGAATTCATAAAATTTGACCTCATTTCGGACGATATTTCCTTCAATGTGACAAGGTAAAAAGTTGTATAGTGTATTTATTGTATTTCTTTACTTAACTGATGTAAATGCACATAAGGTTAACCAATGGAGAGTCATTCCAGTGCCTCAAATTAGTTTTATAGTCATAAAGGTGATATGTCCATATTTAGCCATTTTTACAGCGGGTGGGGTCAAACATAGGTCCATAAATACCAAATGCTCCAACATATTGACTGCTATCACTTATTTTCCTGAACTACAGACATATACCTTCCAAAAAATTACTATGAGCCTTTGCCACCCCAGATGGTAGTAATCACCTCAATTTGCCCTGCTAGCTCATAGCCTATTTCGTTGCAGACTCTGTCGGTCCATAATCTGAAATAAATTAACATTGTATGAGCGACATGACATGCATGTGGAACAAGATATGCCTATTAAAATTTCAAAACCGTTTTGGCAAAAAAGCAGTAAGCAGAAAAACACAGGCGCTGGAATTTCTATTAACGCCCGTGACCATCTTTAAAAGGGTCTAGCGGGGTCAAATACTCGTGCCTGGCATTGATAACGTGGCCCGTCGTTCTTACAATAGTCCTTGCATGTGATCAGTGATGGTGCCACGCCCATATTTGGCAAATACGTGAGTAAACTACGGAAACGTGAAAGTACCATCGCAACAAGTCTGCAAAAGCACGCTACGGTAGTCTAAAGGATATATATATAATTTACACATCCCCAATCATGATCACCGCCTGCACCCAAATGGGTAACCGGTATCGACGTTAAATAAACATAAATTTAAAAAGGATCAGTTTCATTTCGTACAGTTGGTAGTGATCGCATAGTTATTATTAAAAGGTACTGGAGCTGATATAAAAATAACAAGGATGGGTATGCACTTTTATTGACAATGGCTATAAATAATGCAAATATTTACAAGACAGGCATATACACAGTTGCTATTTAATATAATATTATGTGTTTTACGTTTATTTATCGTCGCTACCGGTTGCCCATATGAGCGACGCCTCCTGAAGAGTATTAGTCATTTTAGATTTTTGGAGGATAGTGCAATGATACAGACAGAGACCCATTCCAGAATCTCCTCTGGTTCTTTTACGTGCACGGTGTAAAGCACCGACACGAGACCTCGGTTTAACGTCCCACCTGAAAGACTGTTAATTTTATTAGTGTCAGACGGGGGATCGAACCTGCGATCCCTGGATTACCACTCAAGCATGTTACCACTGGACTACATACCCGTCTGTTATTGAACATGTTGAACGCACTTTTAAATGAGTGTTTGAACTGTTCTCCTATACAGTGCCAAAACCCTAATATATCTTAATAGCTAAATCCTGTTATGGTATAAGCTTCAAGTCATAATCCAGTTCAAACACTCTGTCACAATTTCCTAAAAGATGTTGCTATCATACATTATACGGTAAACCAGAATTGACAACAAATTTGTAGTAATGAAGTCCATCATTTTTAACATTTTTAATGTACCTTCACATTGCTTAAAAATATATAACCATAGTTTGTTCAAATTTATTTGAGCTAGATTGCGAAACAAGTTCTTACAACTTATATTAATCACTCTCGAGACCTCATTCCTGATGGAATCCATCGCCATGAGGAAGAGAGAAGAGGCATGTGGAATTTAAATGCCTTGCCTAAGGGCACATTCGTAACTGCTCGATCTCTGGGCCTTTTGCCTATCACGACTAATCTTATGTTAACTAGGTTAGTTGTTTCTCATGCTATACTTATATTCACACGTACAATTATGTTCTGATAATTTTCAAATTTCAATTAAAAGTAAAACATCGTGTAGCCAATACATTTTTGCACATTTTGATACCAAATTTGTGTGCGTTTTTACGTTTATTTATCGTCGCTACTGGTTGCCCATATGAGCGACGCCTCCTGAAGAGATTAGTCATTTTAGATTTTGGAGGATAGTGCATCATACAGACAGAGACCCATTCCAGAATCTCCTCTGGTTCTTTTACGTGCACGGTGTAAAGCGCCGACACGAGACCTCGGTTTAACGTCCCATCTGAAAGACTGTTAATTTTATTAGGGTCAGACGGGGGATCGAACCTGCGATCCCTGGATTACCAGTCCAGCGTGTTACCACTGGACTACATATCCGTCTGTGTGTAGAATGTGTATATATGTTCAATTGGCCCACTGGCACATTATCAGTTATATTACGATTGCTTTACTCGAAAGTTGCAAAAATTAAATCAATATATGTATGTCTAAACGTACAATATGATAACGCTTAATTAGTCATGTTGTTGAATATGTAACCTGACACTAATAACAGTTGTTGTTGTTGTTGTTGTTGTTGTCGTTGTTGTAACCATTGGATAAAAATGGTATATATCTAACATTTTGCCGCCATATTGGATCTCGACAAACACCAACGTGACCCAAGATTAGACTAGTTAAAGGCCTGCAGTTTGACCCCGTCCAATTGTAAAGATTTATACTTTACTACCTGTTCCATGTGATTAGTGGCTTGTATCAACAATGTAGCAGTACATTCAGTATAATTTGGCGTATGTAGGTATTTTCTAACGGTTAATATGCACGATCACTCTGTGAGCTGAGAATTAGTCAAAATGAGGCCCTGCCAATTTAAGTAAACGTATATTATTGATTGCAAAGAAAATTGATAGTTATGAGTATTCAAACTACATAATCCAGATCAGCCCAGGGACATAGATTACATGTTATGTAGGTGCCTCATCAGCCGTAGCGTAATCACTGAGACTGATAATTTGTATGCATGTATATAATATGTATGTATTTATATGAATAAACTATATGTGTTCGTTATATGGTAACCTTCATACTTCATTTAATTATATATCTACAGTATTATTCGCAAGTTTTCTGTTATATTTTAAATATTTCTCTGTGTCAGTGTGTGTTTACCGATATTGATGCTACATAATAATCACAGTGAATGCTATGAGTACATGTATAATATTATAATTATAATCTCTTGAACATACGAGTATTACACATATTCTGCCGATTTCTACAAGATGCCATTGAGTAAAATAACAATGTATGTAACTGATGAGCAGAGAAAAGAATTGCTGACTTTCTTGCAAAATAAGAACTGGGACGTAGAGATGGAAATAGAAGAAACAGCCACCGCCATGCCCGTTGCAGAGGCTGCTTACGTACCTCCCCCTATGCCTCAGCATGCTGAAGGTGTTGCTGAGTGTCCACTGTGCTTGTGTTCCCCTTGCATAATAAATGAACAGAACAAACAACTTTGGTGGCCTGCTAATAATCGTCCACCGCATAATCTAAATTCACATGAGAGAAAGCTTCTATACAGGAGGTTTTGGGCAATGCTATATAATTGTGGCGCATGGAAAGATGTCAGATATATAGAGAGAAAAGTAGCGGCTAGAAGAGGAGACTGTACTTGGCATAAGAGGGAACTGATGCCTGAATGTGTGGTACAGCAATGCACGAACTGGCTGCCTAACCCGCGCAACCAGCCTTATTTGGGCCATAAGTGGAGTTGAATTGTTTATACCAGTTGTAAGTACTATAAAAATACAGAACTTCAATTTCAACAATTTATAACCTCTGATATGTACGTGGGTCATAATAGATATAAGTGGTGCTCATGTATTAGATGAATACCATGCAGGGCCTCGCATGTGGCAAATACGATGTGCGTCGACCGTCAGATTTGTACCGCTATTCCTCGTGTGTTTAGTGCGTCGACCGTCAGATTTGTACCGCTATTCCTCGTGTGTTTAAGGTCAAATATAGGTCAACCTGCAGGCCTTTAAAGGCCTGCAGTTTGACCCCGTCCAATTGTAAAGATTTATACTTTACTACCTGTTCCATGTGATTAGTGGCTTGTATCAACAATGTAGCAGTACATTCAGTATAATTTGGCGTATGTAGGTATTTTCTAACGGTTAATATGCACGATCACTCTGTGAGCTGAGAATTAGTCAAAATGAGGCCCTGACAATTTAAGTAAACGTATATTATTGATTGTAAAGAAAATTGATAGTTATGAGTATTCAAACTACATAATCCAGATCAGCCCAGGGACATAGATTACATGTTATGTAGGTGCCTCATCAGCCGTAGCGTAATCACTGAGACTGATAATTTGTATGCATGTATATAATATGTATGTATTTATATGAATAAACTATATGTGTTCGTTATATGGTAACCTTCATTTAATTATATATCTACAGTATTATTCGCAAGTTTTCTGTTATATTTTAAATATTTCTCTGTGTCAGTGTGTGTTTACCGATATTGATGCTACATAATAATCACAGTGAATGCTATGAGTACATGTATAATATTATAATTATAATCTCTTGAACATACGAGTATTACACATATTCTGCCGATTTCTACAAGATGCCATTGAGTAAAATAACAATGTATGTAACTGATGAGCAGAGAAAAGAATTGCTGACTTTCTTGCAAAATAAGAACTGGGACGTAGAGATGGAAATAGAAGAAACAGCCACCGCCATGCCCGTTGCAGAGGCTGCTTACGTACCTCCCCCTATGCCTCAGCATGCTGAAGGTGTTGCTGAGTGTCCACTGTGCTTGTGTTCCCCTTGCATAATAAATGAACAGAACAAACAACTTTGGTGGCCTGCTAATAATCGTCCACCGCATAATCTAAATTCACATGAGAGAAAGCTTCTATACAGGAGGTTTTGGGCAATGCTATATAATTGTGGCGCATGGAAAGATGTCAGATATATAGAGAGAAAAGTAGCGGCTAGAAGAGGAGACTGTACTTGGCATAAGAGGGAACTGATGCCTGAATGTGTGGTACAGCAATGCAGGAACTGGCTGCCTAACCCGCGCAACCAGCCTTATTTGGGCCATAAGTGGAGTTGAATTGTTTATACCAGTTGTAAGTACTATAAAAATACAGAACTTCAATTTCAGCAATTTATAACCTCTGATATGTACGTGGGTCATAATAGATATAAGTGGTGCTCATGTATTAGATGAATACCATGCAGGGCCTCGCATGTGGCAAATACGATGTGCGTCGACCGTCAGATTTGTACCGCTATTCCTCGTGTGTTTAGTGCGTCGACCGTCAGATTTGTACCGCTATTCCTCGTGTGTTTAAGGTCAAATATAGGTCAACCTGCAGGCCTTTAAGGTGAAAGGGCTAAAATGACGTCACTAGTATCAAAACAGATGTCGTTGGAATGGATTCCGGGTTTACATATATCGTTCTCGAGATCAATGTGAACGCGCATTGTCAACGTCATCTTTTGTTACTCTTCTGGTATTCGCGCGCAATTGACCCCCCTAGTCACTTGGCATAATAATGTTAAGCTTGACCCTGACATATTTCAGAGTCAAACACATGTACGCAACATTTGACCATTATTTCTTCATCTGACACATTCAGCTGATATTCCTACACATTCCCCACATTTACATATATATGTTTACCACATTCACATAGATCTTTACCACATTTACATAGATCTTTACCACATTTACATATATTATATACCACATTTACATAGATTTTTACCACATTTACATATAGATGTTTACCGCATTTACATATAGATGTTTACCGCATTTACATATAGATGTTTACCGCATTTACATAGTTTACCGCATTTACATATAGATGTTTACCGCATTTACATATAGATGTTTACCGCATTTACATATAGATGATTACCACAATTACATATAGATGTTTACCGCATTTACATATATATGTTTACCGCATTTACATATAGATGTTTACCGCATTTACATATAGATGTTTACCGCATTTACATAAAGATGTTTACCGCATTTACATATAGATGTTTACCGCATTTACATATATATGTTTACCGCATTTACATATAGATGTTTACCGCATTTACATATATATGTTTACCGCATTTACATAAAGATGTTTACCGCATTTACATAAAGATGTTTACCGCATTTACATATAGATGTTTACCGCATTTACATATATATGTTTACCGCATTTACATATAGATGTTTACCGCATTTACATATAGATGTTTACCGCATTTACATATAGATGTTTACCGCATTTACATATAGATGTTTACCGCATTTACATATAGATGTTTACCGCATTTACATATAGATGTTTACCGCATTTACATATAGATGTTTACCGCATTTACATATAGATGTTTACCGCATTTACATATAGATGTTTACCGCATTTACATATAGATGTTTACCGCATTTACATATAGATGTTTACCACAATTACATATAGATGTTTACCACAATTACATATAGATGTTTACCGCATTTACATATAGATGTTTACCGCATTTACATATAGATGTTTACCACAATTACATGTAGATGTTTACCGCATTTACATATAGATGTTTACCACAATTACATATAGATGTTTACCACAATTGCATATAGATGTTTACCACAATTACATATAGATAGATGTTTACCACAATTACATATAGATGTTTACCACAATTACATATAGATGTTTACCTTGATCGTGAAGGTCAACATTCAAATTTGACATATTTAGTTGATATTCGACCACCATGATCCTAGTAAACAAGACTCTACAATAATGACATAAGAATCTTGATATTGATCCTGACATTTTTCTAAGCCAAAAGTGGTTTGGTTTGGGGATTTAAAGTCGCACCAACAGCTCAGGTCATATGGTAACCATCCACGTAATATTCATCGAGGACGACCCAACGTGCCATTCCGAGCGGTAATAGTATTTCAGGCACGTGTAGAACTATCGACTTTCCGCAACAGACACGGGTAGAACCATCGACCTTCAGCAAGTCAACTGGCTAGCTTCGTCACAGGAAAAATCGATAAATCAGTGAGATTCAAACTTACTGTGGTGGGGGGGGGGGCAAGTGATTTGAAGTCCATGTTATGCCTTAACAATTGATGTTATTTTTTAGAGTGCGTACATGACGTTAAAAAACTAGAAAACTGATAGTAAAATGACGTCAACCCGTCACTCGCTAAACAACGTTTTATTGCAGATTTAAATACGGTAAATTACTTCTTTGTGTAAACAGATCAAATGCCGGGTAATGTTAAAATTACTCATATACAATAATGCTCCATTTGAATTTTAGTACATACCATGTATTGCATCCCAAGCCTTATTCAACCAAGGAGTATCTAATCTAAATATTGTCGCTTAATTAAAACAATTTTTTAAAACGACGGTTAGCATAAAAACCAATAGTTTTTTTTATAAGAGAACTGTGTTCATAATATTTGTTCTCAGAAATAAAATGATACACTAACGAATGAATGTATATACATAACAGCGTGGGCAATCACTAGAGGTGATGATAATAATGATGATGATGGTGATGGCGACGACGATGATGATGATGATGATATATGTGTGATCGAACGCTTTATTTCTCTTTTCATAGCATGTCATCAAAACAATGAAACTCCATCGTCGTCCATTCCTGGCATTGCTGTTCTCTACTGTACTACTACTTCTATGGTTTGTCTACGCCGATTTCCCAGTGCAGTTTACAGAATCCAGTATCTACCAAACTCTCGTCAACACTAAAATCTACAACAAAACACTAATTGTAACTAGATCTACTGATCAGCAGTCCCACGTGTCTGTCGAGCATCTGGATGTCAAAGATTCACCTTACATAAACCCAATATTTCATAAGAATATCTCCGACAATAGAAAGATCATTTCCACTGACAAGGACAAATACTCGTATAAAATTCTATTTTGGAATTGTCCTCCGTGGTTGACTAACTATACCTATAAGAATATCATTTTGAAGCAAGAACTGAAGCGTTGTATATACTCTAACTGTGAACTATCGCTCGACAAGACACACCTCAATCAAAGTCACGCTGTAGCCTTCAATTTGGCGAACCCAGGAATGGGCGATCAACCACCTGTATCACCAAATGCAAGAACTCCTGATCAAGTATGGATGTTCTTCACCGTAGAAAGCCCTCTATATACAGCTCGGGTTTATAGACACCCAGAATGGAACAACGTGTTTAACTGGTCCTGGACCTATCGCACCGACGCTGATATATTCCAGCCGTATGGCACACTAGTACACAAACAAACAATACCAAAGAGAAATTACTCCAATATTTTCAAAAATAAAACGAAATCTGTCGCATGGTTGGTAAGCAATTGCAATGCCCAAAGTTGGAGAAGTAACTATGTTAGTATCCTACAACGCTATGTTACCGTTGATATATATGGTAGATGCGGAAACAAGTCATTTGATGATATAGAGAACATGATTAGTGAGAAATACAAGTTTTATCTCGGTTTTGAAAATTCACTCTGCGAAGATTATATTACAGAAAAGTTCTTTCATTATTACCCAATGGACGTTATCATAATTCTGAGAGGAAACAATAATTACAAAGCTTATCTTCCCAGTGGTTCTTATATAGATACGGCTGATTTTTCTACAATAGCAGATCTGGGCAAGTTCTTACAGGAGTTAGGTACAAATGAAGAGAAGTATGTGAACTATCTAAGAGTGAAAGATAGATATACGGTATACGGAGTTATGTTCATGTATCAAAATGCCATATGTAATGTATGCGAGAAGTTGAACAATCTAAAGAAGAACCGGCGGACGTACAGTGATTTTGGAAAATGGCTTTGGAAGTGTAAATACGCCACTGATTTGGTATAACATTCTACGGGTGATTTATCGGCAACTATTAAAAACAACGCTACACGTTCATTTGTTCCTGTTATTTCGGTTTGTTTCTTGCGGTTTAAAGTGTGAGCAACAGCTGATATCGTGTGGAAGAAATCAGCACATCCACCAAAGCCACGTTGCGTAATTGCCCGAGTTAACTCACATGATGACAAACGCAGCTATTGGTTAAACATGCCGTTCCCTCAAGAAACTGAAAAAGACCAACGTCGTTATTAAATCATTGTTATCTAAAGACTATATTTTTTAGATATGACAACTTAGTAGGACTACCTTTAAATGACTGTTCAGGTGTATCAATAAAATGATAGTACATTAAGATAATACACACATTCCACCATATATACACCATCACGTGATCAAGGTGTAAATGCATACTACCTGTAAAACAGGTAATATCGTTTTTATTTTTTATTTCATTCTCCGCACAATATAAGACATCTAAAGTCATACGTGCAATAATGCACAGAGTGATGGAATGTACGTATGATCATGTATATCTGATGGAATGTGCGTACATAGTCATGTATATCTGATGGAATGTGCATACATAGTCATGTATATCTGATGGAATGTGCGTACATAGTCATGTATATATGATGGAATGTGCGTACATAGTCATGTATATATGATGGAATGTGCGTACATAGTCATGTATATATGATGGAATGTGCGTACATAGTCATGTATATCTGATGGAATGTGCGTACATAGTCATGTATATATGATGGAATGTGCGTACATAGTCATGTATATCTGATGGAATGTGCGTACATAGTCATGTATATCTGATGGAATGTGCGTACATAGTCATGTATATCTGATGGAATGTGCGTACATAGTCATGTATATATGATGGAATGTGCGTACATAGTCATGTATATCTGATGGAATGTGCGTACATAGTCATGTATATATGATGGAATGTACGTACATAGTCATGTATATCTGATGGAATGTGCGTACATAGTCATGTATATCTGATGGAATGTACGTACATAGTCATGTATATCTGATGGAATGTGCGTACATAGTCATGTATATATGATGGAATGTGCATACATAGTCATGTATATCTGATGGAATGTGCGTACATAGTCATGTATATATGATGGAATGTGCGTACATAGTCATGTATATCTGATGGAATGTGCGTACATAGTCATGTATATCTGATGGAATGTGCGTACATAGTCATGTATATCTGATGGAATGTGCGTACATAATCATGTATATCTGATGGAATGTGCGTACATAGTCATGTATATCTGATGGAATGTGCGTACATAATCATGTATATCTGATGGAATGTGCGTACATAGTCATGTATATATGATGGAATGTGCGTACATAGTCAAGCTTTAAAGGCTCTAAATGTTCTTTTAATCAATTGCAGAAAATATAAGTTAAAACCAAGTATTCTATGTCAGCTTTTTGATGCTTTTGTTGGATCGATTTTAAATTATGGTTGTGAGATCTGGGGGTTCACAAAATATAAAGAAATAGAAAGAATACACCTTAAGTTTTGCAAACAAATATTAAAAGTTAGAAACAGTACAAGCTCAGCTGGTGTTTATGGAGAACTGGGAAGATATCCATTGTATATTTCACGCTACATTCGCATTGTTAAATACTGGTATAACATATTGAAAACTGATAACATAATTATTCGACGTATTTATAATGAAGTTTTAATTGATGACAATAAGGGTATAACAAATTGGGTTTCCCACTTAAAAGATATGTTAATTAATTATGGATTTTTGAATGTTTGGTATTTTCCTGACTCAGTCAATTTAAATAGCTTTATATGTGTATTTAAGCAACGTTTAATCGATTGTTTTATACAGAGATGGGCTGCTGATAAGGAAGACAGCGGTGTGCTTGATGTATACCATAGTACAAAATCAATTTTTGAATATGAACACTATTTGGATTTAGTCCCAAGTAATTTACGTTTATTTGTTACACGATTGAGGATATCTGCTCACACACTTCGAATTCACACTGGTAGATATTCCAGAAACCGAATACCTCGAAACGAGCGATATTGTCAATGTTGTAACAGTGGACAAATTGAAGATGAATATCATTTTATCATTGTTTGCCCATATTATCAAAATTTAAGAATTGTCTATGTAAAACAATATTACCGTAACAACCCTAGCATGTTTAAATTTATACAATTACTCAAGTCCGAAAATAAGCATACACTATGTAAACTCGCATTTTTTTACAAACGAGCCATTGAAGAAAGAAATATTTACTTGAATGCTATTACACATGCTTAATTTAAAATCTATACCACTTAAAAATATGAATAGGCCATTATGCAGTCTTCATTCTAAGAGACCAGTTTTGTTCATCCTCTATGTATGAGTATATTTGTTTAAGCACTTCACTGTTTATGACGTGATAATATATATATATATATATTGTATGTAATAATTTGTATACGATGATGTACTTTGTACAAATCGAAATAAATTATCTGTTCTGTTCCTGATGGACATATTTTCCTTGAATTTATTAATTGTTTGTTTGCACGAATTTACGCCTTTTGGCCATATGTGTCTTGAATATATGAATTGTTTGTTTGCACGCATGTACGCCTGGTGGACATATTTTCCTTGAATTTATGAATTGTTTGTTTGCACGAATTTACGCCTGGTGGACATATTTTCCTTGAATTTATGAATTGTTTGTTTGCACGAATTTACGCCTTTTGGCCATATGTGTCTTGAATATATGAATTGTTTGTTTGCACGCATTTACGCCTTTTGGCCATATGTGTCTTGAATATATGAATTGTTTGTTTGCACGCATGTACGCCTGGTGGACATATTTTCCTTGAATTTATGAATTGTTTGTTTGCACGCATTTACGCCTTTTGGCCATATGTGTCTTGAATATATGAATTGTTTGTTTGCACGCATGTACGCCTGGTGGACATATTTTCCTTGAATTTATGAATTGTTTGTTTGCACGAATTTACGCCTTTTGGCCATATGTGTCTTGAATATATGAATTGTTTGTTTGCACGCATTTACGCCTTTTGGCCATATGTGTCTTGAATATATGAATTGTTTGTTTGCACGAATTTACGCCTTTTGGCCATATTTTCCTTGAATTTATGAATTGTTTGTTTGCACGAATTTACGCCTTTTGGCCATATGTGTCTTGAATATATGAATTGTTTGTTTGCACGCATTTACGCCTTTTGGTCATATGTGTCTTGAATATATGAATTGTTTGTTTGCACGAATTTACGCCTTTTGGCCATATGTGTCTTGAATATAAGAATTGTTTGTTTGCACGCATGTACGCCTGGTGGACATATTTTCCTTGAATTTATGAATTGTTTGTTTGCACGAATTTACGCCTTTTGGCCATATGTGTCTTGAATATATGAATTGTTTGTTTGCACGCATTTACGCCTTTTGGCCATATGTGTCTTGAATATATGAATTGTTTGTTTGCACGAATTTACGCCTTTTGGCCATATTTTCCTTGAATATATGAATTGTTTGTTTGCACGCATTTACGCCTTTTGGCCATATGTGTCTTGAATATATGAATTGTTTGTTTGCACGAATTTACGCCTTTTGGCCATATGTGTCTTGAATATATGAATTGTTTGTTTGCACGAATTTACGCCTTTTGGCCATATGTGTCTTGAATATATGAATTGTTTGTTTGCACGAATTTACGCCTTTTGGCCATATGTGTCTTGAATATATGAATTGTTTGTTTGCACGCATTTACGCCTTTTGGCCGTATGTGTCTTGAATATATGAATTGTTTGTTTGCACGAATTTACGCCTTTTGGCCATATTTTCCTTGAATTTATGAATTGTTTGTTTGCACGAATTTACGCCTTTTGGCCATATGTGTCTTGAATATATGAATTGTTTGTTTGCACGAATTTACGCCTTTTGGCCATATGTGTCTTGAATATATGAATTGTTTGTTTGCACGAATTTACGCCTTTTGGCCATATGTGTCTTGAATATATGAATTGTTTGTTTGCACGCATTTACGCCTTTTGGCCATATGTGTCTTGAATATATGAATTGTTTGTTTGCACGAATTTACGCCTTTTGGCCATATTTTCCTTGAATTTATGAATTGTTTGTTTGCACGAATTTACGCCTTTTGGCCATATGTGTCTTGAATATATGAATTGTTTGTTTGCACGCATTTACGCCTTTTGGCCATATGTGTCTTGAATATATTAATTGTTTGTTTGCACGAATTTACGCCTTTTGGCCATATGTGTCTTGAATATATGAATTGTTTGTTTGCACGAATTTACGCCTTTTGGCCATATGTGTCTTGAATATATGAATTGTTTGTTTGCACGAATTTACGCCTTTTGGCCATATGTGTCTTGAATATATGAATTGTTTGTTTGCACGCATTTACGCCTTTTGGCCATATGTGTCTTGAATATATGAATTGTTTGTTTGCACGAATTTACGCCTTTTGGCCATATTTTCCTTGAATTTATGAATTGTTTGTTTGCACGAATTTACGCCTTTTGGCCATATGTGTCTTGAATATATGAATTGTTTGTTTGCACGCATTTACGCCTTTTGGCCATATGTGTCTTGAATATATGAATTGTTTGTTTGCACGAATTTACGCCTTTTGGCCATATGTGTCTTGAATATATGAATTGTTTGTTTGCACGCATGTACGCCTGGTGGACATATTTTCCTTGAATTTATGAATTGTTTGTTTGCACTAATGTACGCCTTTTGGCCATATGTGTCTTGAATATATGAATTGTTTGTTTGCACGCATTTACGCCTTTTGGCCATATGTGTCTTGAATATATGAATTGTTTGTTTGCACGCATTTACGCCTTTTGGCCATATGTGTCTTGAATATATGAATTGTTTGTTTGCACGAATGTACGCCTTTTGGCCATATGTGTCTTGAATATATGAATTGTTTGTTTGCACGCATTTACGCCTTTTGGCCATATGTGTCTTGAATATATGAATTGTTTGTTTGCACGCATTTACGCCTTTTGGCCATATGTGTCTTGAATATATGAATTGTTTGTTTGCACGAATTTACGCCTTTTGGCCATATGTGTCTTGAATATATGAATTGTTTGTTTGCACGAATTTACGCCTTTTGGCCATATATGTCTTGAATATATGAATTGTTTGTTTGCACGCATTTACGCCTTTTGGCCATATGTGTCTTGAATATATGAATTGTTTGTTTGCACGAATTTACGCCTTTTGGCCATATTTTCCTTGAATTTATGAATTGTTTGTTTGCACGAATTTACGCCTTTTGGCCATATGTGTCTTGAATATATGAATTGTTTGTTTGCACGCATTTACGCCTTTTGGCCATATGTGTCTTGAATATATGAATTGTTTGTTTGCACGAATGTACGCCTTTTGGCCATATGTGTCTTGAATATATGAATTGTTTGTTTGCACGCATTTACGCCTTTTGGCCATATGTGTCTTGAATATATGAATTGTTTATTTGGTTTAAACATATTTATTTGACATTATACAACATAAATTACTACACATAATTATGTACACAATAAATACAAGTGGATTTAAATGGTGGTATTTTTTCTTGAGTATTTGAATTGTTTGTTTACACGCATGTACGCCTTTTCCTTTTGGTGGTATTTTTTCTTGAATATGTGAATTGTTTGTTTACACGCATGTACGCCTTTTCCTTTTGGTGGTATGTTTTCTTGAATATGTGAATTGTTTGTTTACACGCATGTACGCCTTTTCCTTTCGGTGGTATTTTTTCTTGAATATGTGAATTGTTTGTTTACACGCATGCACGCCTATTGGTGATATATTTCTTGGAAGATATGAATTGTTTGAATAATATCTACGAATATGAACTATTTAGAAAAACAGTATTTAATCCGTTTCCTTTAAGTTGCTTAAATCTCTCTCGTATAATGTAATATGGCCTCGAGGTTATAAAACGTTTCTACTATCTCAAGCTTCTGATTGGTTCAGCTGGCAGTAAAACTCAGAATCAATCAATCAAATCATTTGAGCTTGAGATTGAGGTCTGAGAAAATTGCTATAACCTCGGCAATGGAGTCCTTACTATGTACTCTTAATGTTAAGTGATTCAGAAACTCAGACTGGAATGGTAATGCTTATTTTAGTGGTACAAAATGTAATAGTGATGTTGTAGCGATACTTCTAAACATATATGGGCCATACACTGAATGGGCTGATTGGGTAGACTTACATAAACTAAATGATCAAGAAATTACGATAATAAATAATATATATGGACCAAACAATGATGATATCAATATTGGTACGGAACTGGAAGATGTTTTACATACATACATTTAGTTTGGATTAGCAGAGGCAATTTAGATTTACCATGTATATAGTGAACACTATTAATTGTTATTGTGCATTGAATATGCATTATGTGAAAATAACTGTGATAAGTATCTTGTAATTCAAATATATGAATGGCTATGTACTGTTTTATAGTATGTAATATGATTTTATGATACATTGTACATAGATGAGACTATAATAAAGAATAAAACTACTACAAACGACGATAAAAAAAATCATTATAGGCGGCGACTATAATAAGGTATTAAATATTCATGTCGATAAAAATAAATGGCCGACAAGATACTCATACCAAATGTAGAAACAAATTAAACACTATAATGTAGATATATGGAGATATTTCAATAAAACATCCCTACAATATACAGGACACCCTTGCAGATAGTTTGACAGTTGACAGTTTATTTTATTAAATTCCAATAGGCTGTCAAGCCCATGAGGACATATATACATATTATATACAGTTAGCGAACAGTGCAAACATAAAGCATACATTTTATACAAATGAGCTCCCACAGCCATTTATATTTATATCTATGTGTATAAACATGTAATATTGATATGATATGTGTCTTATAATTAAAGCAAAATAGTTCTTTATTTCTAACATGGCGAAGGTCAAAAGACACAACAAAATCAAACATACAAAATTGAAGTTGCTGCAAAGTTGTATAACATGACCGAGTAGTAAACCCGTCGTAACCATATCCATTGCTAAATGTTAAATATTATAAATTTAAATTTTACATGTGGTCTTATTTGTAAATCAGAACGCATCCATTTATTTAATTCAGAGCGGCTTTGTAGATTAATATTACATGACATATACATAGATTAATTAATTAAATTCCATTCAACTTTCCAATCACATGAGAACACACATACTATAACATAAATAGTATGTAAGCTAGCACAAACATATAGAAAACATACGCATTTATAACTGTGCTTAATTGCTATTTTCTCTCAATCATAGCGAAAATAATTCTCCATTTTTATCTTAACCGTAATGATAAATGCCATCTCAAGATCAAAATTTTGCACTCCATATGCACATTCTGAATACTATGCAACGCTACAACGCTGTTCCACCATCAGTCTATCTTGTTCGAAAACGAAGATAACAAGATTCGGCCAGTGGATAACAAGTATACACATACGGCATTATTATATGTATTACATACATCGGCTATATAACAAATTATTAAATACATTTTCCAATAGTATATAGCATCACAAGTATGCCTGTACAACATTATCATATATAGTATACACCTATATAACGTTTTAAATATGTATAATGTATAGCATCATTTGAACTCAAAGCAAAAGCATAATTGTAATTCAACTAACTTCTACACATGACTGTATTTCTAATTAGGAATGCATTATAAATATACAGACCTAAATTTCGTATTTCCTGCTTATTTACTGAGTTCAAGAGTTCAGACAAGTTTAACATATTCGGTCTGATCCAGTATTTTCTAGATATATACAAGTTTCTAATATTAGCATACATATTACACTCAATGATAAAATGGTACTCATCTTCAATTATATTACAGGTTAAACATTTTCTTTCGGACACAGGTGTCCGTACAGGCCTAGACCACCTGCCGGCCTCTATTTGTAACCTATGTGACGACATTCTTAAACGGGATAATGATTGACACAATTTATTAACATTAAAACAATCTAGATATGGTTGGAATCTAAAACATGATATATTCCTATAAAACAGTGCTCTACTAGAATTAGCCAATCTTGCATTCCAGTTCTGTATCAATAGGTCATTTAATCTTTGTTTTACACTAGTAAGGAACATATCCACATAACCAAGCATCCACAAAACCAAGTGAACATAGTAAATCTTTCAAAAGCGTACACCAATTACTTTTATTCGGATATGACTCCATATCATTTCTCAGTAATTGATATACTATAAATACATATTTATTGTCCCTTAGTTGCAAAATTCTTAACCAATATTTTATTATTTGAAACATTTGTATAGTTTTGTATGATGTACGTCCTAGTTCACCATATACAATATCATTTTGCGTAGTTTTTTAACTCCTAACAACTTTTTGCAAAACTGCATATGTACCTTTTTAATTGACAAATCATTAGCAAAACCTACTACTTCACAACAATAATTCAGAATAGGCGACACTAATTTATCAAACAATTATATCCTGTCTTTAGGCGGTATGTAGGTAAACTTATACAAATACTTGTTTAATTGAAACATGGCTTTCTGTGCTTGGCCTGATAAAGTGTTATGTGCATTGCTAAGACTCCCACCAGTCGTAAATACTATGCCTACATAACAAAATGTATTCACTATATCAATTTGCTGACCATCATAATAAAACACAGACATTACTTTGATGGATTACTGTAACCTATCTATACCTATACATAAGAACAATTTAGTAGATAGTGTGGAAAATGCGGTAATGGAGAAATATGTTACTGACTGGTCCACCTCTATTAACAGTGTGATCGGTGTTTCTGGACGTGGTCGCAATAAGCTTAGAACCTACTGTATATTTAAATTTAAATTTCAAACAGAAGTTTATTGTAAAATGATTTTACCCACACGTCATAGATCAGCATTATGTAAATTTAGATGTGGCGTTGCTCCATTATGTATAGAAACCGGAAGGTATGAGAATTTACCGCTTGATGAACGTAAGTGCCCTTTCTGTAATGTATTAGAAGACGAAAGTCATGTATTATTAGATTTAGAATGTTCATTGTATGATGATTTGAGAGCTGTTCTCTTAGAGAAAGCCTCATTATATGAAAATGACTTTCGGAACAAACCTGTATCCGACCAGCTTAGAATTATGTTTACTACTATACCTCTGATTAGAATTGTTGCCAAAACCTGTTTTTATATTCTTCAAAAGACGCTCCTTTTATTTATGTAAATAATGTATCCATTTGATTTATTGAGTGTGTGTCTCTTATCCATTCCGAGAAACAGCTGCTAATTAGTTCAACCGCGATCTGATCGAGGTTGTTAACTGATTTGTTAAAACATTTCTTAATTGCGCATTAGTGCTTTTTTCCATTTCAGTATTTCAAAATATCTGGTTTTAATAAGTATTTAATTTTCAATTAACGACTGTTCCTCGGTTTTAATATGTAAATATAATAATATGTCGATAGACTGTGATAATTTGATTATCTGTGATTAGATTAGTCTCTTATAATTCTTTTATAATGAATGGTGTTGTACTTTGCCACGATAATTTGTTGTGTATATTTTATGTATTGTACAACGATGAGACTGAAATAAAGAATAAATCTCTAGTACAAAGTCTCCGATATTTATTAGGCTATATTAATTATTAGTGACAGCAAGAACTTAATAATAATGCATACGAGCAAAGTGTCAATGGTATGATGATAAGATTAAAGGCAATACATATCGAAGGGAAAAGAAAATATCATAACATTAATTGTAAGTGAAAACAGTAGGTCCTAAACATATTTAAAATGAAGAAGTGATTTTCTATAAAAGACATACATTTTCCAATCAGTCCGTAAATAAATTGACACCGAATAATAGTCTAAATTGTGACGGCTTATTAAATGAATAGCAGTGTGCACACTCGTTACTTGTAACGAAAAAATAAAAGCCCTGGTTCGGATGGACTAACATATGAATTCTACAAAATAGGTTGGAATGATTTAAAACAATACTATGTTAAATCAATAAACTACTCGTTCTGTACTGGTAAGCTATCAACCTCCAAATACAAAGCATCATAACTCTATTACCAAAAGAGAGGAAAGATCATACATCACAATCGAATTGGCGTCCAATCAGTCTTATTAATATTGATTATAAAATTGCCACCAAAGTAGTAGCCAACATACTTAAATAGGTTCTACCACTATATAGCCATGAACAAACTGGTTTTATGAAAGTCGTTAGATCAGTGAAAATGTCCGCTTAATATTTGAAATAATTGAATATCTTGAAAATAAAAAAACTTCCAGGCATCCTATTCTGCTCAGATTACGAAAACACACTCGACAGCCTTAGCCACGATTTCATATTTAAATATCTACAATATTTTAACTTTGGATATTATATTATTAAGTGGGTAACACTATTTTACAATATTGTAAATAGTGCAATAATAATAAAGGTCATATGTCGGAATCGTTTAAGGTTTAGAGAGGTGTAAGACAAGGTTGTTCACTATTATCTTCGTTTTTTATTATATGTATGGAATTACTCTCCAACGTAATTGCAAACAAGAATGGTATTAAAGGTATTACATTAAACAATAGAGCAATAAAACAAAACCTTTTTGCAGATGATGCCACGTATATCAATAATAGTGAAAAGGAATCATTTGAACGTTTAATAGAGGTCATAACGAATTTGGAACGAGTTCATGTCTTACTCTAAACACTTTCAAATCAATTGTTCTCAGAATATGTTCATTAAAAGATTCAGACATAATATACAGCAATAATAAAACAATTCCCTGGACAAATCAAAATGCAAAGACTCTGGGAATGGTTTTCAGCACAAATAAAGATCAAAATATTAAATTTAGAACCCAAACTGCAAGAATTTTAAAAAAACTGTTTGAAGCAATGGCAACACCGCACATTAACTCTTCTATGCAAAGTAACTGTAATCAAGACGTTTACGTTACCAAAATTAATATATCCATTCACTGTTTGGTCTATCAAAACATATTGGGTGAAAATATTTTTAAATAAACATAACAAATAGTTATGGAACCATCGATGTAAGGAAACATATCATATGGAACAACTCGTATATTAAAACAGAAAGAAAGACAGTATTTATGAAAAATGTGTTTGATGTAGGAATTAAATATATAGAACAAATATACGACTTTCGAAATAATAAATTCTTTTCATTTAATGAAGCTAAAATAATATTTGATATAAATGATTTCTAAACTACTTCAGATTGACTAAAAGTATCCCAAGGAAATATTTCACCATCTTAAACCCTGCAATTATAACACGAGTCAGAAAAGAAGCATTGTTAAACAAACTGGTGAAATCTAGGAATCCAAATAAGATATTGTATCATAAAGAAGCAAGTGAAGAGAATATATCATCAGAACATAAGTGGAATACTAGGTTTTAAAGTCCTGAATTGTAAATATATTTATTCACTAACATTTGAAGCCACTTTTTTTCAGTATCGCTTTCAAATGCGGCTTATCCCAACACATATATACTTATATAGATGTACATTCACGCCAACTAATGTATGTGATTGTTTTGTAGAACGTATCGAACATATTTTGGAAATGTTCATACATCCAAGAATTATGGAGTAATCGTTCTCATTATGTTAAATCTAAGAATATTGATGTGTTACTCAACCTAGCAGACATCTGTTTTGGTAGAGCACACAATTGTACACCATACAGATGAATAAATTACATTATCATTTTGTGTAAATTTTTGATATTCAGAATGTATAGGAATACTAATCCCCGTTTCGAGCATTTAAAAATAAATACCTCGATATAAGAATCAATCTAGAAAAAACCTTAGCATTGGAAAGAAACAAATTAGAACAACACAATCAGAATTGGTCCAATTGTCTATAGTCATACACTGAATCCCAAGTGTTTACAATACAGTAGACCAATATAAATATATGGAAACGATCAATTGTATATTTACTACTTTTAAGCCATTTCTTTTCAATCATTCTTCTCTTTTTCAATTATCACAATGTTGAGGAAGTTTGGCACTTTTTCGTTCAAGGTGCAGCATTAACATCCAAACTAAAAATTCAATACATATATGTATATACATACAATATAACTGACAATATGTCAAACAATATGTAATATCAACGTATGTACGTGTTTGATGCGTGTATGATATGAATGTATTACTGTATGTATGATATATATTTATGAAAATAAACGAGGGGCCCAAAAATAAAAATGTTTACCTCTGTTTCTGTGAATGGTTCATCTGTAGTTGATTACTGTATTACTACACATGCTAATACGTGCACTCTGATTAGCGTTTCTGTTACGTTATGGTCACAACTAGTAAATACATCTGGTGATCTACGTTCGCTAACACCTACTAGTATGCCAGATTGTAACAAAATGAGAGTGACCATTTTAACTAATGTGTAGTTGGGGCCTCTTTATCAATGGATTTCAGAGCATTTTGCCGTACCATTGAAACATTTATTCAGTGATTTTATCATAAATTGGGACGACTGAATCTATACCAGATAAAGGACAGTGGTGTATTATTATATATCACTTATAAGGGTAATTCTCGTTTATTTGATATAAATCCGACTAGTATTAGCAGATTTGGGTTTATTCTTTTCAAATCACTGTTCCCTTTATCAGTGAAATTAACATCCAGGGCCTGATAAGAACGCGTAGTCAATATGGTATGTTTCATATCGGCTGATAAAATTCATGAGAAAAGCGTGCGTATACTCAGGTGAAGGTTCTATAAATTCGGCCCCGTACAGTGCACTGACATTGCTTTCGGAACATCACACTTGACTGTTGTGAATTGTACATGCGACAGATTTGGTCGCTTCATGCCTGAACCAGGAGCCGTGAGAGGTGTAACTCAGGGGCGTAGATCCTGTTCGGAACGATCAAGATAACAAGCTGGGGCACGAGCCGACTGGGATAGTTTGTCGGCGTGAGCTGGTGACGTCCATATACTGGAGAGTGTCAGCGGTTAGCGGTAGCTGTACAGCATCGAGTCCGCCGTCAGTGGACAGGGTCCTTAGGACGCAGGGAGTTAATGATCTTGTGTATTGTAAATCTTTAAAGTGTGCATTATAGCACTGTGACGGCAATACTTGCCAAGCTTTTAAAGTGTGAATTATAGCACTGTGATGGCCATACGTGCCAATGTTTAAATAGGTGTATTATAGCCTAAAGTTAAAGCCGAGTGTGGAACGGCAGAGATTTAGATCTCGGAACTGTGACATAAATTAACGGCATTACCAGCCGAAGACCGGGCTCTATACAGGAAGTGAAGCCATCATCTGTGAAGAGCCAAACTACAGACAAATATACGTCTCTTACCATCCAGTGTCTTTGTTGCAAGTGTTGTTTGATGTATATTAAAAATTGTAAATCTACTTAGTCTTTATGCATACACTTGATCCTGGTATCCGTGACCCTGAGATAAGCTGGCCCTCGTGTCATTCTGTGACAATGGTGTCAGAAGTGGGATTAGCTTCTCGATAGGTCACGATGTCTAGGGTGAGTGTATGCATTGGCTGAATAATTTAGTGGTTAGTATTACTGAGATTGTATGTTTCATTGTTGTATTTTTGCTGTTCTTCTAGACACTCAAGAGTGGTATCCCGGGAGAACTGTCTGTGCTGTTGTGTGGGGACCAGGTCAAGACCTTACATAATCTGAGTAAAGAACCTGAGTGAGTTTGCATTTCATTTAAAGTGTATCCGATGATGAACCATAGCCACACCAGGGTGTTTCTGTGGTAACGCACGGACTGAGGGTACTCATCTCCCTTCATTTGATCTCCCTTACAGTGATCTCCCTTAAAGTTGTTGGATGATAGGGGATACTTTTAAACAATACATATGGGGTTATTGTATACTTGAGATACTAGTTGGCAATTGACTATATTGTGGTTGGGCTATAAGATAGCTGGGTAACAGACCGTAGCATATAGTTACCGGCTATGTGAGATCCCGTTGTACAGTTGAAGTAGATGATTGTGTATTCCTACAGTTAAAGTAGATTATTGTGTATTCCTACAGTTGAAGTAGATGATTGTGTATTCCTACAGTTGAAGTAGATGATTGTGTATTCCTACAGTTGAAGTAGATGATTGTGTATTCCTACAGTTGAAGTAGATGATTGTGTATTCCTACAGTTGAAGTAGATGATTGTGTATTTCTACAGTTGAAGTAGATGATTGTGTATTCCTACAGTTGAAGTAGATGATTGTGTATTCCTACAGTTGAAGTAGATGATAGTGTATTCCTACAGTTGAAGTAGATGAGTGTATTCCTACAGTTGAAGTAGATGAGTGTATTCCTACAGTGAAGTAGATGATAGTGTATTCCTACAGTTGAAGTAGATGACAGTGGATTCCTACAGTTGAAGTAGATGGCAGTGGATTCCTACTGTTGAAGTAGATGACAGTGTATTCCTACAGTGTTGAAGTAGATGATAGTGTATTCCTACAGTGTTGAAGTAGATGACAGTGTATTCCTACAGTGTTGAAGTAGATGATAGTGTATTCCTACACCGGGATTAGAGTATAGGAGACATAGATCTAATGATAATTAGATAGTAACATATATCTGAGTGATAGACACTTGAAGTAGTGGAGGATAGAGAGTGAACTTAGAGATCCTGCAACAGTAATAGATATCGGCAGTGATAGACACTTGAAGTAGTATACTAGCAGAGGTGTAAGAGTGTGAAGTGCATTAATATTTACTGGAGTGTAATTAAACATGGCCAGTTCATTAAAGGAGTTAGCTGAGATGGGTGAACGGTTAGGATATGAAGGTGAGAGCTTGCGTAAGTTTATTAAGGATGAACAAGCTAGAGAAAGAGAAGAAAGAGTCCAAGAGAGAGAAGCTGAGAAGCTTAAGAAAGAGTTAGAGTTAGAGTCTCAGAAGATAGAAGCTCATAAGTTAGAGAAGGAGAAAGAGTTAGAGTTTCAGAGGATAGAACAAGCTAGAGAAAGAGAAGAAAGAGTTCAAGAGAGAGAAGCTGAGAAGCTTAAGAAAGAGTTAGAGTTCGAGTCTCGAAGGATATAGTTAGAGCTAGAAGGGAGTCGCCATCAGCGGCAGTTAGAATTACTTGACCTCCAGCATAAACAAGGTATAGAGTTAGCAGACATGGATAGGACTAGAGGGCGTGGAGCAGAAGGTGGAGAGACTAGATTTATTAAAGGACCTAAACTACCATAATTTGATCAGGATAAGGATAACATGGATAGTTACTTGTCTAGATTTGAGCGGTATGCTGAGGCACAGAAATGGCATAGAGATCAGTGGTCTTTACATCTTAGTGCATTGCTTAAGGGTAAAGCGTTAGATGTGTACTGTAGATTACCTAATGATGATGCTAGTAATTACGACGCCTTAAAAGCTGCATTGCTTAAGAGGTTTGAATTAACGGAGGATGGATTTAGAAAGAGGTTTAAGCAGAGTAAACCAGATGTAGGAGAAACCTTTGTTCAGTTTATGAGAAGGTCGAGGAATTATTTAGATCGATGGTTTCAGTTGGGGAAGGTAGATCAGACGTATGAGGCAGTATTAGATTATCTTATAAGGGACCAGTTGTTGACTATTTGTAGCCAAGATTTGTATGTATTCTTGAGAGAGAAGAAAATTGAGAATGTTGAGGAAATGTCTGTACAGGCAGATTTGTTTGCAGAAGCTAGAGGAGGCTGTGTGCGTGTAGTACGAGATAGTAGAGATAGAGATAGGACCAGTTTTAGTGAACAGAAGTATCGGACTAAGTATAGTGGTAGTCAAAGTAGCAGCCAAACTTATTGGAAATGTTCATACTGCAGTGGAAATCATAAGTCAGTAGATTGTAGACGGAAGGACAGTAAGGGTCACAGAGTAGCAGCTATTGAGGATGATAGAAATATGGCAGAGACCGACATGTTGTCAGCCGGGGCGACAACCACATTCTATAAGAATGATAGAGGTAGTAGTTCCTTTAGAGGATATAGAGGTAATAATAACGGAGGTTATTATAGAGGTAGTTATTCATTTAGAGGTAATCGTGGTAACCATGATGGAAATAGTCCATATGGAAGTATTCAGAGAAGCCGTAGTATACAGAGAAATAGTAGTAGAGGACGTGGTAGGAGTGAGTCCAAAAGGCCAGATAGTTCTTGTTGTATGCAAGACGAACCTAGCTTAGGATCATGCATGGAGTTAGCCAAATGTTCTACAGCATTAGGTAGTGTTAATGACCAGGCAGTTACGGCAATGAGAGATACGGGAGCAACATGTGTTGTAGTTAAAAAATACTTAGTGTTACCTAAGCAATACACAGGTAGACAGAGATGTTGCAAATATATTGATGGGACAAAACGGTGTTTTCCTGTAGCGATCATAAAGGTGGATTGTCCGTATTTTTCCGGCACAACGGAAGCATTGTGCATGGATACGCCACTGTATGAGTTAGTGATCGGTAACGTCAAAGGAGCTCAGAGTAGTGACGTAGATGTATTAGCGGTAGAGACCAGGGGTCAACATAAGGCGGTAGCAAAGCCTTATAAGAAATTGATTGTACCGGATAAGGTTCTAGATATATCCAATGAAGAGTTTCTAGTGTTACAGAGAGAGGATAAGACTTTAGAGGTTCTAAAAAGGAAAGCAGAGAGTAGAACCATTAGCAAACATAAAGGTGGTGGTAGAGTAGGATTTCTGTGGAAGAATAGATTACTCTACAGAGAATTTGAGTTTAAGGATGGTAAAAAGGTGTACCAACTAGTTGTACCAGTGAAATGTAGAGAGTCGGTACTTAAAGTGGGTCATGAAGCTTTAATGGCAGGGCATCTAGGTATTAGAAAGACTATCGATAGGGTGGTATCGGAGTTTTATTGGCCGGGAATCATCTCGCATGTATCGAGATATTGTCATTCATGTGACATCTGTCAACGAACCATACCCTTAGGGAAAGTAACGAAGGTGCCGTTAGGTCATATGCCATTAATTGAAACGCCATTTAAGAGGGTAGCAGTGGATATTGTAGGACCCATAGAACCTATGACAGACAAGAAATATAGATATATTCTAGTGATGGTAGATTATGCCACTAGGTATCCTGAGGCAATCGCATTGCCTAGTATTGAAACAGAGAGAGTAGCAGAGGCTTTAGTGGACATGTTTAGTAGATTGGGGGTCCCCGAAGAAATGTTAACAGACTGTGGAGTGCAGTTTACATCAAGGTTGATGAATGAAGTTAGTAGGTTGTTGTCAATGAGGCAAATAACCACTAGCCTATAGCATCCGATATGTAACGGTCTCGTAGAAAAATGTAATGGCACGATGAAGCGAATGTTAAGGAGAATGTGTAGCGAGAGACCGAAAGATTGGGACAAATATCTAAACGCAGTGTTGTTCGCTTATAGAGAAGTTCCACAGGAGAGTATGGGGTTTTCTCCCTTTGAAATGTTGTATGGAAGACGAATCAGAGGACCGATTAGTATTCTAAGAGAGTTATGGTCTGGTGAGGTTAGAGACGAAGAGTACGTACCAGTATGTGGTGGACTTGAGAGAGAGATTGGAGGATACGTGTAAGTTAGCACAGGATGAGTTGAGTAAGGCTAAATTTAGACAAAGGAAGTATTACAATAGAAAAGCTAGAGTACGTAGATTCAAGGAAGGTAGCAAGGTGTTGGTGTTACTTCCTGTAGACCACAACAAACTTTTGTTGAGATGGAAAGGTCCATTTGTAGTTACGGAGGTAAAGAATGAGTTAGACTATGGTGTAGACATAGATGGGAAGGTCAAAACTTTCCATGCAAACATGTTAAAAGAGTATTTGGACAGAGTAGTGGTACCAAGTAGGGAAATTGGAGCATTAGAGGTAGTTTGTGTAACTAGTGTTATGGAGGAAGATGAGGTAATGGAGAATATAGGTGACCTGAATCAGGAGTCCCTAGAAATTCAGTTGGAATGTCCATTAGGCTTAGGACAGTCAATTAAGGATGTTGACATTTGTAACTCCCTGTCAGAAACTCAGAGAGCAGAGGTATATGAAATTTTAAGAGAGTTCTCATCCACATTAAGTGACATGCCGGGTACAACTAATTTAATTAAGCATGACATTCAGTTAAACATTGGAGAGCCACTTAGTATTAAAGGGTACCCAGTTCCTTCTCATTCTAGGGAGGTTGTCAAGGAGGAGGTACAGAAAATGTTGGATATGGGCGTTATTGAGGAATCTAACGCACCATTTTCCTCTCCTATAGTCATGATTAGGAATAGGAAGAAGGACGGGAGCATGCGATTTTGCATTGACTTCCGGCAATTGAATAAGGTCACGGTGTTTGATGCCGAACCAATGCCAAATATAGAGGAGATATTTTCCAAATTGGCCAAATACAAGTACTTCTCAAAACTCGATTTATCTAAGGGATACTGGCAAGTTCCGCTTACCGAGAACGCCAAGAATATGACGTCATTTCAAACGTCAGAGGGTTTATTCCGACTTAGGAAAATGCCGTTTGGGTTAGTGACTGCACCAGCTACATTTTGTAGACTAGTTCGCAAGGTATTGAAAGGATTAGATTGTGCCGACAGTTTTGTCGATGACATCCTGATCTTTTCAATAGATTGGGAAACGCATCTGATAGCGTTACGACAAGTCTTAGATAGACTAAGAGGTGCTAGATTGACGGCTAACCCTGCTAAATGTTCGATAGGGTATCAGAACATCGAGTGCTTTAGCCATGTGATTGGGGAGTCCCAGACTTTGAGGCTGGTGCAATCTAAGATTGAGGCAATTCAAAAAGCTGACCGGCCTACCACTAAGAAAGGGGTGAGGTCATTTTTAGGTGTGGTGGGATTTTATAGGAGATTTATCCCCAACTGTTCTGCGGTTGCGGCCCCTCTTAGTGGTCTGACTAAGAAGGTGATGCCAAACCAGGTCATCTGGGAAGACAGTCAGGAAAGGGCTTTCAACACTTTGAAAGAGAGACTAGTGGGTCCGCCCATTTTAAAACTTCCAGAAGTAGACGTTCCATTTATTCTGAGGACCGATGCGTCCGAATTAGGATTGGGGGCGATCTTGTTGCAAGACCAGGAGGGGCAAACTATGCCAATTGCTTACGCCAGTAGAAAGTTGCTGGCCAGGGAAAAGAATTATTCAGTTATTGAAAAGGAATGTTTGGCCGTTGTATGGGGTGTTGCAAAATTATATAGGTATCTGTTTGGCAAGGAATGTATGCTGGAAACGGATCATCAGCCGTTGCTCTACATGCATAAGTCCAAACTAACCAACTCTAGGGTTATGAGATGGGCCTTACAACTCCAACCATATAGGTTTAGAATAAAGGCCATACAAAGAAAGGACAATGTAGGCGCAGACTATTTGAGTAGGGTATGACATAAGTAGGGAGTTTGTATATAGAAGTGCTATGGAGACGGTACAGTGTAGTATATTCGTATCTTGTAAACTGTACGGTAGATATTTAATTCTCTGAGATAGGTGGTAAATAGCCTCGCTATGAGAGGAAGGTATTCTTCATTGTGTAATTTTAAATAAAAGTAAACACTTTTACCCCGGGAAGGAACGTATGTAATAAAATGAAAGTGACCATTTTAACTAATGTGTAGTTGGGGCCTCTTTATCAATGGATTTCAGAGCATTTTGCCGTACCATTGAAACATTTATTCAGTGATTTTATCATAAATTGGGACGACTGTATCTATACCAGATAAAGGACAGTGGTGTATTATTATATATCACTTATAAGGGAAATTCCCGTTTATTTAATATAAATCCGACTAGTATTAGCAGATTTGGGTTTATTCTTTTCAAATCACTGTTCCCTTTATCAGTGAAATTAACATCCAGGGCCTGATAAGAACGCGCAGTCAATATGGTATGTTTCGTATCGGCTGATAAAATTCATGAGAAAGGCGTGCGTATACTCAGGTGAAGGCTCTATAAATTCGGCCCCGTACAGTGCACTGACATTGCTTTCGGAACATCACACTTGACTGTTGTGAATTGTACATGCGACAGATTTGGTCGCTTCATGCCTGAATCAGGAGCCGTGAGAGGTGTAGCTCAGGGGCGTAGATCCTGTTCGGAACGATCAAGATAACAAGCTGGGGCACGAGCCGACTGGGATAGTTTGCCGGCGTGAGCTGGTGACGTCCATATACTGGAGAGTGTCAGCGGTTAGCGGTAGCTGTACAGCATCGAGTCCGCCGTCAGTGGACAGGGTCCTTAGGACGCAGGGAGTTAATGATCTTGTGTATTGTAAATCTTTAAAGTGTGCATTATAGCACTGTGACGGCAATACTTGCCAAGCTTTTAAAGTGTGAAGTATAGCACTGTGATGGCCATACGTGCCAATGTTTAAATAGGTGTATTATAGCCTAAAGTTAAAGCCGAGTGTGGAACGGCAGAGATTTAGATCTCGGAACTGTGACATAAATTAACGGCATTACCAGCCGAAGACCGGGCTCTATACAGGAAGTGAAGCCATCATCTGTGAAGAGCCAAACTACAGACAAATATACGTCTCTTACCATCCAGTGTCTTTGTTGCAAGTGTTGTTTGATGTATATTAAAAATTGTAAATCTACTTAGTCTTTATGCATACACTTGATCCTGGTATCCGTGACCCTGAGATAAGCTGGCCCTCATGTCATTCTGTGACACAGATCATTCATTCAATGCTGTCATGGAATATTGTTTAGTAAAACATATGCAGAGGAAATTGATGTTGTACATGAGCATACCTCTTATGATAAGTTTGACCTTAGAAATGTTAATGATTCTTTAATGAGTAGTTCTGAAATTTTAGTATAAAGTTAATAAGGTTATTGAAACACTAGAACAAGGATTTCGTACTCAGAATGATATTGATCATGGATATAGTGATTGGTGTAGTTTGAAACAGAACACTGACATTCCGTATAAAACAATTGTAAGTAGCAGTACAAATACGTTGGTGGAATGGTAATCTAACACATATATGGTCTCAATTATGTATTTTAGAACGTAAATGGCTAAATTTATGTAATATAATTGATAACATTAGATTTAAAGCTGAATAAATACAGGCTCGTAAGCTTTTTGACCGAGAAGTTCAAAAAGCCAAACTATATTATTGGTTTACTATGTAAAATGAACTTTTAACATATTGTAATGTTGACCAATGTATGGCAATCAATTGGCAAGATTGGAGTAGGCCAGTGTAAACATTAATTAATACCAATGCAAATCATTCTTGGCCAGTGTAAACATTAATTAATACCAATGCAAATCATTCTTGGCCAGTGTAAACATTAATTAATACCAATGCAAATCATTCTTGGCCAGTGTAAACATTAATTAATACCAATGCAAATCATTCTTGGTGATGGTTCTACTTCCGCGTGTATTGGTGACGTTTACCTAAATGGAAACAAGAGTTCCGGTCTCTGTTTAATAGAGTAACTGTAAGTGAGACATTGCCAACTCAGTTTGATATAAATAACGTGAACGTACAGGTACCGTGCAATGAGTCTATTTCTCTGATAGAAGTGAAGAAAGAAAGCTGTTGACAACGCAACGCCTGGTAAAGCTGGTGAAATAGATAAATTCCAGCTGAAGTACTAAAGAATGATACTACTGTTATATATTTGCACGTTTTATATCAGATATGTTTTAAAAATCGTATTGTTCCCACTATATGGAGTCAGTGCATCATTATTCCAATACCAAGTCTACAACAGCTGACCATTGATACCCTATGCCATATAGAGGAATTGGCTGTCCGATTAACGCAGTGGTTAGCGCGCTCGCTTCTCACCACTGCAACACGGGTTCGATCCTCGGACCGGGAAGTATGTGAGATGGTACGGTGGTCGCAAGATCGGTTAGGTGGGTTTTCTCCGGTTTCCTCCCACACGAATGACCACATATACGCTTTCATCCGCGCCAACGAAAGTGATTAATAAAAGTTGTTATAACTTGCTTCGCAATCGTTGTAAAACATATAAAGTTTAAACTTTACAGGAATTGCTTTAGTATATACAATGTATAAGCTATTTTGAATAATAAACTCAGTTATTGGGTAGAATATAATGGCATTGTAGCAGATGAGCAGTGTAAATATAATTGATAAGCGGAAGAATCTCAGAAAATCTAACTTTACTCTTTTTGTGGATTTCCGTAAAGCATATGATTATTTTATTAATAGGTCTAAACTATGGACAAGGTTAAACGAAACGGGTGTTTCTGGTAATATATATTACTAGCCATTAAGTCACGCTACTCATCTGTCGCATGAATGTGTTAGACTAAATTCCTTAAAGACTGAATGGTTTGATGTTCAGTGTGGACTGCGACAGGGCTGTGTATTATCACATGTATTGTTTACTCAATATTTGACAGTAATTGTGTTGCTTAATTCTAACGGTATGTTTTGTAAATGATTCGTAGGAAAGAGGTAACCGTATAAGCAAGTTGCTTTCTCCTTAATCCTACATGTATTTTCTTATTGTGATCATTATACTATGTATATTCATTGAAATAAAATATTGTTTAAACTAAGTATTGTTTAATCTCTACATTAATTATTTAACTGTTTACTTAAAATCGCTCACTATTTGTATTAACATAGATGTTGAGATTGTCTGTTGGTTGACATCGTTTTATTTGCTGCAAGCAGAGAAGATTGGTAAGCCCACTCTACGACTGGTGTTGTCCTAATGAATTGTCAATTAATGTTGGTAAGAATAACATCATACATTTCCGTCCGGAACATGAAAATAGATCTGATTATATATCTAAGTGTGGACATGAACAATTGGCAACTGTTGATATATATACTTACCTTGGAGTTGTGCTGCATGAGCATTTAGATTTAAATATTACAGCTATAATGGTTGCTCAAAGTGCTAGGTTTGTATTAGGTTTACAGAAAAGTAAACATTTGTTGATAAACAAGAAGTAGCAAACTGTCAACAAAAATGGTAAGTAAACAACTTATGAAGGACGCTTACCTGAATAGCAAGTTCTAGGTAAAATTACCCCACCTCTTCATCTGAAATCATGCTCCAAATGTCCATCATATATATGTTATGTTCATTCCAACTTTGTAAAAATGTTTGTCTACTATCTGATATTTATGAATGAAACTGATTTGATCACTTGTTTAGGATACTACTATTTCCCGTAACTATCAAATACGGGCATAATAATAAGGTCCGAGACGTGCTTTTTCTACTGAATGATGTTTAACCCCACCCCCCCCCCATTTAGTATTTGTTATTAAAAACAAGTTGATGTTCATATCTGTGGAAACATTCTCCTGTGATATACATCTATTGACATGTGGTGATATAGCCAGGTCTGGAGGTTATAAAACTGTTCTCCAATCTCAAAACTCAGTCTCAATCGGCTGATTTGTTTAGCTGACAGTAACACTCAGAATCAACCAATCAGATCACTTGAGCTTGAGTTGGAGATCTGAGAAAAGTTTTATAACGTCGGGGCCAGATCACCGCATTTTATTATTCATAAAGCCTAAAGCTATTTGTTGTGTTTTGGTGGCAGATTAAAAAGATATGCATGTGTTATGTTAAAATGATAAATTTACTGCTAGACTTACATATTATACAGATTAAGGTCTCTATCAAATACTCTACATAATTTTATTTTATTTATACCCGGAACTACTGGTTACGTAACTGCTGACACGATGTCGGCAAAAACTGAATAAATGATAAACACAAACTTGTGATTCCCAATAGTATTTCTACTTTGTGTATTTGTAATGTTAAAGTGGAGAAGTCATAGGGTGAAGCAAAATGAGGATTAAATTCAGGGACATAATAGTATTTCTATATTTTGGTTTTTAATAGCTAGTACCACGATATACCCATAATGCACCATAATGCTACATGCCTAAGATCTTGGTATTCATGTTGTTTCTGAAAGGAAGCGTTTTAAAGAGTTTTACTAGAATTATGTGACCCTACAGTGGGGATGAAAGATGACCCAATGATTACCATTTGACTAAACGTAGTAATGATCCACTAGGCTAAGCATAATATCAATGCTCTGGGCAGTATGGTTTCTGGGAAGAAGAATTTTAAAAGAGTTGTTTATGCAGAACTATGTGAACCCCTACCATTGAGTCAAATGTGCATGACCACATGGTCATAAATTGAGCAAACTTAGTAGAAGTTCACTAGGTAATGTTGTTACATGGCAAAATCAAAGATATGCGCATTGTGGTTTACGAGAAGATTTTTTTGAAGATGTACTACATAGGAAATAGGGCAACATTTCCTGCTCCCAGCCCCCCCCCCCCCCCCCCACTGAAAACCATGTTATTTGACGCTTGAGGAATCTAAGTAAGTAAGTAAGAATAGTCATTACTTGGAGAGGGTAACCTTCCATGCGACCCTCTTAAATATAAAACATATGTATACACACATGACATACAAAAACAACTGAAATAAAAGACATGTGGTATTAGAACTAATAAAAGTAAGAACGCATCTACATACATTGTGTACATGGATTATGACCAGTTGTTGGCAAAATATAAAAAATGTTTATGAAATAAAAAAAAAAAAATAAAAAAACTAAAGTAGTTGGCAGTATTAGAAATATTAGATATCCAATATTTTAAACAATTCGATTTAAACAAAGTAAGTGAACTGAAGTATTTATTTCCAAGGGTAGACAGTTCCAACAATTGTCCCAGAGTATAAAAGGCTACCCTTGATCCATCTCAAAATTTGTGTTGGGTATAAAACATTTAGATTTGTTTTTGAACTAAGTGTTAGTTTATACAAATTTAGTTTAGCTCGAATGCGAAACAAGTTCTTACAACTTATATTAATCACTCTCGAGACCTCATTCTTGATGGAATCCATCGCCACGAGGGAGAGAGAATAGGCAACGTGGACATTAAATGCCTTACCTTAGGGCACAATCGTAACGGCTTCAGCGGGGCTCGAACGAAATGTTAAGCATGCATTATTAGTTTGTGATTTTTGTTGGAACGTGTCATGGAGATAATCGGGCTATAAACCATTAGACATTTCAGTTAAACATGAAACCTGCTTTAAAATAAAAGACTCGTCGGAGAAATCGTTGGATGTTAAGAAACTTCAAAGCTTCACCAAAGCCGTGATATTCGTTACCTAAAAATGTACGACAGGCACATTTTGTAACTTTAAACTATTTTGAATATTACATACTGATGTACTGTGTGCCAGCTCAGTCGGGTTTATGGGTTCTCGTCAGTTAGTCTACGCCAACATATGGAACAGTAGGCCCTACTGATAATGACTGAATACTGCAATTCATAGTTGTATATTTAATTTAATGTGTTTACTTAATATGTGAATGTATAATTCACGTCACCTGCTATGTCATATAGCGATGTTCGTTTATCATCAACAGCCAATGGTTAAGCATAATAGATGAACAGCATTTACATACTAATAAGGACAGGTAAAAGAAGAAAGATAGCAGCTGTTTTATTAGTAAAGTATTATACGATGTGATGACTATCGTATTGCGTTATGTATCTACCACTACAGCATAACTAATATGTGTCTACATTATTATATTACGGCTCACGACTGAAGTATATCACGTATATAGGAAAGGGTTCCCAATATATGGAATGGAAGGGAGTTTCAACTGATACATAAACACAGAAACAATTTATTCATACAATTGTCTCGTTATTAACAGTACAGCTAATCTGTATATCATGCTTTCAAACTTAGAGCACAAATAAGGTAATATATATTAATATGAAGTTTCATCCCATGCAGCATTCTTTGATTATGACTGGTATATAATGAGTTCTTCCTTGCTAATGCTAGTTATACGTGCGAATTTATATTTCACCATATTGATTGATGTTTAAGGTTATACACATGTAAATGTTTTATGCAAATAAACTGTATGTTATTAGGCAAAGACGTATTAATTTGAACAACGTGTTGGCTATCGGATTGGTACGATTTAAACTAGGGATGGCAACGAATAGCGATTTTGGCATTCGAATATTCGGCCGGGAAGATATTCGAATATTCGTTTTAATTCTGTGAAAAACTCAAAATATCTCAAACACATACATTTTCATAATTAATCTACTTTCTGTTTTATGCCCTACGTCATATCTTCCTGTAAATTTGGCGACGACTCAATCAGTTATTGTTATCGTCCACTGTACACGCTACCATCCACGCTATCAGACTACTATCAGCACTATCAATACTCAGGCAGTCATTCAGAAGCCCATGCACTATTGGAAATATTTCCGAACAACACACATCCATTTCGGAGCACATGTATGTGGTGACGCCTGTCAGCACACGAATAACGTCCGATAAATCACTGACGATCTCCCGTTCATGATCCTTTAACAACAACACACTGTCGGATTTCATAGTGATTCTGGTATCCAACATTATATCCGTGATTACACGACGTTGTTCAACTAGTCGTTCGAGCATGAGTTGTGTCGAATTCCAACGAGTTGGGACATCCTGAATCAGTGAATGCTCTTGACGTTTTCTCATCTCAGCTGTCACGGTTGTAGAGTGATTGAACTATTCGATTAGTTTCCTGCACTTGGCTACGGTCTTTGTCACTGTTTGTAATTCTAATGCTGGTTTGATGCATAGTTTTTTAATTAAGCATTAACATTTAATGAGGACACCATAACAAAAATCATACTTTAAATAGTACTTTTGGGTAATATACTTTAAGCACCTCAAATGTAGTTCACACCCCGATGAAAACTATTAACCCGCAAGTCATTTCTTAAATGTATGTTTGGTTCTGATATCATTTTGAAGGTCAAATGAGAACATAATTTAATACAACTGGATGACAAAGGAAGAATCAATGTTAACATACTAAACCCTGCGGGTCGCCTCTTTCTATGCTAATTCATTCCCAATTCTAAATTACCCGGATGTCTATTTTGCAACATAAGTACATTATGTATTATTCCAAATATTTAGACTTACAAATTGGGACATTTTACATTAATCTTATTTAATTTACTATCAAGCTACCAACACTCCTCCCCCCCCCCCGACAGATCGGAAAAAATTGCCAAATCTGCAATAAAAACAGGAGGCTATATTATATACATTATAAATGTTTGACCTGGGGGACGACCCCCGGACCCCCCCCCCTGTCTTAAGTTTTATGTTGGCATACGCATCGTTTCCAGCCAAGTTACGCCTCCGACAGGTTACCCCTTGTATGTGCTATGTCCATATATCGAAGAGTTGTTGCATAATCCGCCCTATATGTGGCCTCTAAACAACGGATAGATTTGTCACATCGTAATCTGTTAGGTTAAACAAATACCTGGGCGCGTTATCTCTGTTGCAAATACAGTGCGTTCCCAATTCAAAATGGCTCCGAATATTAAATTTGATATAAGTGGACTTTGTTTGTGTTTTATGGTTGTTTCTGTTCAACCAATATTTGGTAAGTGCTCTTATATGTCATAAAATAATCGTGATATGTGCTAATGCAATATTCTCATAATAATTTCATAAATCGTCAACGACGAAAATAAATCGAGCACGAAAACTAACAAGACGCTACGGGGAAGGTCGTCACTAATGTTGGTAAAACTTGTGACCCAACAAATTTGCTTCTAAATTATAACAGTTTCACTCGTATAATATTCGTTACATTTCATTTGTTGAACAATTAGTGTGCAGTATGTGTATATGTATGTTATTTGAAAGGAATAAAATATGTTTAAACTAAAAAGACGCTATGCTTAAACTGGTAACTATTTCGTTGATTCTATTTTCTAACCCGCATGAAACGTTACAATTACTCTTTGATTTACTTTCAAAATCAATTAATTCGAAAATAAAGAAAATATATATACACATGCGCACGCACACATGTAATACTGGTAGCGCAATGGTGGAATATATCACATATTTTCACTGGTGATAATTTTCAATTATGTAATATTAACGGATAATACTGTTGATATTTTTCAATTATTTAATATTAACTGATAATGAACAGCTTTCTCCGTCTTCATATGAACCCCATTGTCAATTAATATCTAATAAGCCGTTGATGATGATGATGTACGTTTCTTTATTCTCGCCTCCGGCGAACCATATGGGCGAGCGTTCTAAGATGATTATTTTTCTGTGATGCTTATGATGACATCCTCAGATGGCTCCTTCCTTCTTTCCGTGCCAGGGTGACAAGTCCTGGTCTGTATGCGATCCTTTTTAGGGCCACATCCTCCACGATTAGTCGGCTCACAGTAGCAAAATGGTTCGGTTGTTCCGTCGTTGTCCACCCCGCTGACACATCCGGGGTCGAGGTCGCATCCCTCCGTCTCCAACCGCTCGCCCGTTGTTGGAGACAGATAAAAAAGTTCGAGGCGACGAGTGCGCCATCTACGCGAAACGACTGCCGTCTTCTCCTACCCAGTCACGCGTCGCCTCTTCAACGCCCCGGTGTTAGCTGTCGTTGATCTAGGTAAGTGTAAGACACTCAAAAGAGTCGATGCGGGTCCTCGTCTGTATGCGTCAGTGGCGTGGATTGGTCACTTCGGTGATCCAATTTCCTGCTGTGAGCTGTGCCTTGTTCCCGACGTGCACGGTGTGGAGGCACGAACAAGTAATAAGCCGTTTTGGTAGTCACGTGTTTAAATAATATTTTAATTCTCAAAAACAATGACGTCACAACATGAACATAAATACAGTAACTAGTCGAGTTGTACTGAGAGTCTGCAAACATTTGAATAGAGAAATATGTCATGTAATTTGGAAATCGGCAAGCTGGTGTGCCTTTGGCTGGTGTGCCTTAACGTTTCGATTGAAAAACTACCACATCTGAAATAGTACACATCGTACCAAGTCAAATCGTACCCAGCAAGAACGCCGTGGTAGATTTATTTTGAACATTATGATTGCATGTTAAAAGTTCGTTGCTAGGCAACTCGTGGGAAATGAAATATTCACACTAAAATAGTTCGGAAATAGTGAAGAATATCCTTTTATTCTTTGACGCAATCGGGCGTTTTTAATGTTCAGTATTTTTGGGAGCAATCACGTATTTGTCATGGAATACCTCCTTTATAGTTTTGAGTGCCTGTATATAACAGGACTTTAATAATCTACACCATATGTTGTGTATGTTTCACGCTTATTTATCGTCGCTACCGGTTGCCCATATGAGCGATGCCTCCTGGAGAGATTAGTCATTTTAGATTGTTGAAGGTTAGTGCAATGATACAGACAGAGACCCATTCCAGAGTCTCCTCTCGTTCTTTTACGTGTACGGTGTACAACACCGACATGAGACCTCGGTTTAAAATCCCATCTGAAAGACTGTTAATTTTATTAGGGTCAGACGGCGGATCGAACCTTCTATCCTTGAATTACTACACCATATATCCTATATACTATCTTATGTACACAAATGCCAGGCCCGTCGCTGGGCATACGCAAGTACGCACGTGCGTATCATTAGTCTCAGAAAATGAAAAAAAATGAACACTCCAAAAATGCAGTAAAACCTCGTGGGGGGGGGGGTAGTAGGGATACATATGCGCCGTGATGTGTGGAGTGGTGGAATAATTGAGCCCATTGCAAATATGGTACATCTCGAGATTTAGTTTGTGCTATTGTACGTGCTTGTTTAATTGAAAAGGGCGATAGATCATGTATATTATACATCTAGCCTTAATTTATACCTTTTACGGACTGTCGTAAGAATTTTAATCCTGTAAGTGTATGTTACAAAATGCATTGAAATGCAGGAAATTGCTTCATTTCAAAAAATCACCGGGGGGAGGCATGCCCCCGGACCCGCCCTAGCATACTAGCTCGTTATGCTCACTCGACAAACAATCATATTTGGCTGTGCGTATCATCAAAATAGCTCCAGCGACGGCCCTGAATGCCGAATGATAGTGCCATAGGTTATGTTGTCATTAAACAGAAGGCATATCATGGCTAGACCATAGGGTAACCTAATACTAAATAAGCAATAATAACTGTGTCATATTTAGGTTTGAAACATTATTTATTTTACAACGATTAGATTGCGAAGCAGGTTCTAACAACTTATATTAATCACTCTCGTTGGCGCGTAAACATGGTCATTTGTGTGGAAGGAAACCGGAGTAGCCGGAGAAAACCCATCACCTGTCCGATATGGCAACCACCCTACCATCTCACATACATCCCCGGTCCGAGGGTCGAACCCGGGTTGCATATGTGAGAAGCAAGCGCGCTAACCACTGCGCTACTCGGACAGTTGTGTCATATTTAAGAACATAGTTTCCGCAGGTGACAATAACATGTCAGCCAAACGATCAAAATATCGGTTTGTCTGCATTAATTTTGTTTGTCTATATACAATTCTGGTTTGTGATCGACACGAATGGCGCTTGGACATTGCATACATTGCATACACTCTTCATAATGTGTACCGTGGCCTATATTGTCTAACTTTCAAGAACATCAATTTCATTTCGTGGGCAATGATAGTGGGTTCCTCAACATGTGATGAATGTAAAAGCTGTTTGAGTCAATTTAAACATGATATTAACATTATCAGAGCAAACTTTAGATTAGACGACCAGCTTTTCTAGCGCGTCCCTCGAGATAAAATATGTTATCCGACAATCAATAAAGCTGTGTCAACAAACTACACACCTTTTTATAACCTTACAGATACCACGATGAGTCAACCTGAGGATATGTTGAGTGTGCTCCATGATAAATGTAGTCACTACTTTGTCACTGCGGTTCTACCCAAGTCTGCTCGAATAGCATATCTGTGGTTCAAACTGGAAATAAGTAGCGTTTACTGCAGCTCTTCATTTATGAAGATAATACGCATGCGCAGACACATTTCCGGACCTAAGCGCGGTTAAACCGTGCGGGTTGCCAGACTCAATGTCTATTTATTATTAATCCAGACACGTAGGTCCGGTCCTGTAGATTGTCTAAATAACCCCAAAAATGGCGGGATATATGACGAAGAGTTAGGTTGTCAACATCTGGTTAGGAAACAACAGTAAAAACAAAGGATTCCAACTAAAAGGACCTATTTACATTATGGGATAATTCAGACTTTATCTCCCAAGTGAGTTAATAGAAAATTTGAGATGTCTCCCATTGAACAATATATTTAGCCTTTACAGACAAACACTGTCCTATTCACATACGGGTCAGTAGTACAGTGGTTAACACGTTGGTCTGTGAATCCAGGGATCGCAGGTTCGATCCCCCGTCTGACTCTAATACTATTAAGATTCTTTAAAATGGGACTTTAATCCGAGGTCTCGTGTCGGTGCATTACACCGTGCACGTAAAAGAACAATATGAGACTCTGGAATGGGTCTCTGTATCATTCCACTATCCTCCAAAATCTTAAATGACTAATCTCTTCAGTAGGCGTCGCTCACATGGGCAACCGGTAGCGACGATAATTATGGGTATAAACATAAAACACACACATTATTACACGTGTCTTATGCACAACCGGTAGCGACGATAAATATACGTAAAAAAATAAAAATAAAACACAATATTCTACAATATACAGTAATGACAGAGGGGTGTAAACACAGGCACCAGCCACAAAAAAATACATTAAAATTTTTGTTGGCCTATGGTCATATAGTAAGTAATATATTATATATTACTTACTATATGACCATAGGCCAAAAATAAAAATTGTGTCTGGTGCCTGTGGGTGTAAAGTAGCGACCACAGGGATTCGGCACGTTTGGGGGTACTAGTATATATATTTAAGTACAGGGATTCTACTCTGTGGGCTGTCAGATTTCGCATCGATCAGTAAAATGGCCCTATCTGAGACAATTTTGTACAAAGCTGTCCAAATATAACGCATATCCCGAGTCTTTATATTGTTCTTCAAATAAAACACAACTTTAAGCTGCATGCATGTATACTTTGCAAACAATTGCCACAAACATTGGCCATAGCAGGTCACATTTCCGTACTAGGACACGGGTTCTGTCAGCAACAAAAAAAAATCTTCGTCGGGAGAGTTTTAACTGTGAATAACATTATCAATAAAATGTGTTTCCACTAAACTGTAGGTTTATTCGGCAAAAATGTACGTCAAAAAGAGATTTCGTAGCATTTTCAATTTGTTTTGAAAAATTCTAAAGCGGCGCAATTCGCGTTGATACGAGCGTTGAAACGAGCGTTCTGATTGGATTATTAGAATGTAACAAGATGTTTGTTTATATATGAAGAATAATCACAGGGATTCGGCACGTTTGAGTAAAACTCTCCCGACGAAGATTTTTTTTTGTTGCTGACAAAACCCGTGGTGTGCTTCTGTATTTCTTGTTCCATTGTGACCGTTAGTTGGAACAAAAATTATCATAACGTCAAACATTTAATTAATTATTAAATTTAGAATGACTCCTGGCCTGTACGCATATTTAGCCACCTCACGAGACATGATGTGTCGTACAGACGGATCTGTATGTAGTACAATGGTTTAACACGTTGGACTGGTATTCAAGTGATCGCAGGTTCGATCATCTGTCTGACCATAATACAATTAAAAGTCCTTCAGGTGGGACTTTAAATCGAGGTCTCGTGTCCATATATACAGTAAATGTTAATTTATAACAATTAAAAGTATAGCTCATCAGTGTATCACTTTGTTTGTTTGTTTACATTTATTTATCGTCGCTACCGGTTGCCCATATGAGCGACGCCTCCTGGATATATTAGTCATGTTGGAGGATAGTGCAATGATACAGACAGAGACCCATTCCAGAGTCTCCTCTGGTTCTTTTACGAGACCTCGGTGTAACGTCCTATCTGAAAGAATGTTAATTTTATTAGGGTCAGACGGGGGATCGAACCTGCGATCCCTGGATTACCAGTCCAGCGTGTTACCACTGGACTACAGATCCGTCTGTATTCTTTAACATGATGATTGAGCTTATTTATCCTCGCCTCCGGCGAACCATATGGGCGAGCGAACATGATGATTGAGCTTATTTGCCTCGCCACCGGCGAACCATATGGGCGAGCGAACATGATGATTGAGCTTATTTACCATCGCCTCCGGCGAACCATATGGGCGAGCGAACATGATGATTGAGCTTATTTACCCTCGCCTCGGGCGAACCATATGGGCAAGCGAACATGATGATTGAGCTTATTTGCCTCGCCTCCGGCGAACCATATGGGCGAGCGAACATGATGATTGAGCTTATTTACCATCGCCTCCGGCGAACCATATGGGCGAGCGAACATATTGATACTTCACGATTTTGTATTCAACATCCGAAATAATATATATTATTGCATATTTAAAAAATGTTTGGATCACAAGTTGTACGACCATAATATTATTTAATCATATTTTATTGCAATTCAATAGTATATAAATTTCATACACATAAAGATACAATACATAGCATGAAAATGCATGTACACATGCTTTAGGCCACACGTTTTAACAGTATTAGATAATGGCTCGCACCATATTAATACTCGAGCTACTGGCAGCTAGAGAGCTTGCTTACTGGTACTCTTGGGGTGTGTGTTGATCCTTGAGTCTAATTTCAATTAAGCCGACCTCGTAGTCGTCGCAATCCTGTCCACTACATTGATACAGATCCGTCTGTAGTGTATCACTTTAAAAGGAAATCAATTTGTATGCATGTGGTTGTATGCACACCCGTGACTATGTTATAGAAGATACACTTGGTAACCCGCGAATGTATACTATTACATGAATGTGTTAATTGTTATTTCAGATGCACGCCTCGTAATTATGTATTCACTATGATGCATGATATGAATATCATATTAAACATATAACTCGTGTTTAAGCGACTTGCCATGCATAGCATGCAACCTCTATCACTTTAAAGGAACTTATCGGAGTCTTATTTTTCCAACAATATTCTGAATGAAGCTTAAACGTAGTACAAATTCTAGATAGACTGATATAAATGTCATTGAATAATATGCACGGTACGATAGCTATATACAGGTTCTACAAGCTATGGTAGCATTAGACATTAGGTAGACAGATATGATAGCTATATACAGTTTCTACAAGCTATGGTAGCATTGGACATTAGGTAGACCGATATGATAGCTATATACAGGTTCTACAAGCTATGGTAGCATTAGACATTAGGTAGACCGATATGATAGCTATATACAGGTTCTACAAGCTATGGTAGCATTGGACATTAGGTAGACAGATATGATAGCTATATACAGGTTCTACAAGCTATGGTAGCATTATACATTAGGTAGACAGATATGATAGCTATATACAGTTTCTACAAGCTATGGTAGCATTGGACATTAGGTAGACCGATATGATAGCTATATACAGGTTCTACAAGCTATGGTAGCATTAGACATTAGGTAGACCGATATGATAGCTATATACAGGTTCTACAAGCTATGGTAGCATTGGACATTAGGTAGACAGATATGATAGCTATATACAGGTTCTACAAGCTATGGTAGCATTAGACATTAGGTACACAGATATGATAGCTATATACAGGTTCTACAAGCTATGGTAGCATTAGACATTAGGTAGACCGATGTGATAGCTATATACAGTTTCTACAAGCTATGGTAGCATTAGACATTAGGTAGACCGATATGATAGCTATATACAGGTTCTACAAGCTATGGTAGCATTAGACATTAGGTAGACCGATATGATAGCTATATACAGGTTCTACAAGCTATGGTAGCATTATACATTAGGTAGACCGATATGATAGCTATATACAGGTTCTACAAGCTATGGTAGCATTAGACATTAGGTAGACCGATATGATAGCTATATACAGGTTCTACAAGCTATGGTAGCATTAGACATTAGGTAGACCGATATGATAGCTATATACAGGTTCTACAAGCTATGGTAGCAATGGACATTAGGTAGACAGATATGATAGCTATATACAGGTTCTACAAGCTATGGTAGCATTAGACATTAGGTAGACAGATATGATAGCTATATACAGGTTCTACAAGCTATGGTAGCATTAGACATTAGGTAGACCGATATGATAGCTATATACAGGTTCTACAAGCTATGGTAGCATTAGACATTAGGTAGACCGATATGATATCTATATACAGGTTCTACAAGCTATGGTAGCATTAGACATAAGGTAGACCGATATGATAGCTATATACAGGTTCTACAAGCTATGGTAGCCTTAGACATTAGGTAGACCGATATGATAGCTATATACAGGTTCTACAAGCTATGGTAGCATTAGACATTAGGTAGACCGATATGATAGCTATATACAGGTTCTACAAGCTATGGTAGCATTATACATTAGGTAGGCCGATATGATAGCTATATACAGGTTCTACAAGCTATGGTAGCATTAGACATTAGGTAGACCGATATGATAGCTATATACAGGTTCTACAAGCTATGGTAGCCTTAGACATTAGGTAGACCGATATGATAGCTATATACAGGTTCTACAAGCTATGGTAGCATTAGACATTAGGTAGACCGATATGATAGCTATATACAGGTTCTACAAGCTATGGTAGCATTATACATTAGGTAGGCCGATATGATAGCTATATACAGGTTCTACAAGCTATGGTAGCATTAGACATTAGGTAGACCGATATGATAGCTATATACAGGTTCTACAAGCTATGGTAGCATTAGACATTAGGTATACCGATATGATAGCTATATACAGGTTCTACAAGCTATGGTAGCATTAGACATTAGGTAGACCGATATGATAGCTATATACAGGTTCTACAAGCTATGGTAGCATTAGACATTAGGTAGACAGATATGATAGCTATATACAGGTTCTACAAACTATGGTAGCATTAGACATTAGGTAGACAGATATGATAGCTATATACAGGTTCTACAAGCTATGGTAGCCTTAGACATTAGGTAGACAGATATGATAGCTATATACAGGTTCTACAAGCTATGGTAGCATTAGACATTAGGTAGACCGATATGATAGCTATATACAGGTTCTACAAGCTATGGTAGCATTGGACATTAGGTAGACCGATATGATAGCTATATACAGGTTCTACAAGCTATGGTAGCATTAGACATTAGGTAGACAGATATGATAGCTATATACAGGTTCTACAAGCTATGGTAGCATTGGACATTAGGTAGACCGATATGATAGCTATATACAGGTTCTACAAGCTATGGTAGCATTAGACATTAGATAGACCGATATGATAGCTATATACAGGTTCTACAAGCTATGGTAGCATTGGACATTAGGTAGACAGATATGATAGCTATATACAGGTTCTACAAGCTATGGTAGCATTGGACATTAGGTAGACAGATATGATAGCTATATACAGGTTCTACAAGCTATGGTAGCATTAGACATTAGGTACACAGATATGATAGCTATATACAGGTTCTACAAGCTATGGTAGCATTAGACATTAGGTAGACCGATATGATAGCTATATACAGGTTCTACAAGCTATGGTAGCATTGGACATTAGGTAGACAGATATGATAGCTATATACAGGTTCTACAAGCTATGGTAGCATTGGACATTAGGTAGACAGATATGATAGCTATATACAGGTTCTACAAGCTATGGTAGCATTAGACATTAGGTACACAGATATGATAGCTATATACAGGTTGTACAAGCTATGGTATCATTAGACATTAGGTAGACCGATATGATAGCTATATACAGGTTCTACAAGCTATGGTAGCATTAGACATTAGGTAGACAGATATGATAGCTATATACAGGTTCTACAAGCTATGGTAGCATTAGACATTAGGTAGACCGATATGATAGCTATATACAGGTTCTACAAGCTATGGTAGCATTAGACATTAGGTAGACCGATATGATATCTATATACAGGTTCTACAAGCTATGGTAGCATTAGACATAAGGTAGACCGATATGATAGCTATATACAGGTTCTACAAGCTATGGTAGCCTTAGACATTAGGTAGACCGATATGATAGCTATATACAGGTTCTACAAGCTATGGTAGCATTAGACATTAGGTAGACCGATATGATAGCTATACACAGGTTCTACAAGCTATGGTAGCATTATACATTAGGTAGGCCGATATGATAGCTATATACAGGTTCTACAAGCTATGGTAGCATTAGACATTAGGTAGACCGATATGATAGCTATATACAGGTTCTACAAGCTATGGTAGCCTTAGACATTAGGTAGACCGATATGATAGCTATATACAGGTTCTACAAACTATGGTAGCATTAGACATTAGGTAGACAGATATGATAGCTATATACAGGTTCTACAAGCTATGGTAGCCTTAGACATTAGGTAGACAGATATGATAGCTATATACAGGTTCTACAAGCTATGGTAGCATTAGACATTAGGTAGACCGATATGATAGCTATATACAGGTTCTACAAGCTATGGTAGCATTGGACATTAGGTAGACCGATATGATAGCTATATACAGGTTCTACAAGCTATGGTAGCATTATACATTAGGTAGACAGATATGATAGCTATATACAGGTTCTACAAGCTATGGTAGCATTGGACATTAGGTAGACCGATATGATAGCTATATACAGGTTCTACAAGCTATGGTAGCCTTAGGCATTAGGTAGACCGATATGATAGCTATATACAGGTTCTACAAGCTATGGTAGCATTAGACATTAGGTAGACCGATATGATAGCTATATACAGGTTCTACAAGCTATGGTAGCATTAGACATTAGATAGACCGATATGATAGCTATATACAGGTTCTACAAGCTATGGTAGCATTGGACATTAGGTAGACAGATATGATAGCTATATACAGGTTCTACAAGCTATGGTAGCATTGGACATTAGGTAGACAGATATGATAGCTATATACAGGTTCTACAAGCTATGGTAGCATTAGACATTAGGTACACAGATATGATAGCTATATACAGGTTCTACAAGCTATGGTAGCATTAGACATTAGGTAGACCGATATGATAGCTATATACAGTTTCTACAAGCTATGGTATCATTAGACATTAGGTAGACCGATATGATAGCTATATACAGGTTCTACAAGCTATGGTAGCATTAGACATTAGGTAGACAGATATGATAGCTATATACAGGTTCTACAAGCTATGGTAGCATTAGACATTAGGTAGACCGATATGATAGCTATATACAGGTTCTACAAGCTATGGTAGCATTAGACATTAGGTAGACCGATATGATATCTATATACAGGTTCTACAAGCTATGGTAGCATTAGACATAAGGTAGACCGATATGATAGCTATATACAGGTTCTACAAGCTATGGTAGCCTTAGACATTAGGTAGACCGATATGATAGCTATATACAGGTTCTACAAGCTATGGTAGCATTAGACATTAGGTAGACCGATATGATAGCTATATACAGGTTCTACAAGCTATGGTAGCATTATACATTAGGTAGACAGATATGATAGCTATATACAGGTTCTACAAGCTATGGTAGCATTAGACATTAGGTAGACAGATATGATAGCTATATACAGGTTCTACAAGCTATGGTAGCATTAGACATTAGGTAGACAGATATGATAGCTATATACAGGTTCTACAAGCTATGGTAGCCTTAGACATTAGGTAGACAGATATGATAGCTATATACAGGTTCTACAAGCTATGGTAGCATTAGACATTAGGTAGACCGATATGATAGCTATATACAGGTTCTACAAGCTATGGTAGCATTGGACATTAGGTAGACCGATATGATAGCTATATACAGGTTCTACAAGCTATGGTAGCATTATACATTAGGTAGACAGATATGATAGCTATATACAGGTTCTACAAGCTATGGTAGCATTGGACATTAGGTAGACCGATATGATAGCTATATACAGGTTCTACAAGCTATGGTAGCCTTAGACATTAGGTAGACCGATATGATAGCTATATACAGGTTCTACAAGCTATGGTAGCATTAGACATTAGGTAGACCGATATGATAGCTATATACAGGTTCTACAAGCTATGGTAGCATTAGACATTAGGTAGACCGATATGATAGCTATAACCATTGTTTTTCAATTTATTGTAATTTATTGTAATTTATTTTAATTAATATAGTACATACTGCAAGCTGAATGTATCTAAACTGATATTTAAATTATGCACCCCATTCATTCCTTTCCGAGTCATAGACATTTTCTAGAAGCTAGAGTCAGTTTCTCAATATACCGATATTATAGCCAATATATATTCATTCCAATGAGAGACAATGTAAAGTTATCCACGTCATCAGAAGGAAACATCCTATTCCGAGTCAATATAAACTCCATGGAGTCCTACTTGAGTCGGTCAACTGGATATTTCAAATAACCGATCGTGGTAACATAAAAAGGTAAACTAAGAAAGCAAACCAAACATTAGGATTTCTACGTAGATACCTCCAGGTCAAATCCGAACCCCTTAAGTCCATGGCTTACCAGACACTAGTGAGACCCCAGCCTGAAAATGGCTCCGAGATCTGGTCGCCCCATACCCAAACATTGATATACCAAATTGAAGGTTTCCAGCGAAGAGCAGTCCGTTGGATAAAGGCTTCTATCGTACCTCTAGTGTTACAGACATGCTACATTCCCTAAATCTACGCAGACTAGATCAACGGCGTATTGACAATAGGTTATCCCTTATGTATAAAATTCATAATGATCTTGTTGCTATCCCCCATTGAAAATTACCTAGTTCCCTCTCTCCCGTCCTGCTCGCCATTGCCATGCCTTAAGTTATAGGTTAATTACAGCAACTACAGACTACTACAAGTTTTCCTTTTGTCCAAGAACAATCTACCACTGGAACCATCTCCCTCCTGACATTGTCCATCTCCCTACCATAGAGCAATTCAATACGGCAGTTTGCCATATTGATCATGCCAGTCCCTAGTTGTTCTGCGTAGTTGCTTTTAAACTTTTACCACAACTTATTTTTCATTACTTTCTTATAATTATACTTTTAACTACTCATACTTTTAACTTTTTGACGCGCAACATGTCTACATCACCGTGAGGGGTTCGATATTAGAGGGAGATATATAGATAGTATAGTAGTCAGCTACTGCCCCTAAATACTCCTAAAAGTAGATTGGATCTATTATAATTGGTTTCCTTTGTTCTTATCGCTGCTTCCTTTGCACCACATGCTATCAATTTTCGTTCGTTTTCTCATCTTATGATTATTAAATTATTAAATCTCGACATATATGCTACAGCATATCCAATGGATTCTATACAGTAACAATTTGTTATCAATTAACTTACACACGATTTATCATATCGCTAAATCTGGTTAGGGAACACACAGTAAAAACAAAGGATTCTAACTAAAATGACCAATAAACATTTCGGGATAAATCGGACTTATCTGCCAAGGGAGGTAATAGAATCCCAGCAATTTATACAAATTATTTATTTTAGTTCCATTGCGAAACAGGTTCTTACAACTTATATTAATCACTCTCGAGACTTCATTCCTGATGGATTCCATCGCCACGAGGGAGAGAGAGAAGAGGCAATGTGGAATTTAAATGCCTTGCCTAAGGGCACAATCGTAACGGCTCCAGCGTGGCTCGAACTCCGGACCATTCGCACCTGAAGCGAACGCGCATCCACTGCACTATCACGACTTCAATGTCTCTCATTGTTTACATCTTACAGGCGCCTCCTCACCTCTATTCACATTTAACGGAACCGGAACCCAAACTGCGATACTCCCAAATGAACACAATGCGCATCTCGTTAACTCCTCCGTTCCAATCATATTCGAAGGGAAGTCGTACAGAGAATTTTATGTAAGTATTTCTTTTATGCTTTCCAATGATACGAGCTTTTCTCACTGAAAGAAAATTACATCTTGCACCGCTTTGAAACAGTTAAAGATGGCAGTTTCTCTGCCATCGGTTGCGTTTCGTATTCCTGCGCGGTTAGATGTACTTTTGTATTTTAGCTAGTATCTGACTATCATGAACAGTTACTTATTAAGTAATATATTCTAATGCATTTGTTTTGTCTGTAGTTTTTAATTTTTAATAGCATTTAGTTTAAACTTTATTTATTTTACAACGATTGCGAAGCAAGTTCTAACAACTTATATTAATCACTCTCGTTGGCGAGGATGAAAGCGTAAATGTGGTCATTCGTGATGGGAGGAAACTGGAATACCCGGAGAAAACCCACCTGTCCGCTCTGGCGACCACTGTACCATCTCACATACTTCCCGGTCCGATGATCGAACCCAACAGGCATTGATGAGAAGCTACCACTGCGCTAATCGGACAGCCGATTTATAGCATTTAGATACTAGCTTGAACATCATACAGGACCTATTTCTTATTACGGATGTTCACACTAACACGAGTGGTTGTGCGGTTGTTTCACGTAGTGCAATGAGGCTCCAGACAGGGCAGTTAAAATGAATATCATTTAATAACAAATATTATATTAGCCAAAAACATTGGAAATCATAGAAGAAAAAGAAGATTTGTGTTTATGAGTGTACGATAGGATTTTATTTCATTAAGTGGTCACGGAAATTTGTATTACTACGAGTGGCGTTAGACACAAACATATATACATTTTGGAAAGTACATTTCTTTCATTTCTGAAGCGAGTTCTGTGGTCGAATATTTAAACTAATATTACATGATATTCTACGACATATATAGTACACATAATTATAGAATAGGTAACAAGAAAGCAACACTATTATGGAACTGTTAACGTTTGTTTGCAAAACTGACGTAGTGCATTTCTCATTTCAAACAAAGTTAGCTCGATACTAGCCCCACTCTGTTGCTCTAGTTAACCCCTTTACTTTCCGATCACAGATATATATTATAAAGAATGTTAATGACGTAATAATAACGTGCACGTGTTGGACTAGCTCGATACATACGTTAACCCTTTCAACACCACAGGCCTCTCAATAGGCTTACAAAAAGTGTAGATCCAGATGAGCCGGCTCGTGAAGAGCCGTCTCATCAGGATCTGCACTTTTTGCCAGTAATATTACTATTTTTAGACAAAAATTTGATAAATAAACTGGTCCAAATGTAATTTTCTTATTAATTTATTGGTCTAAAAATATCATGCACCAGTCCATGTCAGTTACTTGGGGTTGAATGGGTTAAACCGCTAAGCTCCATGCAGAAGCCATACCTGATGTACAGCCTACATTATATGGGGTTATAGGAATATGTCTTCTTTTTGTATTTGAATTACCATTTGTATTTTAAATAATGCACATACACCTAGTCAGTATTTTGCTTTACATCCTAATTATGTGTTATATTCATCCTCATTACAGATAAGCAAAAATGGACTCATTGTTTTCACAACTGACAAATCTGCCGTCACATATCGCGATCAGGATTGGTCAGCGCCAAATGTTGCCCCATTTATCGATCTGCCATTTATAGCCCCTTACTATCACAATGGCCAGAGTCTCGACAGTCTGCGTCTTTATACGGGGCGTGTATTGTACCAAACATTTCACCAAGGTGACACAATACAGGAGAAGGTTCTACTGAACATCGGCCAGTACGTGAGACAACAGGTCGTGGGCAGCATGTCATTTGACCCTACCTGGGGCATATACGTCACGTGGGAGAATGTGACGACTACACGCATCATCGGAGATGGGCCTTGCCGCGGAACAATAGCCAATCCTTGTCCGGTACGTTATTCTACCTACGATTGGGTATTAAACAGTAGTTATTTTACAAAACACGTCATAACAACTTATATTGTAGAACAGAACATAACAGAACAAAATGTATTTCTGACGAAAATTAATTGTGTACATAGTCCTAGTCACATAACACATACCGTATCAAATTGAGGTATGCTTCTATTTAAATATAGATCTATTTGGACATAATGTCAAGTCCGCCTCCGTGGTCGAGTGATTAAGGTCGCTGATTTGTATACCACTGCAACCTATCATCTCTGATGGTCACGGGTTCGAGCCCCGCTCAGACAGTGTCTCATTTATATGAAAAAGTTGGCAGTTTCGTACGGAGGCTGGTGCACCAAGTACTGGTTAACCGCTGGAGAAGGTGTTGTTAGGTAAACTGCCCGTCGCTCAAATGGGAAACCGGTAGCGACGTTAAATAAACTTAAATATAAAAAAATATATAAAAAAAATAACGTCACGCTAATACACACGTGACTCTAATTAATACAATCACTCCAGCATAAACATATGCTTGATTATGAAAATGAGATATTTCGAGGAACTAATAGATTCAATGAGAGACATCTCTAATGTTCTATTACCTCAAAATGTAAATAGGTCCTTTATAGTTGGAATTGTTGTTACTGTTGTTTCTTAACCAGATGTGATTTTGTCAAAATCGTGTTAATTAATTGATAACATTTGATCTACAAATGATTACCCATTGCATATACTGTAGGAGATCTGTCGGTGTATGATCATAAGAAGCGGAAGATGAAAGGAAACAACGATAAAAATAGAGGAAAACACTTCATAGGACCTATCTACTTTTAGGGAGTATTCAGGGGCAGTAACTCTCGTTAATACATGTTAGGATTGTCCTAAATGGAAATAAATGCAATTACATGTATATTGTTTTCACTTTCAGACATATACCTTCCAGTTAGTGCTTCTGACTTTTAGGGAGTATCCAGGGGCAGTAACTCTCGTTAATACATGTTAGGATTGTCCTAATTGGGAATAAATGCAATTACATGTATATTGTTTTCACTTTCAGACAAATACCTTCCAGTTAGTGCTTCTGACGGATGGTACCCAGTCGTACACTATCTTTAATTACGGCACCATGGACATGATTCCGTCCAAATATACACAAGTAAGACCACCATTCAATATGGTATTGGAAAATAAAGACTGTTGTGTCAAAAGCTAGGAAAGCTGGCATAGAGTCAAGAATGATGACACGCTTGACTTTCACAGCGTGTTTATTTAAATTGTGCATACATATGTTACATACATGTACTTGTATATACATATAGGGCTTAAAGCAGCATTACATCGTATGAAATAAAAAAGATATTTGAAAAATTCAATTTTTACGTATGGGTAGCAATGCTGCTACACATTCTAACATTATACTTTTTATGCTTATGTTCATTTGGTAAACAGTGTTTTTTGCGATAAACAAACAAAAAAGCCATATATATTTTAAACCATACGCAATATATCCGTTTAATAATGAAGTATATATTACACAGCGCTAGTACAGAGCTTAACAATGTCCATGTACACTCCATTCCAGGCTGGGTTTAATAGAGGGTCTGGTACGGGCTTCACAAATATTGTTCCAGAGTCTAGGTCAATAAACGAACTAAACCAGATACAAGGAAGCGACCAAGTAGGACGGTTCATATACAGCATATTTTCCGGAAAAGTGGTCCGAGGCGGCTGTTACAATGGTCGATCTTTCAGTAAGTGAGACTTCTATGTTTTTATCAGTGGGGATTTAACCCTTTAACCGCTAATAACAACTAAAGTTACTTTTGCAAATAGCATAAAGCCAGATCAGATGGCAGAGAAGGTACCGAACGTGCTGTCTGATCAGGCTCTATGATGTTTACTAGTTGGATAGTGGAGCTAAAACACTTGTCTGAATAGCAAGTAACATAAAACCTGATCAGACAACGGTTACTGACAGTAAACCATTCTAATAATTTGTTACAGCTTAGTCATGACTCATGAGTATATCATATTGTTTCTGTGTACATGTATAATCCGGGTTATATTTTGCGTATATCAGCTGTCAACAAGTGTGTCCCTTAAGTTGTTACATTCATGTGTGTGTGTGTGTGTGTGTGTGTGTGTGTGTGTGTGTGTGTGTGTGTGTGTGTGCGTGTGCGTGTGCGTGTGCGTGCGCGTGCGCGTGCGCGTGCGCGTGCGCGCGCGCGGCGGCGTGCGTGCGTGCGTGCGTGCGTGCGTGTGTTATTGTTACATTCAGAGACGTACGATGTGTCAGTTACAGATGTATCCAACTGAACTGTGTTACATTCCACTGACTTTTCGTTTTAGATCAACTGAGTGTGTATCCCAACTACGCTGGTATGTTTGGAGGTAAAATGATTGACATTTCCGGTCCTTGTGTCACCAGAAACCAACAAATATTCTGCAAGTTCGAAGATGTAAGTATGAAATGATCATCTATTTAAATAGTATTCCCCATACCTCCTCATAGAGTAGCGGACAAATACTGCATGTGCAAAACATTGTGATTAACATTAACGGATATACTAATGACGTCATAACGCTGTAGTTTTTAAAACATTAGCAACAGCCCTTTCCAAAAGGTGACGTATGTTCACCATTGTATAATAAACAACAATTGCAAGGCCGCGTGACATTATTCAAAGTATAATGATTCATTGTAATAATAATTAAAATTAATAATAATGTTTAATTTCTTCTTTCTCTAGCCGAAGCATGTGGCCATTCCATCAGAAGTGAAAGCGATCTATGTGAGCCAAACACGTGTCAGATGCGTTGTGCCACGCCTCCTGGTTCGTGATCACGTGATAATCAGCCTATCAACGAACAATAAGCGATCATATCCGTACAGTGCAATGCTTGTGATTGGTAAGCTAACATGTTTATTCTCTCCCCAACCTCTGATTCTATATAAGCAATAACATTTTATCATGTCTCTATATTTACAGACGGATATGTAGTGCAGTGGTAATACACTGGACTAGTAATCCAGGGATCGCGGGTTCGATCCCCTGTCTGACCCTAATAAAATAACAATCTTTCAGATGGGACATTAAACCGAGGTCTCGTGTCGGTGCTTTACACTAGCACTTTAAAAGAACCAGATGTGACTCTGGAATGGGTGTCTGTCTGTATCATTGCACAATCCTCCAAAAATCAAAAATGACTAATCTCTTCAGGAGGCGTCGTTCATATGGGCAACCGGTAGCGACAATAAATAAACGTAAAACCCACACATGTCTCTATGTAGATTTCTGTGACAGTATGTACACTTTTCGTGCGCATGAGAACGGCTAATTTTCACTTACTGATTACTAATCCACTGCAGGTTTTCTGGTTTGTTTGTTTGTTTGTTTGTTCGGGTGTTACGCCTGCATCAACACCATGTTGGGCTATATCGCCGGCGGGCAGTTTACCTAACAACACCATTCCTGGGCAGGCTCAATCGGTTAACCAGTACTTGGGTGCACCAACCTCCGTAAGAAACAGCCAACTATTTCATATAAATTAGACACGGTCTGAGCGGGGCTCGAACCCGTGACCATCAGTGATGATAGGCTACAGTGCTATACAGGTCAGCGACCGTAACCACTCGAGGCGGACATATTTAATTCCAACAACATTGCAAATTACACACACAAGGGGAGATAAATGATATCAGACCAATATTTTGTATTTTTCAGTTTTCCCGGGTCGAATGCCAGGAACCGAGCATGTTACAGCCGTATATACGAAGTCTGACTGGGGTTGGTACTCGCATAATCCTACCAAACTGAGCTTAAAATGGCTACCAGCGAGGCTGAGTAACAATAGCAATGATCGTGCTGATATACAGCTAATAGGATATCGAGAGGAAGGCGGTATGGTACGTGTCGGTTGAATGAGAGACATCGGTCAGTTACTGCCCCTGAATACTCTTTAAAAGTAGATAGGTCAATTAAGTGTTTTCCTCTTATCGTTGTTTCCTTTGCACAACATGCTAGGAATTTTATTCCACTATCGCTTTATATGATTATTGAATTACTATATATCGACATATATCCTACAATATATACAATGGGTACTTATTTGTAAAACAATGCTATCAGTTAATTAACACAATTTTGATAAAATGAAAATTATCATACCGCAACATCTGGTTAGGGAACAACAGTAAAAACAAAGGATTCTAACTAAAAGGACCTATTCACATTTTGGAAAAAATCAAGACTTTATCTACCAAGGGAGGTAATAGGAAATTAGAGATGTCTCTCATTGAATAATGTGCGGAACAGAAAACAGCATACGTATATTTAACACGTGAACTAGCTTTTATCCAACCTTCATGCAGAATAATGCTAATAAAATGGCCGCGTCTTTCATGCTACAATTATATTCCAGCCAATACCTAGTACCATGGCAATAGACACACCGACAATCTTAATAATTATGTAATATTTGAATTATAAGTACCGCAAAATGACAGTACGTGTGGGCAATATTTATTTTTAAATGTATGTGGTCTTTGAAATACAGTCTACAATTACATCCGCTATGTCAAAGTCGGTTATGTCGAATTATCCGGTTATCTCGCAGTCGGATCAAATTCCCGTTTCAGACACTATATTTACATATAACTGGCTTCGTTTATATATAATTTCGTTAAGTCAAACTTCGGTTATGTCGAAGTATGTAGACTGTATATGAAATGATATAAATATGTGAAATTTGAATTACAAGTTACCCGCTCAGGCCGTGTCTCATTTATATGAAAAAGTTGGCAGTTTCTTACGGAGTTTGGTGCACCCAAGTACTGGTTAACCGCTGGAGCCTGCCCAGGAGAGGTGTTGTTAGGTAAACTGCCCGCCGGCGATATAGCCCAAAATGGTGCTAATGCAGGCGTAAAACCCGAAATATAACATAATACAACGTATAAATAGTTGACCCACAAATATATGTTGTATTTAAATTATAAGATCATAGCAAACAGCCAGTGTGTGTAGGTAATATTTATAAATATTTGATATTTAAATTATAAGATCATAGCAAATAGACAATCCGTGTAGGCAATATTTATAAATATGTGATATTTGAATATAAATAGGTTTCGTATAAGCTTCATCATTTACATATGTTCACAGGGGTACTACAAGGCTTTGACAAAACTAGGCACAGACGTGCCGGTCCATAATGGCGTATACGACCTTGACCCTCAGAAGTATCAATGTAGTGGACAGGATTGCGACGACTACGAGGTCGGCTTAATTGAAATTAGACTCAAGGATCAACACACACCCCAAGATTACCAGTAAGCAAGCTCTCTAGCTGCCAGTAGCTCGAGTATTAATATGGTGCGAGCCGTTGTCTAATAATGTTAAAACGTGTGGCCTAAAGCATGTGTACATGCATTTTCATGCTATGTATTATATCTTTATGTGTATGAAATTTATATACTATTGAATTGCAATAAAATATGATTAAATAATATTATGGTCGTACAACTTGTGATCCAAACATATTTTAAATATGCAATAATATATATTATTTCGGATGTTGAATACAAAATCGTGAAGTATCAATATGTTCGCTCGCCCATATGGTTCGCCGGAGGCGAGGGTAAATAAGCTCAATCATCATGTTCGCTCGCCCATATGGTTCGCCGGAGGCGAGGGTAAATAAGCTCAATCATCATGTTCGCTCGCCCATATGGTTCGCCGGAGGGGAGGGTAAATAAGCTCAATCATCATGTTCGCTCGCCCATATGGTTCGCCGGAGGCGATGGTAAATAAGCTCAATCATCATGTTCGCTCGCCCATATGGTTCGCCGGAGGCGAGGGTAAATAAGCTCAACCATCATGTTCGCTCGCCCACATGGTTCGCCGGAGGCGAGGGTAAATAAGCTCAATCATCATGTTAAAGAATACAGACGGATCTGTAGTCCAGTGGTAACACGCTGGACTGGTAATCCAGGGATCGCAGGTTCGATCCCCCCGTCTGACCCAAATAAAATTAACAGTCTTTCAGATGGGACGTTAAACCGAGGTCTCGTGTCGGTGCTTTACACCGTGCACGTAAAAGAACCAGAGGAGACACTGGAATGGGTCTCTGTCTGTATCATTGCACTATCCTCCAAAAATCTAAAATGACTAATCTCTTCAGGAGGCGTCGCTCATATGGGCAACCGGTAGCGACGATAAATAAACGTAGAACACACACTGTTAAAGATTATGGAAATGAACCCCAATTTACACGTGCTTACTACTCGTAACCCATAATCTCTACGTAGATAGTGTTTTTCAATCAGATTACTCGAAATAGCAACAAGAAATAGCAAAACTATCATAATTCTATGTTTTAGATTTTTAACAACCAAAGCAGTTCCATTGGGGTGGCATGTCCAGAATGAAATGACGTCAAGATATGGATCAAGCTGGCCTTCCAACAAATGTGTCGACTGGTACAATAAAGCATCGCATGACACGGCATGGCTTAACTCACTCCTTCACTGTCCGTGTTCCCTACCACAAGCTATTGCTGACTTTGGCAGATGGCAACATGATCACGGATGCAATTTACAGAATTCTGATAAACCCGGCAACTGTTTCTATCATAACGAAGCAGTACATTGTGTCAGGGCCGTGCAGCCAGTGTAAGCTATACAATTATATTGTTATATTCATATTTACCTACACTTTTTACGCAGTCTAATAGTATAAATGTATCAATTACTAATATTTATAATTACTCAAGTGGCTTTGTCCAGTTGACTGCCCAACTATGTCCTAGTTACCCAGTTGACAATATGGAAAGTATACGACTTGAGTCTAACGCAATTGATTGGTTGTTTTATAAATGTATAATTTGAGCTGTAAAATAAACTATAATTTATAACTATACTAGTGCCTAGTTGACTGCCCAAATATGTCCTTGTTACCCAGTTGACAATATGGAAAGTACGACTTGAGTCTAACGCAATTGATTGTTTGGTTTATAAATGTATAATTTGAGCTTTAAAATAAACTATAATTTATAACTATATCTATAGTCACACGAAAAAGCTTGGTTAGAGGGAGACTTTTATACTTATATAGAAGCAAAATATAGGCACATTTGGTATCAAAATGTGCAAACTGTATTACACGATGTTTTACTTTTAATTGAAATTTGATATTTATCAGAACATAGTTTTACGCGTGAATATAAGTATAACATGTTCCCTCTAACCAAGTGCACACTGGTCCGCCTCCGTGGTAGAGTGGTTAAGGTCGCTGACTTGCATACCACTGTAACCTATCATCACTGATGGTTACGGGTTCGAGCCCCGCTCAGACCGTGTCTCATTTATATGAAAAAGTTGGCAGTTTCTTACGAAGGTTGGTGCACCCAAGTACTGGTTAACCGCTGGAGCCTGCCCAGGAAAGGTGTTGTTAGGTAAACTGCCCGCCGGCGATATAGCCCAAAATGGTGCTGATGCAGGCGTAAAACCCGAAATATAACATATAACATAACCAAGTGCACACTTTCTTTTTCGTGTGAGTATATCATAATATCATTTACAATACATGGCACGGAAAACGTTAGTATCGTAACTTGCATTTGATCAAGCTCTTAAATTGCATAAATGAAAAAAAAACAATATTTAGAAATATTCAAATGATTTTTATCCTGATTGAAGAAATGGTGCTGGTAACCAGTGTTGTTACGGCAAGAGTGGAAGCCTAATCTTCTCGGGAGATACGTTCCAAGGAAGCACTCCAGACAGGAGCCACGATTGGGGAGCAGCCCCTTATGGCAAACCCGGGACTGTTCCCAGCCTTTCTCACTGGATTGATGATGTTGTCACTTACTATTATTGTTGCTTATGGTCGGAATATAGTTCATGTGACAAATATATGGATCTTAGACCAACACGGGATTGCACAGGCTATATACCTCCAGTACCAGGTATGTATATGCATTATGCACACTCGGATAAATCCCCAGATTTCACAACCATAATACATTTGTTCAACTTTGTTTTATTCTAACTCTACTATACGACAGAAACGGAAATTAATATGTTTACAATGTAACACAGACTAAACATTTCTCAATATAGTGTTTATTGAATTACAGTCAAACCTGTCTTAAGCAGCCAGCCAAGGGAATCACAGAAAGTGGCTGCTTAGCACAGGTGGCTGCTTAATAGAGGTTAAATATATAATAAAACAACATATTGGGAATTTGGAAACTGGCTGCTTAATACAGGTTGGCTGCTTAATGGAGGTGACCACTAACACAGGTTTGACTGTACATATAACGAATACAAAACATTCAAACACCGTTGTGTGTTAGTCGCATTATTGTATATATTCTGAAATGTTTTTGTCATAAGGCAGATCGTACATTACATGCATTTTGCAATTCCATTCAGCCAGTGTATACGGACAGGGTCATGTCTCCGCGTTTGGAGGTTTGAAATATCGCATGCTGGGTCCCGGTGATTATGTGTTATTGCAAGTGGAAAGTACACAGGTCCAGGCACGATTCCAGAGAAACCTCTTCCCAACAGAAAGTAAGAGATACAGATATTTGTTTATATACATGTATTCATTTCGGTTAGAACGAATAGTGTCATTATATGGATATAAGTCTATATCCGCTATGTCAAAGTCGGTTATGTCGAATTTTCCGGTTATCTCGAAGTCGGATCAAAGTCCCGTTTCAGTCACTATAATTTTACATATAACTGGCTCTGTTTATATCGAATTCGGTTAAGTCAAATTTCGGCTATGTCGAGGTATTTTTTTCGGTCCGACGGAAATCGACATAACGGATGTAAACTGTATATTAGATATAACTCACGCTAAGTCTTACATATTCCATTTGATCAATATACTCAGATGACAAACAAATCCATGTAAATACTACTTTTGACAAAATGTGCTACATTTCTTAAACGGATAGTGGTTTACCGGGTAACAATAATTATTATTACATTGTGCATATATTCATTTGGAAAGTTCCGATTCTTTTGCTAAGACAATGCTCTGTCTGTCCATGTCGTTACGGATGTTGTAGTTTGGTATTTACTACATTACTATTAGAGTTTTCTAACGTAAACGGAAATCGAAAACGGACTTCGTAATTCTGAAATAAACCAGGGATCTTCTCAAAATAATAGATAACACATATCACCGTTTATATTCACAATTTATTGGACATTTTAGTATACACTAAAACGACCAACTAACTAAACATGATCTTCGTCGCTGGTATCGCTGCTTACTCCTAACTCTCGAAGGAGTTTTGGTACCTTCTTAGAAAGGAACCTTCTGTCTAACATCTGGTTCTCTCGAACCAGGTCTGCGAGCGGACTCCTCGCCCTTCGCTGCCTTCGACGTATCGGGCGGCGGTTGACATTAGCTCTACCCTGTGGATTAGCTGGTGGATTCGCTGGTGGATTAACAGGTGCAGCCTGTTCATTCTGGTCGCTATCAGCAACCCTGGGCTGTGGTTGTTGTCGTGCTTGTTCCGCATCAGCATCGACGGCGGTATCACCAGCCGAATCAGTACAAGTTTACTTCCTCCAACCTTGCATCACGCCTATCAGGCTCAGGCCGTGGTGCAGCTCGTTCCGCAGCAACCATTCGCCTTTCCATGTCCCTTACACGTTGCACCTGAGTCCTGCAACGAGATAATCATAAATAAAAATGTCACCAACAAGGTTCGAAAGCGCGTGAAAAGGATACAATCTTTTTAATATGACACATCCGTACACTTTCCACGGAGAGGCGTACACACAATACATTAGATAAATGTTGAAGCTGCGTCCATCGGACACATGTGTCCCCCGTTGTAACTTGGTTGGCGTCCCATCATGGGAAACAATTGTGCGAAATTACGTGAACATCTTTCAATATGCAATGGTGTTACCAATATTTGATATTTATCCTGTAAGTGTAACCCTGTCATTTGAGGTAAAGGCCTGTATATGTTCTGGACGCATGCCCGTCCGCTCGTACACGTAAAACGTATTAACATATCAATTATTATAAATTTAATATCATGTTCGCAATCTCGATGGGAATTATTTAGAGAATGTAGCTATAGTTACCTAATTTCGTTATCTGCTATGGCGCCGACGTTTCCATACAGAAGTCGACCAAACTTGGAGGAAACTCTATCCTTCAGCTGCCTGATGGATCCATTTTCGTACAGTTCTTGATGCCTAGCAGACGGTCGTTCTACATTGGACTTTATGTCATTCACGGTGTCTATCCAGTTCCCCGGATGTTGTTCATAGGCCCTTAAAATCATTAGGGTTTCTTCTTTACTGAATGGCAGTTTCCTGCGGCGACGACGTGGTACAGCTGAAAATATACAATTTTTCATATATACTGACTATAAAACCTAGTCCATAAGGATATAATCAATGCATTTTTATTGTTGAGCGTTACAGCATGGACGGGGTTACGCTTAATCCGAGGGAGGAACCAGGGTACGCTTCTTTTACCTGTGGTGTTAGATACTTCAATGTAGAGAACCCATGTAGCAGCGGCGTAGCCAGCTGAAAATAATGTGCAAGCCAGGGACACATGCTCTCATAGGGGGGGGGGTTGAAAACCCAGGTCTACTAGATATTATTTCATTTATTAAAGTCATACACTAACATTATTGATATATCTACTACTGTATATCCAGCAACAAATATTTTAAAATTGAAATAGTGTGCAGACCCTGGACCAGGTACACATGCTCTCATAAGGGGGGGGGGAGGATAGAAAACTCAGGTCTACTATATATGTTATTTAATGTAGAATAGTCATATACTATGATATATCTAAGTACTACTGTATATCCAGCGCAAAAAAATCATGAAAATAATGTGCAAGCCCGGGCTTTGTGGCGTAAAGGCAACTACGCGCCTGCATGTATAAAGATCACGTGGGTTACCGACATACATGAATAAACACTGATACAGAAACACGTGTTATACAGTGAATACAGAGAAAATACTTAAATGATACGCATAATTTAACAACAGGTAAACCTTTTGATTATTTCATGTATAGAATTTATTACCTTCGTGTTGGATTTCCATGTCACACTTTAGTGCACCAGTTCAGTTTCTTCAAAATTGCAAAAACCAAAAATCAACTTTTAAATGTATAGGTTTAGTGTACGAGCATTTCGTGGATTTACATACTCAGTGGGTATAGCGTGATTGTTGTAAATTCACAGGGACTTGTGATGTATGAACACATATAACAGATACAATAAGTTACTTGGTGTTGTAGAAACAGTAATTTCAAATATCCGAAGGCCATTTTATCTTTGGTTAATAAATTGTCTCCAGCAAGAAATATATAAAGCAGGCGAAATATCTGTACAGGAATATTTATTATATATTTTTCAGAATGGATCGTCGAAGACGTCGGTTTGTCTTGGCAGCTCTATCTGCTCTTCTCCAACCACCAAAAGGTCAATCAAGTACATGCATTATGTTCGCTTCAGCCTTATTTCCTTAGTGATGCCACTTCCAGATCCAATCATAAATATACGTCACCGTCTATTTTTAGGAGATTATACCGTGTACAACGGCAGAGATCTTTTCAGTATGTATTCTGGGAACATATATCAGTTCCATAATATCACTGGTGAGACACCTGAAAGCTTAAGAGATTTAGTTACAGAGCTGCAGATGAGACCACCAAGAAATTTTAAGTTGTCTCCTCCTAACCGCGTTTTGATGGTATTGATCTGGATTCGATGTTATCCTACGTTTGCAGCACTTGCTACAATGTTCAATGTTAGCACGGCTATAGTTCATGTAGAAATACGAAGAATGATCAGTTTGTGTCACGAAAAACTTGGACAGTACATAACTTAGCCATCTGTCGATGAATGGCGAGCTAAAAGAGGACACTGGGATAACCTTTTTCCAGCAGTTGGTGCCATTGATGGCACGTCACACGAGGTAAGGAGACCACATAATGAACCGCAAGGACATTATTATTCTGGCTATAGAAAGTTCCACGCCGTTCATACTCAAGTCATTGTGGACAATGAAGGTATTGTTCGTCATGTAGAGTCCGGTTTTCCTGGGCATCTGAATGACGCGCAGCAGTTTAATCTGATGACTCAAATAGGCGGACCACAACTTCCTTTTCCCGGTGACTGCATATTACTTGCTGATAAGATATATCCCAATCGCGACCCCATTATGACACCATATACCACTCAACAAATAAGGCGTCGAGATGCGAGACTACAACGTAAATGCAGCAAATTGAATCGTTTGATACAGAGGAACAGAGTCTGTGTAGAGCACGCAATCGGTGAAATCAAACAGTATCAGTCGGTCAGTACTGTTTGGCGTCATTCAAAAAGAATGCTCCCACAAGTTGTCAAAATATGTGCGTGTTTGATGAGAAGACGAAAGCAACCTAATTGAGGACATATATTATAGCTGTATGGTGATTAGACAGTAGTAACTTTAATAGTCATAATAAATACAAGTACCTGTGGTTTTGTCTTGACTTTTTTAATTCTTCACTTTCGTAAATTTCACAAAGCCCCATAATTATATCGCATTTCAGTATTATATAGTTAGATGTGTTATATATTATTTTGAGAAAATCCATGGTTTATTTCAGAATTACGAAGTCCGTTTCCGATTTCCGTTTACGTTAGAAAACTCTAGATTTCCGTTTACGTTAGAAAACTCTAATAGGGTCGATTACATCCATGCGTAATAAAACGTGTGTATCCTGAATAACACGATTTATGGTACAGATTTACCGTTATATCTCACATTTGTGCCTTATTTGTAGACCAAACTTAAACATTTTAATAGATAAATCGCTAAGCGGCATTATCTCGCGTTTAGTACTGAATCCGATAACAAACAAACGTCAATTCAGGAGCATGAATGACCATTATATACAATGTAACATCCTACTTTAAATTTTGAAAGTTTGCAGACCACAAAACACTGTTTATTGGTCCAATGTTAGTGTTCGAATGTATTCGGAAGTATTTGTAGTAGCAATGCATTTATAAGTGAAAATAATGCATTTTATTTGCTTGTTGCGATGTAATGTCGCTTTAAATATGAAGCAAATAATGAGCTTATTCTGCCCCATGCAACTGCACGTACATATATTGCAGGTAGCTTAACCATAGGTCAATAAACAAAGCGAGAGGTGGGTTAACGTCATATGTTTAATGTAGTCCAGCCGGTAAAGACTGCAAAAATACAAAGCACTATTCAAGTATACGTACACCATTTACACATTAACTTCCAGTAATATTAATAAAAGATTAGTCCCTATTTCATATAAGAATAGGTTAAAGTTTATTAGTTTCAATCAATGCCGCAGTACGAAAGAGGGCGGGACATGTAGAGCGTGTACAAACATAATTTAAAACACAAAGCAGGTTAAAGTTTATTAGTACTTATTTATAGGTATGCCTAACCAATTTAATTTTGTAAATCGTGCCTGTCATCATTTACCGCCTTATGCACATTAGATTGTCTCCTCGCTGGCATAGAGAAACAGAACTTTAATCGTGAAGGTCGAACACGTTTCACATCAAAATGAGTGCAGATCCAGACTCGGATTCGGATTTGTTGAATATACTGCAAACTGGGTTGTTGTATGAGGAACCAGTGTATTCAAACTCAGCAGTAACGGCCACGCAAGTGCTGGGAATAGAAACCCGTATAAACTATAACAGTTGTCCTCTTGTGTATCTGATGAAAGGTAAACAAAAACCCAATACCCATGTAGCTCCGCCTCCAAGGCACACATACACAATAACGTCGGTAAATCACTTAATGTTGTAAATACGTACTAATAAACGTTAACCTGCTTAGTGTTTTAAAGTTGATTTACTAAAATAAATTCGTTCAAAGTTTGAAAAATGCTGCCATCTCATTGGACCAAACATATTTTCAAACACTAAAACAATCTAAAGTTGTTAATTTAGCCCATTAAACATTAAGTACTGAAAACTTTACAATATCCTCCATAACCAAGTCGCCATTCAAGCTGAAAACTACCTTACCCCAAATACAAGATCTTCCAGAACATCCCATTCCCAAGCATTCCGACAGATCCAAACAGTGACTGACTACCATAAATATTCCTTCTTTCCAAGAACCTTTGTCCACTGGAATGCTTTGCCCCCAGATATTGTCACCTTGTCTGGCCCACAGTTCAGTCTGGCTGTAAGTCGGATTGAACATGTTTCTCCCTAAATAAACCTGCCCTGTTCTTAACCTGTTTTTAACCAACCTAACATCATTCTTTTATCATCTTTTATTTCATTTCTTACTAACATTCTTGTCAGATGACGCGCGTCAAAGTCTAAGGTCCCCATCAGGGGTTTGACTTATAGGAAGATAGATAGATAGATAGATAGATAGATAGATAGATAGATAGATAGATAGATAGATAGATAGATAGATAGATAGATAGATAGATAGATAGATAGATAGATAGATAGATAGATAGATAGATAGATAGGATAGATAGATAGTTAGATAGATAGATAGATAGATAGATAGTTAGATAGATAGATAGATAGATAGATATGATAGATAGATAGATAGATAGATAGATAGATAGATAGATAGATAGATAGATAGATAGATAGATAGATAGATAGATAGATATATAGATAGATAGATAGATAGATAGATAGATAGATAGATAATACATACATAGTCCGAGCCATCTGCATAAAATAACCGTGCACGTTAACACGTCCGTGTTCATAAACATACACTCGCTATGATTATAGATAGATCAGTTTACAGTTATTGATAGGATAGCTGATGCAATTAAAATGTACGTAATATAATATTGTCACGCGCCGAGGGGTCATAGGATAATTGGTAGCGTGCTATTCCCTCGACTCACTCCAACTCAGACCTACTAAAATAGGGGTCCGTCTGTCAACTTCAAAAGTAAAAATGAACTAAAGTGGACTCTGATTAAGGCCGACTTAAAGATTAAAGGGGAACGCCCTACAGGTTTGCCGAGATAATAAGAGAAATAAAGATTTAAATGATTCAACAAGATTTATTCAATAGCTAGAACAATTTGGTTGCATATCAAGACGGGCTAGTAATGTTTTACTATCATGAAATGATAACAATGGTCGGTTTCACATTAACAAATATCTTGCATTTGCACCTTATTGTGCACAGATCTCTATAACATGTAATATGTTACTAATGTAATTTATTGTAAGTATTCCTAAAGAAATAAAAGAATAATTTTAACCTAACAAAAAATAGGTCTTATACCTAAGAAATAAAAGTTTCGAGTCCCCCAATGAGTGTGTTTTACGTGTATTTATCGTCGTTACCGGTTGACCATATGAGCGACGCCTCCTGAAGAGATTAGTCATTTTAGATTGTTGGAGGATAGTGCATGATACAGACAGAGACCCATTCCAGAATCTCCTCTGGTTCTTTTACGTGCACGGTGTAAAGCACCGACACGAGACCTCGGTTTAACGTCCCATCTGAAAGACTGTTAATTTTATTAGGGTCAGACGGGGGCTCGAACCTGCGATCCCTAGATTACCAGTCCAGCGTGTTACCACTGGAGTACAGATCCGTCCAAGCCTATTTATACTGCGCATCAAATGCAGTGCACCAATATTTATGTGCGCTCGAATAGCGCACAACCTACGCTATGCGCTATTAAGCACAAACCGCACAAGTAAAAGCGCACACAGTACGCATAATAGCGCACGTTCGTAACTGTGCGCTGTATCCATGACAACAATATGGCTACCTGGTTCCAAACACTGTTTCTATGATAAAACTGAATGAAAACATCGAAAATCTTATAATGAGATTAATATATAAACATTATATTGTATTAATGTTACCTTGTGATAAAAATCTGGACTGTTTCCAGTGTATAAATACTGTTTAAAGTTTGACTCTGAAAAGTACATCCGAAAAATGGCTGCCGTAGGATACACATGTTTTATTCTGTCATGGATTTAAAGGATTAACTGATAACGAGCGTTCTGATTGGATTATGATTATTCTTCATATATAAAAAAACATCTTGTTACATTCTAATAATCCAATCAGAACGCTCGTTTCAACGCTCGTTTCAACGCGAATTGCGCTGCTTTAGAATTTTTCAAAACAAATTGAAAATGCTATGAAATATCTTTTTGACGTACATTTTTGCCGAATAAACCTACACGTTAGTGGAAACACATTTTATTGATAATGTTATTCACAGTTAAAACTCTCCCGTCGAAGATTTTTGTTGTTGCTGACAGAACCCGTGTCCTAGTACGGAAATGTGACCTGCTATGGCCAATGTTTGTGGCAATTGTTTGCAAAGTATACATGCATGCAGCTTAAAGTTGTGTTTTATTTGAAGAACAATATAAAGACTCGGGATAGGCGTTATATTTGGACAGCTTTGTACGAAATTGTCTCAGATAGGGCCATTTTACTAATCGATGCGAAATCTGACATCCCACAGAGTAGAATCCCTGTACTTAAATATATATACTAGTACCCCCAAACGTGCCGAATCCCTGTGCAATGATACAGATCCGTCGGTATGACAAGGCCCTCAGGAGTTATCCCACTTACATTTCAATGATGAATACATTGACATAGTAATAATAAAACATATTGTATTCGGAGTTAGTAGACCACCAGACGCTAATCAATCGTCTGCTATGCGCTTATTGAGTAGCGTCTTTATTACACATAATTGTATCGTGGAAAATCAGAGCCAAATGTTACCGATGGCGTCATATTTGGCAGGGGGATTTGATTTATTGAGAAAATAAACACTACTTGCAATAGAATGAGATCGTTTCCAGAATAAATAACGTCTCAGATATTTAAATATGCGGCTGTTAAGGAATTAGCTCGTAAAATACTAATAAAGAAGTAATAGAATTATCTGAGTACAAGAATCTACTTGAACAAAATTAATATTAAAATTGAACAAGATTAATATTAAAATTGAACAAAATTAATATTAAAATTGAACAAAATTAAAATTAAACATGATTAATATTAAAATTGAACAACATTATTATTAAAATTGAAAAATATTAATAATTTTAAAATATTACTATTAAAATCAAATTTTAAGATAATGCGCATTCAAGTTCAAATCTAACTCATTGCATGCTGGGTAAAATAAAGGCTATAAATATAGCTCAAATAATTGTAGCAGACGACAATTCACGACAACCTTTTGCACGTTACGCAGTACAGTGTAGAACGTATGTCTTAATGTTGCCAAATCCACGATATTGATATCGGAGCAATATATCGGTGTGTTCATGTTTGAAGGCACATTATTTTCTTAGCGGGAAAGAATAGGACGTTAAATCCCGGCTAATCGCCTCACGGCGTGTACGTCGCGATCGGGACACATCTCACAGCAGCAGCGTAGGATACTGGGATATTCTGGCTGTCGAACTTGCAACAAGGGACACACCATCGCTGACCATGGTGAAGGTATGGACAGACCCTGGAGCGACCCTGACGGCCAGATGTCCAACTGTCAGATCCGTTTATATGTTGCTGCGGGATGACAAACAGTGAGGAGGGTGGCCCTAAAATGGACCGTGTTGGAAAGAAACCACCAACACATCAGGATGTGTTACCCTGAAAGGAAGAAGAAGCCTCCTCACGATGTCATCTTTTATCGCACCATCATCGAACACAACAAGAGCACTACTCAACAAGACATCAGCCAGCAACATCTACATATCACCACTAATAACAGCGCAAGGCACGTACTACTAATCATGTTGGAACATTCGCCCACATGGTTCGCCGGAGGCGAGGATACATCAACTGATATACTGCTACTAGGACGGTCCATTCTAGATCTGACATCGCAAATTGAACATCAGCAAATACACAATGTCGGACAGGCAAGAATTGACTGAACTCGTTGATAAAAGAATAAGGATTTTATTGAAACAAAACAACAGCAAATAGGAGTGTTAATAAATAAGATAGCTATACATTCAGTTGTAGCCTGGGAAAGGCGTTGATATATTTTGCCTGGTCAGTTATGTAAATATATTAATTTAACACCCACACCGTTAATTGAGCCATGTTGAGTTTCTGATCATTTCGCCCGAAGTTAAAAAGTGAAAGATCCACAGACTGGAACCCATGCTACTACAGTGGCTGTTCAAGCGAAAAATGAATAGTGCTGGACTGGTAATCCAGGGATCGCAGGTTCGATCCCCGGTCTGACCACAATAAAATTGACAGTCTTTCGGACGGGACTTTAAACCGAGGTATCGTGTCGGTGCTGTACAGAGTGCAGCGTGCACTCTGTCTGTATCGTTGAACTATCCTCCAAAATCCTAAAATGACGAATCTCTTCAGGAGGCGTCGCTCATATGGGCAACCGGTAGTGACGATAAATAAACGTAAAACACACACACAAATCATTATTTTACATGCAGTAACATTCATTTAGTTAATTAATATAATTTCTTTTACTTGTTGCTAAATAAATTTATTTAGCTAAATTGACAAGTTTGCTTTTTGGTGTTGAATTCATGAATGTTCTAAACATATTAATTGTTGGCCATGAACAATCATATCTAGGTAAATGCGTATTTCTTATCATTATAAAAAGGACAAACTAATAAGAAATGATATTCTGATTCTACTTGATGCATGTTACATTTTGAGCACAATCTTAAATGTTTCTTTCAATGTTTCGAAATCTTCCTTCTTCTATTGCCAATTTATTATGGGCTGAACATCGAAATCTAGATAATGCAATCCGATGTTTCATATTATCACCACAACTTAAATATTTTATAACTTTCCAATTTAGAAAAGGAACTTAATTGCTTGCACCATTGCTGTATATATTAGTCATATATTCTTTGTACAACCATATTAACTTCTATATCACTACCATTTTCCTTGTTTCACAGAACATTTACAGAAGCGTGCAATATCTTACAAAATAGTTTAATTTTGTTACGACAGTATGTCGCTTTAAGCATGGGATCACAGGTACTTATGCAATATTGTAATGTTTTTATACTACTAGATAAAAAGGTAACACTATTATTTAAGTTAGTTAAGCCATTATATTAAGCATGGACTAGGGACAGGGGTTGATATATTTAGCCTGGTCAGTCATATAAATATAGTTTAAACACGTATTCAATTAATTGGGCCGTATTGAGTTTCTGATAATATCAACATTATCATTTTGCTAGTAATAAATTAGTGAAATATCGACACTAGAACCATGCATTTTGAGAATGTATATATTCAAAGCCAAGCTTTGTTCAGTGAAGGGCCAATCCAGAAGTGTCTTGGTTTTTCAGTATATTCATGGCCGTCAAGCTCGGATCAACTATATCTTGTATTCTATACGAACACTATTACTATGAATTTTTTATTCAGGGCGCGTGTTGTTTCACGCATGGTTTTAAGCTAGCGTTCAGAACGTTGCTATATTAACAAATGTCGTATACGTCGTCCGTTTATTATTTGAATTATTTCGTTTCAGTTTCGAATAATCATAGTATGATACACTGTACATTGTATTTAGATCTTAAAAAATAGTTTCGTTTTGTTACCACCTTATGTCGCTTTAAGCATGGGTTCACAGGTATTCATGCAATATTGTAATGTTGTTTTTATACTACTAGATAAAAAGGTAACATTATTATTTAATTACGCCATTATATTAAGCATGGCCTAGGGACAGGGGTTGATATATTTTGCCTTGTCAGAATAAATTATATGCCTATTCTCTCTCCCTCGTGGTGATGGATTCCATCAGGAATGAGGTCTCGAGAGTGATTAATATAAATTGTAAGACCTCGTTTCGCAATCAGTTCAAATTAAATTTGCATAAACTAAATTGGTTCACCTATCTGCATTTATAATGCATATAGTAAATTGCTAATTTAATTTCCTCATTCGACCGATTTCTATGCACGTGTCACTGCATACTTCTTCTTTATGCGTCACATCATATGGAATGGGGTTATGTATCCAAATGCTACGCACATTTTCTATATAGATTAATCGTATATGTTAGCATGACATTATTGTGCGGCCGATTTCAAATGGCGGCAAAACTTGTGTCTCAAACAACAGAGGAACAGCTATGCTAGAGTATGTGTCATTTGTTGTAATGTCGCCAACCACGGCTTATGCCTATATAGTTCATGCGTAGAAGCAGAAGCTATGTTTGCTCAAACTCTGGCATATTCCTATATAGTTCATGCGTAGAAGCCGAGGCTATGCTTGCACGAACCCTGGCATATTCCTATATAGTTCATGTGTAGTAGCCGAGGCTATGCTTGCTCGAACCCTGGCATATTCCTATATAGTTCATGCGTAGAAGCCGAGACTATGCGTGCTCGAACCCTAGCATATTCCTATATAGTACATGTGTAGAAGCCGAGGCTATGCTTGCTCGAACCCTGGCATATTCCTATATAGTTCATGTGTAGTAGCCGAGGCTATGCTTGCTCGAACTCTGGCATATTCCTATATAGTTCATGTGTAGAAGCCGAGGCTATGCTTGCTCGAACCCTGGCATATTCCTATATAATCCATGTGTAGTAGCCGAGGCTATGCTTGCTCGAACTCTGGCATATTCCTATATAATCCAGGTGTAGTAGCAGAGGCTATGCTTGCTCGAACCCTGGCATATGCCTATATAGTACATGTGTAGTAGACGAGGCTATGCCTGCTCGAACCCTGGCATATTCCTATATAGTTCATGTGTATTAGCCGAGGCTATGCTTGCTCGAACCCTCGTATATTCCTATATAGTACATGTGTAGTAGCCGAGGCTATGCTTGCTCGAACCCTGGCATATTCCTATATAGTTCATGTGTAGTAGCCGAAGCTATGCTTGCTTGAACCCTGGCATATTCCTATATAATCCATGTGTAGTAGACTACCTGAAACTTATCTAGCAAAATCCAGGATGTATGCATTGAATCTAGTCTCGTATCGTTCAACATAACCACTCATTTCAACAGGCATGCCTTGACTGCAAATAACAGTTCTATTTCAACAGGCATGCATTGACTGCAAATAACAGCTCTATTTCAACAGGCATGCCTTGACTGCAAATAACAGCTCTATTTCAACAGGCATGCCTTGACTGCAAATAACAGCTCTATTTCAACAGGCATGCATGGACTGCAAATAACAGCTCTATTTCAACAGGCATGCATTGACTGCAAATAACAGCTCTATTTCAACAGGCATGCATTGACTGCAAATAACCACTCTATTTTAACAAACATGCATTGACTGCAAATAACCACTCTATTTCAACAAGCATGCATTGACTGCAAATAACAGCTCTATTTCAACAGGCATGCATGGACTGCAAATAACAGCTCTATTTCAACAGGCATGCATTGACTGCAAATAACAGCTCTATTTCAACAGGCATGCATTGACTGCAAATAACCACTCTATTTTAACAAACATGCATTGACTGCAAATAACCACTCTATTTCAACAAGCATGCATTGACTGCAAATAACAGCTCTATTTCAACAGGCATGCATGGACTGCAAATAACAGCTCTATTTCAACAGGCATGCATTGACTGCAAATAACAGCTCTATTTCAACAGGCATGCATTGACTGCAAATAACAGCTATATTTCAACAGCCCTGCCAGCCTTGACTGCAAATAACAGCTATATTTCAACAGCCCTGCCAGCCTTGACTGCAAATAACAGCTCTATTTCAACAGGCATGCATTGACTGCAAATAACAGCTATATTTCAACAGCCCTGCCAGCATTGACTGCAAATAACAGCTCTATTTCAACAGGCATGCATTGACTGCAAATAACAGCTCTATTTCAACAGGCATGCATTGACTGCAAATAACAGCTCTATTTCAACAGGCATGCATTGACTGCAAATAACAGCTCTATTTCAACAGGCATGCATGGACTGCAAATAACAGCTCTATTTCAACAGGCATGCATTGACTGCAAATAACAGCTCTATTTCAACAGGCATGCATGGACTGCAAATATCAGCTCTATTTCAACAGGCATGCATTGACTGCAAATAACAGCTCTATTTCAACAGGCATGCCTTGACTGCAAATAACCACTCTATTTCAACAGGCATGCATGGACTGCAAATAACAGCTCTATTTCAACAGGCATGCATTGACTGCAAATAACAGCTATTTTTCAACAGCCCTGCCAGCCTTGACTGCAAATAACAGCTTTATTTCAACAAGCTTGCATTGACTGCAAATAACAGCTTTATTTCAACAGGCATGCATGGACTGCAAATAACAGCTCTATGTCAACAGGCATGCATGGACTGCAAATAACAGCTTTATTTCAACAGGCATGCATTGACTGCAAATAACAGCTCTATTTCAACAGGCATGCATGGACTGCAAATAACAGCTTTATTTCAACAGGCATGCATTGACTGCAAATAACAGCTCTATTCCAACAGCCCTGCCAGCCTTGACTGCAAATAACAGCTTTATTTCAACAGGCATGCATGGACTGCAAATAACAGCTCTATTTCAACAGGCATGCATGGACTGCAAATAACAGCTCTATTTCAACAGGCATGCATTGACTGCAAATAACAGCTATTTTTCAACAGCCCTGCCAGCCTTGACTGCAAATAACAGCTTTATTTCAACAAGCTTGCATTGACTGCAAATAACAGCTTTATTTCAACAGGCATGCATGGACTGCAAATAACAGCTCTATGTCAACAGGCATGCATGGACTGCAAATAACAGCTTTATTTCAACAGGCATGCATTGACTGCAAATAACAGCTCTATTTCAACAGGCATGCATGGACTGCAAATAACAGCTTTATTTCAACAGGCATGCATTGACTGCAAATAACAGCTCTATTCCAACAGCCCTGCCAGCCTTGACTGCAAATAACAGCTTTATTTCAACAGGCATGCATGGACTGCAAATAACAGCTCTATTTCAACAGGCATGCATGGACTGCAACTAACAGCTTTATTTCAACAGGCATGTATTGACTGCAAATAACAGCTTTATTTCAACAGGCATGCATTGACTGCAAATAACAGCTCTATTTCAACAGGCTTGCATTGACTGCAAATAACAGCTCTATTTCAACAGGCTTGCATTGACTGCAAATAACAGCTCTATTTCAACAGGCTTGCCTTTAATAATATTGTATTGCATTTTTTCATACAATACATTACATATATACATACAATACTAAGAACAAATCAGAGATTAATATGTAATTATATGATTGCAGTATACGATACATTTTTTAGTCGAGGGAAAAAAGCAAATGGGTTGGGCTACAAGTTATAACTACATTATTTACAGCCCTCCCAGCCTTGACTGCAAATAACAGCTTTATTTCAACAGGGTAGCACTGACCGATAACACTACTGTTGAGTTTCTGAAATGTCAATAAAATGATAAAGAAAGCCCTGAAGACAAACATGACCAGAAACAGGAGTCTGAGCCCATAATAGCATAGCAAAAGAGCCCAGGGTACTCTACTTGACAACATGGTTTGAATAATAAAAACAACTTTATTTATTTGACAACGATTGCGAAGCAAGTTTTCAAACAACTTGTATGAATCACTATCGTTGGCGCGGATGAAAGTGTAAATGTGGTCATTCGTGTGGGAGGAAACCGGAGTACCCTGAGAAAACCCACCTATCCGATCTGGCGACCACTGTACCATCTCACATGCTACCCGGTCCGATGATCGAACCCGGGTTGCATTGGTGAGACGCGAGCGCACTAACCACTGCGCTAATCGGACAGCCAATTTTGAATACATCTGAAGCCTATTTCAGACACATATTCATTAGAAACTGTGTGAATATGACATGCTGTATTCAATATCACCAGATAATGACTTCGATCCATGCACATCACACAAGACATTCCCCCATTTTAATTAACTGCATGATGTATGGTTGTTGGTTCGACTGTCATACAAACCCGCATTAATAATTTATTCTTTTGAAAAATTACGGAGATTATGCCAAATCGCAGTCTTTCTCATTTTTCAATGACATATAATGTGCAAATGTCACTACGATAACATGAAAGTAAGACATGACTTCCGTCCGTACAAAGTCAGCATTTCTGAGAATCTAGTATTATTTCCCCACCCACATGCTCTCGTGGTTTTTATGAACAGAACAGAACAGAACAGAACAGTTTATTAAGACGTATATATATAGTACATAGTCATACTTATTTGCATATTATGCATACTATTTACACGTGATTAATGTAATACAGAGCAAATTTATCATAATCATGTTGTCTAGAGTAGAATTAGTATAGTTATATATTGTTTTTAAACTTGAAATTTATAAATTGCTTATTTAATATGTATGCATATAATCATGTGGATGTCTACTTGTTTATTCTGGGATACAAGGTAAGTATAAATGCAACGCGATATTGAGGACGATACCACTACACTAAGACATAGTGGAACACGCTTTTATTATGACTAAGTGATTGTATCTCATTATACCTGGTCGATATAAATGCAACGCGATATTGAGGACGATACCATTACACTAAGATATAGTGGAATACGCTTTTATTATGACTAAGTCATGGTATCTAATTATACCTGGTCGATACCAACTACCTTGATCACCTATATCGTGTTTATTTTATTGGTTTTCTGTTTATATACATATTTCACATATCGCGTTGGACCAGTATCTCATTATACCTGGTCGATACCAACTACCTGGATCACCCCTATATCGTGTTTATTTTATTGGTTTTCTGTTTATATACATATTTCACATATCGAGTTGGACCAGTATCTCATTATACCTGGTCGATACCAACTACCTGGATCACCTATATCGTGTTTATTTTATTGGTTTTCTGTTTATATACATATTTCACTCACATATCGCGTTGGACCAGTATCTCATTATACCTGGTCGATACCAACTACCTGGATCACCCCTATATCGTGTTTATTTTATTGGTTTTCTGTTTATATACATATTTCACATATAGCCTTATACACACGTAGTTAACTTAATTGTGTGAAACAGACCATGACAATATATAACTAGTAGACACTTTTGGAGTCGGTTGTTACTTTTGACATATGTTTCGTAAAGTTTAACAATAGCGTAGAGCCACCGACCTACCACAAACCAACTCAATAGCTTCCTCACATGAAAGTATTCGATAACGACAGTGGGATTCAAACCAGCAGCGGCGAGGGGCAAGTGTAGACCACTTGGCCACGGAGCACCCCATCCTGTGAGGAAGCTATATAGCTGGCTTGCGGAGGATCGGTGGTTCTGTCCGGGTGCTCGTCTGTGTCTGAAACACTGCTCAGAGGGTCACGCAGAGTCTTAATTCACAAATAACAGCTGGCGAGTCGCCGTATCACCTAAGCTGACCGTTGGCGAGACTATAAACCCCAAATAAAAACAAACTTCAGTTTATACAAATTTATTTTAGCTCGATTGCGAAACAAGTTCTTTCAACTTATATTAATCACACTCGAGACCTCATTCCTGGTGGAATCCATCGCCAAGATGGAGAGAGAAGAGGCAACGTGGAATTTAAATGCCTTGCATAAGAGCACAATCGTAACGGCTCCAGCGGGGCTCGAACTCAGGACATGTCGCATCTGAAGCGAACGCGCTACCACTGCGCTATCACGACTTCCACTAACAAACTTTGAAGAAGGTCTTTTGTTAGGTTTCTATGTATGAGCTAAATTTCTTCTAAAAGATTATTTGCGAATCCGGAAATGTCCCTTACGCTAAAATATAATGATATGCCAGATTAAAATGTAGCAAAATAGTGTTCTTCAATATAAAAGACATGTTTATTATTGAACGTTACATGCCTTGCATAACGTGCATAGAAAAAACGAACAATTCCGAATATTTCCAACTTCGGTAGTTTCCGGATTATGTCATACGCGCCATTTTTACATGTATCCATTGACGTGGATTCGGGGCGAGTGGTTTGGTATCCATAACCACCCTTTGTGTTCTATTTAGGAATTTGTCAAATCGGTTCTTGAAGCTGTTGATGTTAGACGCTGAGACTACATCTTCTGGAAGCTCGTTCCAAGATTGAACCGTTCTTTGCGAAAAGAAGTACTTCCTGCAATGTAATCCAGCCTACTATGCTTGGCCATTTAATGTTTGCAAGTGTGGCCTCTCTCTTAGATTGATGTAATTTGCCTATTTCTTGGTGAACATATAATCTGCTTTGATTCCTTCTCTGTCTGTGAGTAAATTTGTATTCTTAACATAGTGAGTATATATATGTTGTTGCATACGAAACCAAGGGCAGAGCACTCTTAGTACTTATTTATTCATGATTATCCAGAGCATAAATGGAATAGGTACGTAATTCAAATGTTCAGATAATGGCGGCCATCCTTTGCCAACAGTGTGTGTTTTACGTTTATTTATCGCCGCTACCGGTTGCCCATATGAGCGAGGCCTTCTGAAGAGATTAGACATTTTTGATTTTAGGAGGATAGTGCAGTGATACAGATAGAGACCCATTCCAGATATTCTCCTCTGGTTCTTTTACGTGTACGGTGTAAGTCACCGACACGATACCTCGGTTGAAAGTCCCATCTGAAATACTGTTAATTATATTAGGGTCAGACGGCGGGAACGAACCTGCGATCCCTGGATTACAAGTCCAACGTGTTAACCACTGGACTACATATCCGTCTGATGGCAAATTGTGCGTTTTATGTGGCTCAGTTTGCGTGTTAATTTCCATTGCGTGCTCTTTTATTTTCTCTCTGATGTATGTACTAGTTTATCTCCGTGTTGTTCTCAAAATCCGTCAAATGTCAATGACTTTAGTTAATGATTATGCAATTGGTTTCTTGATTTTATCTCATGTCGTTGTCCTTGCGCAAACGATTATGAAATTAAACGTTTGAATACTTGCATGTTGTTTCATATTTGCTATGAATGTATTCATAGCATTTTATTGTTAATTAAATTGTTACTGATGTAAATTTGAAAGTTTATTTGAAATTTAGTAAACTGAATTATAATGGAGCCAAAAAATGGCATGCACGTCGTAACTTCATCACAAGGTTATTTCCAGGAAATTCCTAATTTTATGACTGTACGTGTGACGTGAATGGCATTTTATATGCAATTTATGAAACCTTTATGTTTGCTATAAGTTAATTCGACATGGGCCGGATTTTGTGAACGTGTAGCACTTTGGTTAAATGTCGTCTAATTGACTATATTTCCACATCCAGTACTAGTTTCTAACATTTAGAATAATTAAGATGATATACGAGGGAAATAGTCCTTGTAGGTGTGAATACTCGATGGAATTACACTATTAAAAACGCATAACACATATTTTACAACACGGAAGTCTCCGTGGCCGAGTAGTTAAGGTCATTGACTTGAAAATAGTACAACACTGTCATATCGCAATTGCATTAAGTACAGCTATAGGAGAAGACCTATATACGCTATAATAGCTTTCGTTTCTAATCCCTTTTCAATCTAAATGTGTGTATATGCTGTATGGTTTGAGATATATGGGCGAGTGGTTAAGGTCATTGACTTCAAATCGCTTGTCTCTCTCGGATGTAGATACGAATCCAAATGAGTTTGAGGTAGTTTGTGTCGATACATTTTGGAACAGCCTCATTGAATCTGGTGTGTCTGGTAACACTGTGCGCAACGATGTCTCAGTACTCATCTGCAACATCCTGTGTTACAGTCAATTCATTTAGCACCGATTGGATCGATGTCAAATCTGGGATGAGACAAGGTTTCAATCAAAGCAATCTGCGCATGTGTCAACCGCTACTTCCTTTCTTTTCAGCTCTCCCATAATTAATTATTTCTAGTCTCCAGCAGCAGTCAACTAAGTATATTTTCTCCAGTAACACACACATAGGTCAACACACACACTCCCATTGAACTCACGCCAATCTGATGCAATTTAGAATCTTTTCAAAAAAATTCCCAAACCGGAAGTACATGTTGATAAGCAAGCCGAGATCATCTCCCCGTAATACTCTTGTGTGTTACTGATATTTACATCATTACAGGTGAATTATTTTGTATTTACCATGTTTCAGATCACCTCAACTGACCTGTTTGCCTTCATATGTTTTTTATCGTATACTGAAGATGTTTCTAGTACTCATTCTCCGGCTAGAACATCTGTCCAGCTCTCGATACTTAGCCAAACTGCCCATTTAAATAAACTGTTTAAAAAGACAACAAACCACAAAAGGAAAAGGAAACCAATTCCCATCTGTATCACCCAATTATGTCTCCTCCTACTGGCACTATCCCATGATATCGAGAGCAACCCAGGCCCCATCCAAACGGACATGTATCTGGAAGGAAACTCCACAATCTTTCCGTGTGGAAACTGTCAACTGCCCGTCTCCTGGACTTGCAAGGGTATCCAGTGTGACATGTGTACGGTCTGGTTCCATGCCGATTGCCAGAACATAAATGACTCCCTATACGACAGACTCGGAAACTCTTCAACTGGGACGGCAGTCTGGAAGTGTTCTATTTGCGAAAACATAAATATTTCAAACAGCTCTGTCCAGAGCCTGGACTCCTTCGAAACTTCAAATCCCTTCGCCAACCTTGACAGCTCAAACATGAGCAATGTATCCTTCTCCATGGCCCAAACGTACACTCCCAAGCGAAACCCCCCTAAGTCCAAAACAGGTAAAAAAAATAACATAAAGAGGTCACTAAAAGTCCAAATCATCAACTGCAGGTCAATAGTAGACAAAGAACTCGAATTCAACAATCTCATCAGTTCATCAAAACCGGATATTGTAATAGGTACTGAGTCCTGGCTTAAACCTAAGCATTATACCAGTGAAGTGTTTGACCCAGACCTAGGTTACTCCATTTTCCGTCGTGACCGTATCAATCAGGCAGGCGGGGGTATATTTATTGCTATAAGGGACTGCTTAACAGCCCATGAAATGCCCGACCTACAGTCTGAATGCGAGGACATATGGGTAAAATTAGACCTTGTAGGAAATAAGTCTCTTGTTATTGGAGCTTATTACAAACCTCATGAGCTTGATATAGACAGTTTCAATCAATTCTGTAAGTCTATTGAAAAGGTTAATAAACGTTTCTCCAATATCTGGGTGGCTGGGGACCTAAATCTACCAAAGATGGACTGGGACACTACCAGCCCATCCACCGACTGCAAACACCCATCCTTCTATAGGCAGGTCATTGAAACGTTTAATGATACAAACCTCACCCAAATGGTTAACCTCCCCACCCGTGAAAACAACATCCTGGATTTATTCCTTACAACTAACCCCAGTTTAGTAAACCAGGTTAATATTCTACCTGGCATCAGTGATCAGAATGTAGTCGAAATAAAAGTCAACACATCCGCAAGGATATGTTATCAAAAGCCTCGCAGGATTCCACTCTATAAGAAAGCAAACTGGCAGGCCATTCAACAGTCATTATGTGACTATCACCAGGTTATGACCAATGAATGTAAATATACCGCACTAAACACTGAAGAGCTATGGGAACATTTCTCTCATGCTCTAAACACCCTTACAGATAAATTGATTCCATCCAAACAGTCATCGTTAAGAGATCACCTACCCTGGGTCAATCAGAGTGTTAAGCGAATGATTAGAAGGCGAAATAGGGCCTTTAAAAATACTAGGAAGTCAAGTACGCCTTCAAATCGCAAGAAATTCCTGGATCTAAAACATTTAGATTATAACTCCATTGCTTTTCATCCTTTATATCAACGACTTAAATGTATATCTAAAGAGCTTCTATATAACTGTTTCGTATGAGCTGAAGAGATATATATTGTATTGCATGTTGATGATATTGTCTCATATACTCATGCTTTGCAAACACTATTGAATGTAGTATCCGACTGGTGAAATACTAACGTTATGTATATTCGCAGTGATATGAGTAATAGTGTGCACTTTCGACCAGCTTGTGTTCAAGTTATTGCTCCTGTATTTACAATGTGTCTACCCTGAACACGCATGCGTGGCCATTGTCCTTGACAAACAACGATGACTTGATGACTTTATTTTATCAGCAAAAGGGTTTGCTCAAAGTGCAGTCGTGCTCTCCGTCCGCTGATTGCAAATTAGCGCAGTGGTTAGCGCGTTCGCTTCTCACCAATGCAACCCGGGTTCGATCCTCGGAAAGGGATGTATGTGAGATGGTACTTAGTCGCCAGATCGGACAGGTGGGTTTTCTCCGGGTATTTCCTCCCACACGAATGACCACATATACGTTTTCATCTGCGCCAACGAGAGTGGTTAATATAAGTTGTTAAGACTTTCTTTGCAATCGTTGTAAAATAAATAAAGTTCAAACTAAGGAATTAGGAATAATAATTATATTAATGTATTGTTCAATTTGTCACAAATCTAAGTATTAAAACACGATAGACTATCATTTTGGAAGTTAATATAAGTTGTTTGAACTTGCTTCGCAATCGTTGTTAAATAAATGAAGCTTAAACAAAGCTATATGACGCCATCGTTTGGCCAGTAATCAGCTACGGTGCAGCTGTTTGGGGGTTCAGGTCATTCTCCTGCATTTAACGCAATTCCTAATCATGCAATGAGATATTTCTTGGGCGTAAGGAAATACACTCCAAATTCTGCGTTGATGGGATAGATTGACTGAACTGAAGTGTAAGTCCATTGAAATAGTGTGGACCCTCTGTGCAAAACTTCGAGAATAGACAAACGAATAGCACTCTGACCCTTATATAATTTAGTTCGTATAAAAACGGGTTATTGTTTGTAAAACACAAGTTGCTTGATTTAAATATAATTAATAACTGTTCAAGTAATATCCATCCACCAACACGCTTAGTAGAGCTGAAACCGACAGCATGCTTTTAAATTAAAAGTACAAAAGGAAGCCTTTCTATTCCAAAACAGTTCTTTAAAGCGATACTACATCGGCGAAAACGCAAATATCTACAGAATGTAATTTCATATTATATGGTATAATTTTTGACGAAATATTTGCCTACATTGAGTTGTTCAGCTAATAAATAGAGAATATTAGGTTACTGTCTTATAAATTTTAATTTATTAGGCGAGTCGGAGAAAAAATACAAGGCGAGGCTCTGACCTTTCGCACCTGAGCGAACGCGCTACCACTGCGCTATCACGACTTCCATATTTAAATATTTTATTTGGCATAGACATACAATATTTTATCGCCATAAACATAACATGGCATAACTATAAATCCAACATACATCATCATATATTCTGGGAAATGGGTATGCATAATTATTAATTAATTAGAACTTAGTGGATTATTTGCATAATTTGTAACACAATAATACTTATCTATATTTAAATTATATAACTATATATATAGAGAATATTAGGTTACTGTCTTATAAATTTTAATTTATTAGGCGAGTCGGAGAAAAAATACAAGGCGAGGCTCTGTATTTTTTCGGAGACGAGCCTAATAAATTAAAATGTATAAGACAGTAACCTAATATTCTATTTATCCTACATTCTGAGTGTGCACCCGCCACAAAAACAAACACACTAGCCATGACAGCTTACAAACTCGCTACGCACTTGGTAATATGTTGCGCATTGATATTTCTATTTATAGATAAATGATAAATGACATTTCTCTGACAACAGTAGTTTCCAGAGGGGTCTCATTGAGTGCTGTTAATTCATCCCAAACAACCTGAAAGTTTGCCTGTACACGACTTTCTTCTTGGGACATTTTCCAAACTCAGCAGACAACACAATGTGACCACAGACGCTTTGTTTATTTACAAACCGTAATCTGGGTCATAAAAGATTTATTAGGCACTGACTAATAAAGCAAAAATTATTAGGCAGGCCGTTTTTGTACGTTATTTCGCATGAAGGTAGGATAAATAAACGTATACGACGCTTGTTGACATAACAAAATGATGCATATGGTCAATATTCAAGTGTAATAAAACGCGTGTAATCTGAATAAAACGATTGATGGTACATATTTACCGTTATATCTCACATTTGTGCCTATGTATATCTAATTTTAAATTATATATCTTCTAAGCGGCACACATTTAGTATTTCTCCAATGACAAATAACGATCCATTCAGGAGCGTGGATGACCGATATATAAAATTCGGGTTTTCTTTTCAAAGTTTGAAGACCACAACAATACTGTTATTGATTCAATATTAGTGTTCAAATATTTTCGGAATAATTTGTAGTAGTGATGCATTTAAACGGGTAAAACGCAATTTGTTTGCTTTTTTGCGATGTAATGTCGCTTTAAAACACTAGGGGCTATGTATCTTCTAAGAAATATGTTTTGGGTTTACTTCCTGGTAATGTATAATGTCACACCATAATAACCGTATAATTAATATAGGAATCCAATTTCTGTAATTCAATGGCAATTTTAATTAGATGGAATGTTTTCCTAGGGAAATGCTATCACAATTTGACAAATAGAACACACAATGAAACAAAACACAAACTGACCTGAATAGCAAGCACATCATCCCATTTTAGCAAAAGGAGGAGGGGCTTCCTTTCTTCCTTGCCATTGTTGGTGTATCATCGGAGCATTTGCATTTATATCGACTCAACCGAGGGAACGTGATACATTAAATCAAGTTACTGAGGGTCGATACCTAGACCGAAGGTCGAAGGCTGATATGAAAGTAGCCACGTACTAGCGTCTTTATTACTTTGATATGAATTTGAACATTTAATAACCAAAATCATGCTCTCCGTTATCCATTTATCAGGAACAAATCTCAATTACTGAATTAGATATACGAACACGATTGAAATATTACCACGACACTACAAACATCTGTTATCTGTCATATTTGACACACTGGGACGCTACGGAAGTAAACAAACCAGCATCGAGTGCGCATGCGTTATTTCTCAGGAACTAGCTATGATACGGCTTTTTCTGGTTTGATACGGGTTCGTGACCGTATCAAATCAGCAAGCGTAATATCAGACTGGAAAACACAGCGAGTCAACATGGGTGGTAGACAGTAATGCGGTAGGCATAATGGCAAACAATAGGCTAAACTTAATATCTAAGTAATAACTACATATATCTCGAGGAAACCCAATATCAATTACCGAACTAGACATTATAGGAAGAATGCGACTACATCTCTGTGATAGGTTTCATACTCAGTCAATACTGAGTATGACTGGGAGGTGCTAATCAGGGACAATGATTAAAAATCTCTTTGGCTGCTAGAAAGAACTACATTAATGTACTAAGTTTTAAAACATACATTAGGATTACAACAGTGGTTAAACTGGGATGGAGTGTGTGTGTTTTACGTTTATTCATCGGCGCTACCGGTTGCCCATATGAGCGACGCCTCCTCAAGGGATTAGTCATTTTAGATTTTGGAGGATAGAGCAATGATACAGACAGAGACCCATTCCAGAGTCTCATCTGGTTCGTCTGCGTGCACGGTTTAGAGCACCGACACGAGACCTCGGTTTAAAGTCCCAACTGAAAGACTGTTAATTTTATTAGGGTCAGATGGGGGATCGAACCTGCGATCCCTGGATTACCAGTCCAGCGTGTTAGGGCCTTATAGTATACCCAATAAAACTAGAAACGTCCCTGTTTTATAGCCGATGTAGCTCTCTCTCTCTCTCTCTCTCTCTCTCTCTCTCTCTCTCTCTCTCTGTATGTGCTACATGTTCAATGTACATGCATTTTAAACCTTGACGATGTTCAGAATACGATCGTGTAGAGTTTACCTGATACACACGGTTTACACAACGGCCAGTGATCGGAACGTTGATGTGCACGTGCACACGATACATGTTATCGATATGCTGATTCAGTTCATGTCGTACAATTCATGCGATATGGGGCTATTCGGAAAATTAACAAAACTCTTTTTAAATTTTTCACTGTTTTCATTATGCCACGCTTTTCGAAAACGAGCGAAATCGGGCAATTGGGATGCTTGCGGGTGAGATGTCCGCCAGGGTGGTCGCGCGTCGGTTCGGGTGCTGTCGGAAGACGATTGATCGTCTTGCAGCCCGGTACCAGCATACTGGGGCTGTTCACGAACGGCAGCGTCCTGGTAGGTATCGTGCTAGAGCCGATCGTTACATTACGTTGACGCACTTACGTCAACGTCGACTGGCAGCCACAGTCACTGCTAGGTGATACGGTGTCTCAGGACAGACCATTCGCAACCGGTTGCGCCGTAACGCCCAACCAAACAGGGCACGCCGCCCGTACACTGGTCAGATAATGACCCAACGTCTCCGTGCTGCCAGGCTGTTATGGGCGCGACGTCATCTGAACTAGAGAAGGGCTGACTGGAACCGAGTTTTGTTCACCGATGAACCTGTTTCACAGGTGATGGAAGATTACGGGTATACAGGCCTAAAAATGAATGATTCGCCGATTGTTGCATTGTTGAGAAGAACAGGTTTGGGGGAGGGAGCGTAATGGTCTGGGGTGGGATCATGGGGAACTGGAAGACATATTTGGTTGTTGTATAGGGCAACATCAATGCACAACGTTATGTTGCAGAGGTGCAAAATGCACAACCTTACCATTTATTCGTCAGCATGATCCTGGTGTGACATTGATGCAGGACAATGCCCGCCCTCATGTAGCCAGGGTCACCACTCAATACGTGCAGCAAACCAACGTCAACGTCATACCATGGCCCTCGGTTTCCCCGGATCTCAACCCCATTGAGCACATATGGGATGAGCTGAGCCGCAAAGCACGAGCTAACCATCATATTGACAATGTTCGCGATCTTACACGGGCGTTACAGCGGGACTGGAGGAATTTGTCCAACGCACTGGTATTGCGTTACGTTACGTCGATGCGGCGTAGGATCATTGCATGCATTGTTGCAAATTGTGACCACACTCGGTACTAACGAGATTTACTAGATGTGCCACATTTCTTATTGAAATTCCATCTCTAAACATTAAGTAACATCTTTCTTTTTGTGATTTTTTATTTTGACCTCGACAGCACTTGGCCAATTATCTCTCGAAAGGTTAACAAGATAGCCAGATGCAATTAATTGGTTTTGATACAGAAATGAATGAACTTGTTTTTCCATTTGATTCATAAAAGTGAACCTTTTGGTTTTCGATAAATCTTTCCTTAAATATGGAGGGACGTTTCTAGTTTTGCTCAGTATTGTTACGTGCATGGTAATTTATATCAACAGTGATCCGTTCATGAACAATTATTTTCTAGTATTGTAAAATTGAACCATTGAAAGCTTTATGTTCTTTTTCAGATATATTGTCTAAATATTTTGTTTAATGCAAATTTATTTTAGCTCGATTGCGAAGTTATTACAACTTATATATTAATCACTCTCGAGACCTCATTCCTGATGGAATCCATCGCCACGAGGGAGAGAGAAGGGGATACGTGTAATTTAAATGCCTTGCCTAAGGGCACAATCGTAACGGCTCCATCGGGGCTCGAACTCCGGACCTGTCGCACACGAAGCGAACGCGCTTCCACAACTATGTCTAATATATCTAGTTATGCTATCAATCATCCGAGGCGGTACAAGTCTGAGCTTTTGCCCGCTCGCCCTGTCCCCGTATTATGGACTGCTGGCTCAGAAATAAATTAACTGACACATTATATGTGAATTACTATTTCTTTTATTACCACATTCATTTAAATTTACTTTTTAGATCAGCGTAAACTAGCATCACTATCGTTAGTGTATAGCACGAATCTAGTCTAGCATAGCATGCCTAATATTATGGCATATCATGATTTCCTAGAATCCCGTCAGGGTATAGCATGAATTCCGTCATAAACAGCATGGATCCGGCCAGGGATGGATACCGTCAGGGTATGGACACCGTCAGGATATATCATGGACACCGTCAGGGTATAGCATGGATCCGGCCAGGGTATAGCATGGATCCGGCCAGGGTATAGCATGGATCCGGCCAGGGCATAGCATGGATACCGTCAGGATATAGCATGGATGCCGTCAGGGCATAGCATGGATACCGTCAGGGCATAGCATGGATACCGTCATGATATAGCATGGATGCCGTCAGGGCATAGCATGGATACCGTCAGGGCATAGCATGGATACCGTCAGGATATAGCATGGATACCGTCAGGGCATAGCATGGATACAGTCAGGATATAGTATGGATACCGTCAGGATATAGCATGGATACCGTCAGGATATAGCATGGATAATACCCGTCAGGATATAGCATGGATACCGTCAGGGCATAGCATGGATACTGTCAGGATATAGTATGGATACCGTCAGGGCATAGCATGGATACCGTCAGATATAGCATGGATACCGTCAGGGTATAGCATGGATACCGTCAGGATATAGCATGGATACCGTCAGGGTATAGCATGGATACCGTCAGGGTATAGCATGGATACCGTCAGAATATAGCATGGATACCGTCAGGGTATAGCATGGATACCGTCAGGATATAGCATGGATACCGGCAGGGTATAGCATGGATACCGGCAGGGTATAGCATGGATACGTCCGTCAGGGTATAGCATGGATACCGTCAGGATACATGGATACCGTCAGGATATAGCATGGATACCGTCGGTAGCATGGATACCGTCAGGATATAGCATGGATACCGTCAGGATATAGCATGGATACCGTCAGGGTATAGCATGGATACCGTCAGGGTATAGCATGGATACCGTCAGGATATAGCATGGATACCGTCAGGGTATAGCATGGATACCGCCAGGGTATAGCATGGATACCGGCAGGGTATAGCATGGATACCGTCAGGGTATAGCATGTATACCGCCGAATGATATTTCACGGAATAAACATTTAAAGCAAAATTATCATGAGTGACGCTAATAGTAGCTTTCTTTAATGATTGAAGCGGTGAATTTGATGTTCATGGGCATAGGAATTACACTGGGGTCCAGCAAATTGGAGCCTGAAGGAGAAGTCCACCCACTTTGATTTATTCCAATGTAGGTCATACACGCTTGAACATCAAACTCATCGCTTCAGTCCTTATAGTTATATGCTGTTTACCAGTATTTAGACTTCACGTATATACATATAGTTTTAGTTGCCGAGATGGGCCTAAATAAATATTAAAATCGTATGCAAACCCATATGGAGCCTCACACGGTGTTCTATATTATTAGGTTTATGTTTTTCTCACATTAAGCAGTGAGACTAAAATGTGCTATTCCACTGCGGAACCAGCGGAATAACACATTTGATTTCACTGATAAATTTCTATAATTCATTGGAAAGCACACAATACAATTATCTATTCACTAGAGGCACTGTGTCTGACAGCTGCAAATCTTGTTTGAACAGTTCCGTTACTATATTTAGATTCTAATTCCAGTTCCGCTATCGGTGACTTTCGACTTCTACACCGGGATACAATCACGTGGTTGCTACATGACGTCACTACACTTTGTCTAAAACTTTTGGACATGCATCCGTATATAACTGGATTGAGGCAGGACTGCACATATGGTAGACAATACAGGCCAATCTGAAATATAATGAAAAATATCATTTCTATATATGGTAACATATGTCGGATTTGAGAGAAATGAAATCATATAAAAATAACATTTCTATATATAGTAACATATTTCGGACCTGAAAGAAATGATACAATATAAATATAACATTTCTATATATATAGTAACATATTTCGGATTTGAGAGAAATGAAATCATATAAAAATAACATTTCTATATAATATTTTTTTATAGTAACATAATTCGGATTTCAATGAAATGAAATCATATAAAAATAACAGTTCTATATATAGTAACATAGTTCGGACTTGAGAGAAATGAACCCACATAAACATAACATTTTATATATAGTAACATATGTCGGATTTGAGAGAAATTAAATCATATAAAAATAACATTTATATATATAGTAACATATTTCGGACCTGAGAGAAATGAAACCATATAAAAAATATCATTTCTATATATAGTAACATATTTCGAACCTGAGAGAAATGAAATCATATGAAATTAACATGTCTATATATATACATGTAGTAACATACTTATTTCGGACTTAGAAATGATACCATATAACATTTCCATATATAGTAACATATTTCGGATTTGAGAGAAAATGAAACCATATAAAAATAACATTTTTTATATAATTATACATGTAGTAACATATTTCGGACCTTATTTGATTTTTGCTAATGTAATGTCACTTTAAATGAAGGAAGACAAGTTGATATAACCTCTAAACGATAAACTAGCTGCCCACAATATAAAGTGGAATCAATTAGAGACATCTGTACTTTTCTATTACCTCCCTTGACATATAAAGTCTGATTTATTCCAATATGTGAATTGTGAATAGGTCATTTTAGGTAGAATCCTTTGTTTTTACTGTTGTGCCCTAACCAGATGTTGCGGTATGATAAATATGATTTTATCAAAATCGTGTGAATTAGGTGATTTATTATTTATAAGTACCTACTGTGGGAAATATGTTGAGATATAGTAATTTATTAATCATAAGAAGAAATAGTGGTATACAATTGTTAGCATGTTGTGCAAAGGAAACAACGATAAAGACAGAGGAAAATACTTAATAGGACCTATTTTACTTTTAGGGAGTATTCAGGGGAAGTAACTGACTGATGTCTCTCATTGTTATTAGACTAGTCGTATATTACCACAAGCATGCAACAGCAATACGATTTGAAGGCTGTCCGATTAGCGCAGTGGTTAGCGCGCTCGCGTCTCACCAATGCAGCCCGGGTTCGATCCTCGGACCGGGAAGTATGTGAGATGGTACGGTTGTCGCCAGATCGGACAGGTGGGTTTTCTCCGGGTACTCCGGTTTCCTCCCACACGAATGACCACATTTACGCTTTCATCCACGCCAACGAGAGTGATTAATATAAGTTGTTAGAACTTGCTTCGCAATCGTTATCATATCGTTTATCAAAATAAATAAAGTTTAAATGTTTTTAACTCTTTCAGCGCCGAATAAATTCAGAGCATGTGCAAACAACATAGATCCAGATCAGCCGCGGCGTAACGCCGCGTCTGATCAGGATCTATGTTGTTTGCTATTCGGGCAGGTGCTTCAGCTCCACTGTCTGAAGAGCAATCAGCAAATAGCCTGATCAGACGGCATGTTCTGTTCTGTCCGATCGGGTTCTCTACTTTTTTTACAAAGTCGCTTTTATGCGACATTGGCGGTGAAAGAGTTAATATGATTTGTAATTGATATTTATATTGAAATGACGTTTGTATTCTGGATCGGAATTTCCATCTGCTGTCTTATATTTAACCCTAATTTCTTATATATTTATCAGGTTCGGCACGCACGCACGCACGTACGCACGCACGCACGAACGCACACACCGCACGCACACACGCATGTGTATACAGAGAGCTAGTTTGTAAAATAATGTACTGTCATGAATATTTAGTAATGTTAATTGCAAATTTGTAATATATGATTATATGATTAGTTTTTAATTATATTATGAAAAATAGCTCCCAAAAGGAAGGTGGTACTACCCGGCTGCGTGTCTGTGTCGGGAATAGAGTGTGTTGTATTCAGACATTCCTGGGCAGGCTCCAGCGGTTAACCAGTATTTGGTAGACCAACCTTCGAAGAAACTGCCAACAGTTTCATACATGTATTTCTGAACGGGGCTCGAAACCGTGACCATTATTGATGATAGATTACAGTGGTATACAAGTCAGCGACCATAAACACTCGACCACATAGGCGGACTAAACTGTTAGTGTTTTGTTCGCATAAGAACATTGTATCGGAAACTATGTCGGTGTTTAGTCCATCATTTGTCTCTCCTGAGTGAATGTGTTAGGTCAATAAAGTGTCATTAATCAAGCAGATACATAATGCAGTTAGTCTAGGTTTGACAAATGTAAACTAGGTTTGTTTCCTCTCCATAGCTAGCGAATAGGCAGATCAATGATATCAACACGCCAACCAGGGAATGTGTTTGCTCCATTTATGGCAAATCCCTTACATGGATCTAGAACCAGGGAATGTGTATGTTCCATGTATGTCAAATCCCTTACATGGACCTAGAACCAGGGATTGTGTGTGTTCCATTTATGTCAAATCCCTTACTGGTACCTAGAACCAGGGATTGTGTATGTTCCATTTATGTCAAATCCCTTACTGGGACATAGAACCAGAGATTGTGTATGTTCCATTTATGTCAAATCCCTTACTGGTACCTAGAACCAGGGATTGTGTATGTTCCATTTATGTCAAATCCCTTACTGGTACCTAGAACCAGGGATTGTGTATGTTCCATTTATGTCAAATCCCTTACTGGAACATAGAACCAGAGATTGTGTATGTTCCATTTATGTCAAATCCCTTACTGGGACATAGAACCAGGGATTGTGTATGTTACATTTATGTCAAATCCCTTACTGGTACATAGAACCAGGGATTGTGTATGTTCCATTTATGGCAAATACCTTACTGGTACCTAGAACCAGGGATTGTGTGTGTTCCATTTATGGCAAATACCTTACTGGTACCTAGAACTAGGGAGTGTGTATGCTCCATTTATGGCAAATACCTTACTGGTACCTAGAACCAGGGATTGTGTATGTTCCATTTATGGCAAATACCTTACTGGTACCTAGAATCAGGGATTGTGTGTGTTCCATTTATGGCAAATCCCTTACTGGTACCTAGAACTAGGGAGTGTGTATGCTCCATTTATGGCAAATACCTTACTGGTACCTAGAACCAGGGATTGTGTATGTTCCATTTATGGCAAATACCTTACTGGTACCTAGAACCAGGGATTGTGTATGTTCCATTTATGGCAAATCCCTTACTGGTACCTATAACCAGGGATTGTGTATGTTCCATTTATGGCAAATCCCTTACTGGTACCTAGAACTAGGGAGTGTGTATGCTCCATTTATGGCAAATACCTTACTGATACCTAGAACCAGGGATTGTGTATGTTCCATTTATGGCAAATACCTTACTGGTACCTAGAACCAGGGATTGTGTATGTTCCATTTATGGCAAATTCCTTACATGGACCTAGAACCAGGGATTGTGCATGTTCCAGTTATGGCAAATCCCTTGAGGGAACCTAGAACAAGGGAGTGTGTATGTTCCATGTATGTCAAATCCCTTGCATGGACATAGAACAAGGGATTGTGTACGTTCCGTTTATGTCAAATCTCTTGTGGGCACCTAGACATGTCTTTTTTGGACAGACGCGTGCTGACACCACGGTATTGAATCATGGACCCAAGAGAATACAACGAGTAGGCTGCTGGAATGTTGACGGCTTTCATAGAATATGTCTTCGGCACATGCACATCTGGCCAAATACCATCTCCAACACAGAACTCCATCGCATGACCGAAACAACGTCCATTTCCCCTGGAATCTAGCGCAGACGATAGCACTGGATTGGCCATGTACTCACACCCCGCATAGATGAGTCTGTCAGAGATGCTTGTCTGATTAGCACGGTGGCTACCTCGTTCGCTTCTAACCCATGGAACACGGGGTACGGTGGTTGCCAGATAGGACATGTTGCCTTTTCTGAGAGTACGCAGGTTTCCTCCAACACGGATGAGCTGCGATATACGCTTTCATTCGCAACAACAAGTGTGATTAATATAAGTTATTAACGCTTGTTTCGTAATCGTTGTAAAGTAAATAGAGTTTATTCTTTATTAAAATATTTAACTTTGATATCAAACTAGTGTAGTGCACTGTTGATTAATGGAACCAGATAGAGGGTGCTTCCATTGTGGATAGTCTTCCCATGGCTGTTATTGGTGAATTTGGCATCCTGGTGCCATTTCGAGCAGTATTTCAAACACGGGCGAGGCTCCCACGTAGAACCAATGTCCTTCCACAAGTCACATAGAAAGGTACCTCACATGATATAATTAGACATCACAAGATGATATCGAATCTACATCGGTGAGGGGCAAGTGATTCGAAGTCAACGACCGTAACCAATTGGCTACGCGAATGCCATTAGACATACCCATTCGTGATATATTATATGCATATAAAAAGGGTTGAGGAATCGCCTTATAACATAAACTGTTGCTATTAATTTACATCACCTCCCCCAAAGAAAGAAAGAAAGAAAGAAGCACACTTACCTGAAGTTGAAAATTTGTCTGTGTGTAGATGTTTAATTCCGAATATTTCAATATACGAAATATTAGTTGAGGTCCCCAGCATATCAAGAACACGACGATGACAGTAATGAGCATTTTGATTACCTGCAAAATACGTGGACATTATCATCACTAACCGACTAAGGGGTGGGTACAGTTATCTGTCCACTCGATACCATCTTCTCACTATAGAGGTAGTAAATTTGAGATAAATAATACACGGTATATTTTGTTTTGACAAGACCTTGCATGGAGACTTTACCACTCGTCTCTGATCATAGAGTTTAGCTCAAGCGATATGATTGGTTGATTGACAGATACACAATCCAATCAGAAAGGAGATGACATCAATAAGCATTAAGCTTTCGATTAAATTCATTTTTGTTTTTTTATACAATATATATATGTACTGTATATTATAAACGAATACTTAAGTTTAAACCAATCACAAACATTGAAGCGGCGTTTTGGACCTACAGTTCTAGGGTAGCCTTATTTGCAGATTCTTTCCAAAATGGACCCATTTAGGACCCACCATCCAAACTGTTGGTCACCCCGTAACAGGATATAAACGGATCCAGCAGTTAGAAATTTGGTAATCTATGTCTCTCCATTGTGGAAGTCGTGATAGCACAGTTGTAGCGCGTTCGCTTCAGGTGCGAAAGTCCGGAGTTCGAGCCCAGCTGGAGCCGTTACGATTGTGCCCTTAGGCAATGCATTTAAATTCCACGTTGCCTCTTCTCTCTCCCTCGTGGCGATGGATTCCATCAAGAATGAGGTCTCGAGAGTGATTAATATAAGTTCTAAGAATTTGTTTCGCAAACGAGCTAAAATAAATTTGCATAAACTATGTCGCCCCAGGGTTTGGCCATATACACATCCGTAAACCAACAATGAGTGAAGCGTGTGGCCCATGTTACAAGTTCGAAACCCAGAAGATCCCAGTATTCTACGCTGCTGCTAGGAGAAGTACACCGACGGCGACGTGCACACCCTGAGGAGAGCGCCCGAGTGTCCGTCCATGACTGCAATACTACTCGGAGGGGCACCCGGGATCTTCCTCCACCAATAGTAGCTGGAGAGGCCGTAAAACATAAGCTGTTCGTACGACTTTAACACCCCACTCCCCAAAAAAATCATTGAGACATATTTTGCAGTTACTTATTGTGTATCTACCATGTAGGAATATAATAATTCTAAGCATTAAGCGTCTAATATACCTAATGCATCATTAATGATATAATTATAGATTTCTTTGTTGCATCTCTATGACCTCTGGGAACTGAACTGGTCTATTTCAATGGGCTAAATAAAGACCTTTAATATCCGTCGCGGAATTGCTACTGAATAAGTAACTAGTCTGAACGTGAAGATATAAGAAATTTGACACACTTTGCACAGAAACAATATATAATTAAACGTGTATGTAATGTACTCAGTGGTCTCTGTGTACTGAACTGGTCTATATCATTGTGTGTGTTTTACTTTTAGTTACTGTCGCTACCGGCTGGCAATATGAGCAACTAGTCGCCTCCGGACGAGATTAGTCATTTTAGATTTTCGGTGGGTAGTGGGTTCACTAATGACCAGTAGGGATCAAACCTGTTTTCACCGGATTCGCAGTATAACGTGATAACCACTGGGCTACTGACCCGTCTGTTTGTGTTTTTACGTTTATTTATCGTCGCTACCGGTTGCCCATATGAGCGACGCCTACTGTAGATATTAGTCATTTTAGAATTTTGGAGGTTAGTGCAATTATACAGACAGAGACCCATTCCAAAGTCACCCCTGGTTCTTGTTCGTGCACGGTGTAGAGCACCGACACGAGATCTCGGTTTCAAGTCCAATCTGAAAGACTTAATTTTATTAGGGTCAGACCGATCGAATCTGTAATCCCTGGATTACCAGTCCAGCGTGTTACCACTGGACTACAGATCCGTCTGTCTCTACACCATTTGTGAATTTTGTTTTATCCGTTGCGGTATTGATACCGAATAATCGACTCGTCTGATCACGAGAAATATAAGAGATTTGACACATATTGCACAGAGAACTGAATATAGTCTAAACTTAGAGTTTATACAAATTTATTTTAATTCGATTGCCAAACAAGTTCTTACACCTTATATTAATCACTCTCGAGACCTCATTCCTGATGGAATCCATCGCCACGAGGGAGAGAGAAGAGGCAACATGGACTTTAAATGCATTGCCTAAGGGCACACTCGTAACGGCTCCAGTGTAGGCTCGAAATCCGGAGCTTTCTCACCTGAAGCAAACGCCTATCCACTGCGCTATCACGACTTCCACAATAATTTCATAGTTAAAACATAGTTATATCAAACTGACTGAATATGAGTACATGCATGTTGGATGGTTGGTTAGGTAGGGGCCACATAGTGGGTAGGCAGCGATGTCTACTGTTTGGTTTCAGACCTGATATTCAAGTACATGTACAGGATTCCATACGGTCTGACTGGGGCCTTTTCTATAATGAATTCATGATGACATGGGGAGTTGATGGTTGCAAGAGGCTCCAAGACTGCGACAGTTTATCATTATCTCCCAACGTGCTCAACATAAACCATTTTGTATATGGGGAAGAGATACTATTTGTGTTTATTCATACTATATGCAATGTATATATTAAAAGGTTTAAACCTTTAGTTATTTTACAACAATTGCGAAGCGTAAATGTGGTCATTCGTGTGGGTGGGAGGAAACTGGAGTACCCGGAGAAAACACAGCTATCCGAATTGGCTACCACCGTATCATCTCACATACTTCCCGGTGCGAGGATCGAACCCGAGTTGCATTGGTGAGAAGTGAGCGCGCTAACCACTGCGCTAATCGAACAATAATAACATAATCGGATATATTATGCAATAGTGTTGGATGTATATATATATATATGTATATTCTATGTGTACGTTCTTGTCTGTAATTGCTGTTCGATTCTATATCTATCTCCCATCGAGGAGGAACCTAAAGACTTGATTTGCCAATAAATATACTGGAAGACACAGCAAACGCACACCTACATTGTATGATTATTATTGCATGAAAACGAAATACGAAGGATTCCATCAAAGATATATCGCATCTTTATTACAAAACACAAACTGAACAACTACATATTCTAAAATGTTATGTATTTATATAGTTATTGTTTTTCATGTAAAAATACACTTATCCGAAGTGTGCGTTTTCTATATACCAATATACATTTTACACTGTAAACTATTAGATACGTATGAACATGGACAAGAAACGAAAGCTCTAGTTTATGGATGATTTCTCATATAATAAAGATTTTATTAGCAGACAGAATAAATGTTGTCTAGACAAACACATGAAGATACTTCATGTCAATGTGATGACTTAGCATTTTGTCTGTATACGCAAAGAAGGAATTGACAGTGTTTAAATTTACAATAAAACATGGTTTTTAGTTTTGTGACGCAACTTAAGCGTTCTAAAAATTAACATCAATTAGTTTTACGCTTTATGGATATTTTGGTAATAATATTTGTATTTGCGTTATTTATAGTCAAATAAAACACCGTGTGCCTTTCTGAGCGAAGGTAGTAATCGCTGAGGCATACGACCTGCGTCGTTAATACATTCGAGTCAGAACACTTTTTTATTCGCCAATAAATAAATGAAAGATAACTGATATTTCTTAGTTAGGATATAGTGACAGAATGGACGATGGTTTCGTAAACAGTATCCCAATCGCTTTATTATGTTATACAGTTGACCTATATTCTCGGGAAGTGCAGTGACTAATGTTGCTAGAATTTGTCGCCCAACGCCTTTGCCTTTCTTTAATTGGTCAAGTTTTGTATTCACGTATATTTAAAACGAATGGAGCAATAGCATATGATTAAACTAAGCCACCTGTGCTAAGCGGCCACTTTCTGTGATTTCATTGGCTGGCTGCTTAAGACAGGTTTGACTGTATACGCAAAGTAAACATTGCACCTGTTTTCGTCCGTTGAGGATGGATTCGCGCACGGAAGCATTATTGGACGTTCGCTGTGTTCGCACTACGAGATTCCGGCACCTGCAGGTAACCGTTGTAGCACCAGTTGACGACCCACTCGAACCGGGTTCCACTTCTTTTGCAGTCATGCTTCGTCGTCTGTAAAGTGAGACAAAGCTAAAACGTGATTTGCGCTATTCATTAGGTTGTTGGACATGTATAAGACTAGCGCCCACAATACTTAAAAAAGGTTAAACTTTATTTATTTTAGAATGATCGAGAAACAAGCTTTAATAACCTATACTAACCCAGTAAAGCCCGGACTTCGAGCCCCGCTGGAGCCGTTAGGATTGTGCCCTTAGGCAAGGCATTTAAAGTCCGCGTTGCGTCTTTTACTCTCTCCCTCGTGGCGATGGATTCCATCAGGAATGAGGTCTCGAGAGTGATCAATATAAGTTGTAATGACTTGTTTCGCAATTGAGCTAAAATAAATTTGTATAAACTAATCCCTATTAATCACTCTCGTTGGCTCAGATGAGAGCGTAAATGCGGGAGGAATCCGGAGTACCAGGAGGGCAGTTTGCTAATGTTGATAGAACTTGTTGCCCAACCCATTTTGCATTTTATCACATATAATGAATGTTAAGTCTATATGTACTATATATGTAAAATAGCAAATGAAATATGATTACACCGAAAGACGCCAACCTGTCCGATCTGGAGATCACCGTACAATCTCACCTACTTCCCGGTCCGAGGAATGATACTTGATTTGTATCTAGTTCTATAAGTGGACCAATAACCGGTTTCCAGTTCAGACGAGGTAAGTTTCAAATAAGCACTATTGACTATTGTTTAATTGTAGTTACGCATTGTTATAAAATTTACGATCTTCGTGGACATATTTTACGGAGTGGATCAATGCAGATTGAGGATATTTCCCTATCGAACGGAGAAAACAAACCAGTGTGTAGATTTGTATGACATTGGCATCTGTAATGAGAGACACTTGTTACTTACTGCCCCTGAATACTCTTCGAATGTAGTCCGAATAACTAATATAGTTCATTTTGGTAAACATGGATTTTCATAACAGGCAGTGTATAGTTTTTGTGTTTTTTGAGAAATTTTGTGATTTGAGAAGACTTCAGACTAGTTGATGTGTAGAAAAGATACGAATTCAGGCCATTGCAAACTGAAGGTTGGTATACTGTATTATTTGGCGGAGGAATACAGTGTGTAAACACAGTGACGTTATTCACAGGCGAGCACTGGTTATTTGAAACTTAAAATTTGAAATCATCTTGGTGTGTTTCAGGCTGATTTGAATACCTCTTCACAGTGGATGTGGTATCAGAAGAAATGAAAGATTGGAAATATAAATGAACAGACCTGTATGTTTTTACTTTTTACTATGTATTTAACAGGCAATTTATTTGTTGTTTTACAAGGTTTCTAATTGGGTTCCCCTGCTATCATCATTGGTTCTTTTTCAAACGTTAAAAACTGCTAGTGTTATATTAAGCATTACGTTTGTCCGACAATCAAATCACTCCCATAACAACATATAAATTCTGGGTATGATTACGGCAGTTTGTACAGCTAGCAAAAATCTTCAACGAAATGTATTCGGTTTTCGGAACGCTGTTGCCGATTTCAAGTGTATTGAATTTGTTTTCCGTATAGTCTGGTTCAAAGTTATATAAATATTCTCTGATTCCCATTGCATAAATTGAAATTGTGAATAGAAATACGATTCTAAAGCAATTTCGTTGAACCTGACAGGATACTTTATATTGATGTGTTAATTTAACATCGCTACCAGTTGCTCATATGAGCGACACCACCTCAATATATTAGTCATTTTAGATTTTTGGAGGATAGTGCAATGATACAGAGAGAGACCCAGAGTTTCCTCTTGTTCTTTTACGTGCACGATGTAAAGCACCGACACGAGACCTCGGTTATGAAAGACTGTTACTTTTATTAGGGTCAGATGGTGGGATAGAACCTGCAATCCCTGGATTATCAGTCCAGCGTGTACTGGTCCACTATACACCATATCCGTAAGCTGTAGCTGTCTAGCACTGCGAATGCGCATGCGCATGTCAGCTGTATATCATTAGCGAGGCAATTCATACAAACTGGGCATATGTGTTTATCGAAGGAAATGCAATTATAGCGATGTAAATATCACATATTGGTTACGTAAGTGCAAGATGCTTAATTATTGTATAGCATCCACCAGTGACGTCATCATCACGGCGTATGCCAATGAGCGACATTGTTGGTTTTCTATTACCTCCCTTGGCATATAAAGTCCGAGTTATCCCGAGCTGTGTGGCTGTTCTTGTAGTTGGAATCCTTCGTTGTTACTCCTGTTCCTAACCAGATGTTGCAATACATGTTATTTTATCAAAAACATGTTAACTATAATAATGTCAATTCATTCGATATACTGTTTGCATGATATTTTATACAAATTTATTTAAGCTCGATTGCGAAACAAGTTCTTACAACTTACATTAATCACTCTCGAGACCTCATTCCTGGTGGAATCCATCGCCACGAGGGAGATAGAATAGGCAATATGGAATTTTAATGCCTTACCAAAGAGCACACTCGTAACAACTCCACGGGGCTCGAACTCCGGACCTTTCGCACCTGAAGTAAACGCGAATCGCGACTACCATAACATTAGTGTTGAATCCTGCTGATTTTAGTGTCGTTTAGATTCACATACTGGCTTACAAAGAGAATCACGGTTGCGAAATTACCGGACACGCTTATATCAACAGTTAAAATATCAATCTTATGAATTGCATTCAGCTTGGATATAACAATATACTGTGCTCTACAATGGCATATGCACATTTTGTTTAATTGTAATTCATTTGCATGCTACGATTTTGTCTATTTCGATTGCCGGTTGATCAAATTTATTCCGATAAAAGCTGTGATGAATGAGCTTAATTACCCTCGCCTCCGGCGAACCATAATGGGCGAGCGATAAAAACTGTCGTAGTGAGGTTGTGATGTCAGTCGCACCTTGTAAAGTGATAAAAGGAAAGGTATTCCGAGTGAGTACGACAGCCACGACCATGATCTAATTATTGTGGCCGATTACTCGCTATTACTATCCTTATGAGTTTTGTAACTATTTAATTTAAAGCGACATTACATCGTAAAAAGCAAATACATTGCATTTTATTTTCACGTATGAATGCATTACTACTACAAATTCTTCCGAATACATTCGAACACTAACATTGTTTTTGTGGATTGAAAGAATGATTTCATATAGCGGGCATCCATGCTCCTGAATTGACGTTTGTTTGTCATCGGAGTCAATAACTAAACGCGAGATAATGTCGTTTAGAGATAATTGAACTAAGAATAGTCTACAAATATATAGACACACATGTGAGGTATAACGGTAAATCTGTACCATAAATCGTGTTTTTTTTTAATTTTAAGTTTATTTAACATCGCTACCGGTTTCCCATTTGAGCGACGGGCAGTTTACCTAACAACACCTTTCCTGGGCAGGCTCCAGCGGTTAACCAGTACTTGGTGCACCAACCTCCGTAAGAGACTGCCAACGTTTTCATATAAATGAGACACGGTCTGAGCGGGGCTCGAACCCGTGACCACCAGAGATGATAGGTTACAGTGGTATACAAGTCAGCGACCTTAGCCACTCGACCACGGACGCGGACTATAACTCGTGTTATACACTAGTTATATTACGCATGGATGTTTACATTATGTTCTTATGTCAACAAACCGCTTATATGACGTTTCTTTATTAGTTGAAATACTCGGTATTTGGGGCTAATATTTGATAAAAGATTATACCATATAATAGAAAATACATTCTGTAGAAATGTGTGTTTTCACTGATGTAGTGTCGCTTTACAAGAGTACAGCCCGACGTATTGAAAATTGCGATAACTTCTAATAACACGAATTGCTACCCCTGTTGGCATTTCCCCGGTAACGTATTCGTTTCCGGTTAAAATATGTGTGAAGTAGTGATAAATACATATACAATGTACATGATTACTTTAAACATCTGTGATTGGTCAGTGATTTGAAGTAAATGACCGTAACCCAATCGGCCACTTAGGCAAACAAGAGTTATATTCTTTTTACCCTATGCAAAAACTATACGTTGGTGGATTATAGTTTAAACTTTATTTATTTTACAACGATTGCGAAGCAAGTTCAAACAACTTATATTAATCACTCTTGTTGACGCGGATGAAAGCGTATATGTGGTCATTCGTGTGGGAGGAAACCGGAGTACCCGGAGATAACCCACATGTCCGATCTGGCGACCACCGTACTATCTCACATACTTCCCGGTGTTCGTTGGTGGAGTAATTATTATTGTTTGAATTATGGGTATAAACGTTGAATGAATATGAGTCACGTTATTGTTTGAAATATGCGTATAAACGTTGACCGAATAAGACTTATAGTTTGCATTATGGGTATACATGTCAGGGAATAAGGGTCATTAATATGTTCTAAGAAAAACCGTCCAAGTTAAAAGATCAATGGAATGGCTTTTGGCTTTTCGTTTTGTTTTCTATTTCAAATAGCTAAGTATTATAAGGTCAAAACATAACATCATTGTATACCAATTCTCCGTTACGCAGATGCTGCTCTATATCCGTATTTGTGATGTCAACCCAAGCAAACAACATCTGGGCGATATTTCTAAGAACTTTGTAACACACACTGCGAATTGTGATTGTGTTCAAGGATACCTAATTTCCAATCAAAGTTCTCATTGTTCGTTGTCTGTTAGACTGCTATATTTATATTCTAGTACGTCTGTTAATGTCAAAAGGTGGCGCTATGTGAGAAAGGTGTCAAACACGTGCATAGGTCGGACAATTCAGTACAGTTACCTAGGAAACGTTGGCGGCCTTTGATATACTGCTTAAATATAATGTTCATCCTCTGTTACTAATACAATGAACCCGCTTTTGAATATGTAACTAACAAGTCACGTGATGTAAAGGCATATATTATATATTATGTATTATATGATTATGTACAATTGCATATTGTGCTTACATATTGGATGTAGTAGATGTCATTCTGACGAGGGTTCGACCACTGATCCACAGGACGTAGATGACGACGGTGTAGCAGAATATCATCAAGCCCGTGGGAATCACAAACATGATCAGTAACTGGTAGATGGCAAAGTAGAGTCTCTGGTGATCTCGTAGACCATGATCCGAACAGAATATCAACGTGACGGAGGTGAAATTGTTGTGATACGTTGTGTGCTGGGTGTCCTAATATATAAAAGATAACATGGAAAACATATGTGTATTTTATATTCTAACAACTAAGCCCATTCGTAAAGTCTAGTTCAGAACACAACGCGCAATAACATTGTGAACTATTTGTGTATATTATATTCTAACAACTAAGGGGGTAAAGTTTACAGACGGATCTGTAGTCCAGTGGTAGTACGCTGGACTGGTAATCCAGGGATCGCAGGTTCGATCTCCCGTCTGACCCTAATACAATTAATAGTCTTTCGCAGGGACGTTAATCCGAGGTCTCGTGTCGGTGCTTTACATCGTGCGCGTAAAAGAACCAGAGGAGACTCAGTAATGGTTCTATCTCTGTATCATTGCACTATCCTCCAACAATCTAAAATGACTAATCTCTTCAGGAAGAGTCGCTCATATCGGCAACCGGTAGCGACGATAAATAAACGTAAAGCACACATTGGTTTATTTATTATTTACTCCCCCAAATGCATGTATGCGGTGGCGAGTATAAATAAACCTAATGTAATTGGATTGGCTTACAATAAACCAAATACTTTTACTTTTATATAGGCGAGGACCACGTGATTTGAAGTCAACGACCTTATCCACTAGGACATTGATGCCCATCTGACTGACAAACGGCTTACACAACTATCTTAACGAGTTTTGGCTGTACAAGCTTTTACATCTGTTTCTCTGTTTCACTTGCACAGACAGGAATGTAAAATATAGCTATATATAGAAAATACACATCAAATAAGATTAATCCACGACTGCAAAGCCTATTACCACGAAACGTTAAATAAGCCATATCGGTGTACACACCAGGAAACCGGTATAGTATGTGTCCGCAACCCTTTATTATGGCAGCTAAATGGTAACACGCTGGACTGGGTAATCCAGGGATCGCAGGTTCGATCCCCCGTCTGACCCTACTAAAATTAACAATCTTTCAGATGGGACGTTAAACCGAGGTCTCGTGTCGGTGCTTTACACTGTGCACGTAAAAGAACCAGAGGAGACTCTGGAATGGGTCTCTGTCTGTATAATTGCACTATCCTCCAAAATCTAAAATGACTAATATCTTCAGGAGGCGTCACTCATATGGGCAACCGGTAGCGACGATAAATAAACGTAACACACACATATTACGTAATCGGTCATTGCCCCATACTTAGTCGTCTCTTGTTTTTCTGGACGAATGGGAATAAATGAGATAGGAATTACTGCTATGTATTCGTATTATTGGTATTAAAATTGTCCAATAGTTTTCAGGGAACTAGTTCCAAGCTTTCACTGGTGTGCGCATAGAAATACAGGCTTGAGCTGGAATCCAGAAATGGCAAGGTCAATCTATTTACGCAGTTGAAATTCTGCAACAATAATTGCTTCCCGTGTGATTCGCGGATGTTCCAGCAGGGATGTGGTATATACTATTATGTTTGACATGGATACATGTTATTGTCAACATATTTGCATTTAATTAGTAATACTAACTGTTATTATACTTTATTATTTATATACAGTCACTCAATACACTATCCGAGTGTGTATTATGCAGAGTAAATGTTCAATCGTCCTATTACATATTTATATTTTTATTAGGAATGGCAACGAATATCGGACGTCCGATTATTAAAAAAAAAAATCAAAAATGAAATAAACTGTCTGTGTGTTTTACGTTTATTTATCGTCGCTACCGGTTGCCAATATGAGCGACGCCTCCTGAAGAGATTAGTCATTTTAGATGTTGGAGGATAGTGCAATGATACAGACAGAGACCCATTCCAGAGTCTCCTCTGGTTCTTTTACGTGCACGGTGTAAAGCAGCGACACGAGACCTCGGTTTAACATCCCATCTGAAATACTGTTAATTGTATTAGGGTCAGACGGGGGATCGAACCTGCGATCACTGGATTACCAGTCCAGCGTGTTACCACTGGACTACAGATCCGTCTGTTCATAAAATCAGATACGTGTACGTTGTTTTCTTTTGAAACCATCATAAAACCTCCCAATACAAAATAAATCGTCCCAGGATGTGTGAATACACCATGTTTTGGTCGCATCCATTGCAGGTGTTAATAGACATTCTGCCATGTAATCGGATAACTAATGTAGGTGCTAATTAGGTTGGCAGTGTTTATAATTATGATGTAAAAACTGTTTAGACGAGAACATTCCTTTGAAATATTACAGACACTTTGCAACAACATTCACACCTATATATCATAAAGTTTTAATTAACTGTTCAATATTACAAAAAAGTACTATTCAAAGTACGAGTTTTATGATATTGTCCTGAACAATGCCGCCCGCTCTGTCACAGGTTTGGAAACACTTCAATCGCTTTGAGAATAAGAAAACTGCCAAGTGTAATCTATGCAAATTGGATGTAACATATCCCGGTACAAAATCAATCTGTATATTAATCTTTTGAAAGACAAACACCATTCAACGGAAAGCAGTTCAAGTAACAATGGCTTCATTTGTCAAAACGTCCATGAATGTACAGTGACCGATAACAATAACTGAATGGCCTTACAGGAAGAAGATGACGTTTACGTGTAAAACAGAACGTAGGTTAATTTGGCAATATTTATAAGAGTTTGAGTGGGTTTGAGTTTTCGATAGAATTATATCGAATATTCGAATACCTTCTCGACCGAATATTCGAAGAGCAAAAGCGCTATTCGTTGCCATCACTAGTTTAATTTAGCAGATATCAATTGGCAATCTTGCAAGCACATCATGTCTGGTGCATCTCCGTGGAGTAAGGTTTCAATAGCGGATTAATGCACCGTTTGTTTATATATATGGCAATGTAGTTGGAATTCCACATATTTATTCAGAATTTCAATTACAGTCATCTGTGTTAAGCAATCTCTTTCAATGATGCTCTTGGCTGGCTACTGAAGACTAGCTTGACTATATACACATTATAATTATGTTGCACTTCCCTGTCTACAAGTTCGTCCATGTTTTGCAGTGTATTGCTTAAAGTTAGTTCGGATGTAATCTAGTGAATTATCCGGCTGTCCGATTAGTGCAGTGGTTAGACGCTCGCTTCTCATCGTGCGACGCCATTGCATATTTTGTTTGCAGAGCGTATGAATACATATACATCGTGCTCAATTGTAGTTATTACACTAGAGTAATACGAACAGGGAAGTATGTGAGATGGTACGATGGTCGCCAGATCGGACAGGTGGGTTTTCTCCGGGTACTCCGGTTTCCTCCCACATGAATGACCACATATACGATTTCATCCGAGCCAACGAGAGTGATTAATATAAGTTGCTAGAACTTGCTTCGCAATCGTTGTAAAATAAATTAAGTTAAAAAAAGAGTAATACGAAAACTATGCAATGGCGACATTACCAGACTGCAAATTATGATATACTATCAAGTAATATATCCACGATGTATTGATGTTACAATACGGATATAGTAATACAAGATACTTACTTCATAAGACTATGTTTGCACATATTTTGGGTATGCTTATTTGGCATGGTAAGTTGGCATGCATATTGCAGCATTTAAAGCGCAACTATATCGTATACAATATAAACGTTTACGTAATCCTTCTACAAGTAGTAAAGTATTCTTATATTAATATTTGCAAACATATTTTCAAGTCAATAAATAAACAATGTGTGTTTGCACTATAGCAAGCAGAAAGTGAAAGTACGACTTTCGGGAATCGATTCGCCACGTACGTCCTGTGTATATTCGGAATGCATCATTCTCAGTCGACAATCAAAGCAAAAATATAAGACAGCTGGATGAACACCCGCTATGTCGTCACGCATGCGCATTACGCACTGTTTACATTTGTATGTAGTCACGCATGCGCATTACGCACTGTTTACATTTGTTTGTAGTCACGCATGCGCATTACGCACTGTTTACATTGGTATGTAGTCACGCATGCGCATTACGCACTATTTACATTTGTATGTAGTCACGCATGCGCATTACGCACTGTTTACATTTGTATGTAGTCACGCATGCGCATTACGCACTGTTTACATTTATTTCGTTTCTGTGTGAATATTCAGTGGCTTTTCTTAAACACCCAGTCATTAGAACTCATATCAATTCTATAAATGGCTGGTACTGTTCATAAAATAATATTCATTAATCCGATATAGTTTCGCTTTAAATATAACTTATACACATTCAGAGCATAATTGGGACTAGTAATTTTGCATCGATGACGAATATACATGTCACACTAAACGGAGTTAGTAAACTGCTAAAAAATCTAAACCCTCATAAGGCTGCTTGCTCTGATGCCATTAAACCAATTGTCTTAAAAGCATGTGCTAATGAGATCGCACCTATCTTCACTAAACTTTTCAGTATGTCAATAGAAACTGGTAGTATTGCCCCAGACTGATCCCAAGCTTTTGCAACACCCATCTTCAATAAAGGAGAAAAGTATAAAGCTAGTAATTACAGACCTGTATCCTTAACTTGCATAGCATGTACATTACTCGAACACATAGTAGTTAGTAACATACTAGATCACTTAGACTTAAATAACATCCTAGTATACAACCAACATGGCTTCCGTGCTCGGCGATCTTGCGAAACCCAACTTGTGGGTTTCATACATCACAGTATATACAGCGGGGCCAAGTGGATGTCGCGTCGCCATAATGGATTTTAGTAAGGCGTTTGATGTGGTCCATCATGGTATATTACAGCATAAGCTAGCTCACTATGGCATCGGGGGTAGTGCTATTTCTTGGGTGAAAGCTTTCTTAGGTCATAGAACGCAACAAGTTGTTGTTGATGCGGCGACATCTACTTGAGGCACCTGTACTATCATGAGTCCCCCAAGAGTCGGTGTCGGGGCCTTTTCTGTTTCTGCTCTACATAAATGACCTTCCAGCAACTGTAAAGTCCCATGTTAGACTCTTTGCTGATGACTACGTTATTTATAGAGCCATTCATTCTGCCCATGACTCCATGCAAAAACAGTATGATCTAAACGCACGCGCGCGCACGCACGCACGCACGCACGCACGCACGCACGCACGCACGCACGCACGCACACACATAAAGACAATAAGTTGAAAATATTCAAAAACAGGCTGCACGCTTTGTCACCAACACATACAGCAAGGCGAAAAACAAACCGGCTTACTCTGTTCTATAAAATTGTAAATAATGGCTGTCAATCCATCACAATAGCTCACACCTTACAGCAGACAGTCACGACATTACAACCATTTGGCATATCACATTCCATTCACAACAGTTGACTATTTCAAGTGCTCATACATTCCGAGAATAGTTGTTCAATGGAACATACTATCGTCTCATGTAGTCAGTGCTGACTCTATCGCAGGATTTAAGTTAGCGCTGGCTGCATCGATGATGAGGCCATAACAGAACACACATGTTTTTATCTTGTTCTTATCAACTACTAACCTCTCTTTGCACACTTCTAGTATATGTACATAATGTAGGCTTAAGGGCTTTTAAGGTTTAAGGTGTTAGGTTCTTGCACCTTTTTTTATCACACTACCAGTGTCATCTTTTGGTGGAATTATAGTAGCTGGGCCTGGTAGCTCACTTTTCTAACCCCCACGCATGGCCATAATAGCTCAATTGTTGACTGTTAGCCATTAACAGAGAAGAAGAAGAAGAGCAAACATTCGTTTGTCAAGGCACTGCCTCATACGTGCACTCACCAACGTGTATCTAAATGATGGATTATCATATTCACTTAAGAAAAATGCCTTTTCTACAATTATACATAGGAATTAAAGAAACCAAATGAAATACAGACATGTCACTTTTTGTAATGATTCTTGAAAAATCTCGCCTCCACCATTAACGTACGAGTGCTACAAATGTCAACGAGAAGAGCTGTCACCCAGTGTGCTTCCAATCTCGAACACAGTGTCTGACACCCAAACACGTGTGGCTGTACTTTAATATATAAGTTCAAAGACGTTTTCCTAGATAACTGAGTGCACAGATATCGTAGTTCAGACCGGTGCATTGTTTTATTTTACTACATGACTTTGCTTTGTATTCAGTTTCATACAGCCATCACATGTTTTCATATATGCACACATGTGTAATACACATTGAACGATTCTGATTTGGTTGAGAGAATAATCCTTATAATTTGCGAAGCTAATTTTAAATTATGCATATTTATGCTTGAATTTGTACGTAACGTTAATGGTAAAACAAAGGACAATTTAAGATAAATCTCGACGTAATTATTACACTGTTTAAATAATAACGCTGTTTTGCGTAGTGACGTCGTGACAATTTAGTGACGTCATGCCAATTTGCGCTGTCTTGGCACCAAGATGAAAGTAGCGTTATTTTGTGCAGCACTATGGATTAAAACGAGCTGTACATGGTCATGCGATGAAAAGGATCTACACTCATGGTGATTTCATACCATATTGTATGAAACTCGTTTTGCAATTTTGCTATTTAAGGACTCCAAACACTCATTTCATAAAAGATGGTATGAAATCACAATGCGTGTAAGATTCTATATATGTAAAATAACAGTGTGTTAATATTATGGTGCACATTGATTGCACACACAAGTAACATTCCTCGGTTGTACAGTAACCTAGGTGATGTTGTTTGTTTGTTTGTGATTGGGGTTTAAACTTACACACCCATCTTAGGTCATTCTCCAGGTTTTATTGGCGAAGGAAGACCCAGTGTGCCCATGAACTGTATTTCAGACATAATCGGAGAGAACCACCGACCTTCCCCAAGCCAGCTAGATAGTTTCCTAACATGAAATAATTATGCGCCAAAGTTGGTTTCGTACCTATATCGATGGGGGAGGAATTTGATTAAACAGTTATCGACCTAAGCAACTCGACCACGGAGGTCCATCCGGGTGTGTGGTGTACACAGTGCTTACCTTGACATACAGTGCTTACCTTGACATACAGTGCTTACCTTGCCATACAGTGCTTACCTTGACATACAGTGCTTACCTTGACATAGAGTGCTTACCTTGACATACAGTGCTTACCTTGACATACAGTGCTTACCGAGACATAAAGTGCTTACCTTGACATACAGTGTTTACCTTGACATACAGTGCTGGGGTAAAGAGACACACAGCGCTTACTTTGACATACAGTGCTTACCTTGACATACAGCGCTTACCTTGACATACAGCGCTTACCCTGATATACAGTGCTTACCTTGACAAACAGTGCTTACCGTGACATACAGCGCTTAGCTTGACATACAGCGCTTACCCTGATATACAGTGCTTACCTTGATATACAGTGCTCACCTTGATATACAGTGCTTACCTTGACATACAGTGCTTATCGTGACATACAGTGCTTACCTTGACATACAGTGCTTACCTTGACATACAGTGCTTACCTTGACATACAGTGCTTACATTGACATACAGTGCTTACTGTGACATAGAGTGCTTACATTGACATACAGTGCTTACCTTGACATACAGTGCTTACCTTGACATACAGTGCTTACCGTGATATACACTGCTTACCTTGACATACAGTGCTTACCTTGACATACAGTGCTTACCTTGACATACAGTGCTTACCTTGACATACAGTGCTTACCTTGACATACAGTGCTTACCGTGACATACAGTGCTTAACTTGACATACAGTGCTTACCTTGACATACAGTGCTTACATTGATATACAGTGCTTACCTTGACATACAGTGCTTAACTTGACATACAGTGCTTACCGTGACATACAGTGCTTACCTTGACATACAGTGCTTACCTTGACATACAGTGCTTACCTTGACATACAGTGCTTACCTTTGACATACAGTGCTTACCTTGACAGACAGTGCTTACCTTGACATACAGCGCCTACCTAGACATACAGTGTTTACCTTGACATACAGTGCTTACCTTGACATACAGTGCTTACCTTGACATATAGTGCTGGAGTAGAGAGACACAGAGATAATATCCAAACTACGATCAACACCTTCCTAGTGTTTCCTATTGTACACTTCCGTCGACTCTGCATCGGCATTACGATAACAAAATACCTGCAAGTAGAAAGAAATATGTCATATGACTCTACACGCGGAAGCTACCAATAACTCTACACGCGGAAGCTACCAATGACTCTACACGCGGAAGCTACCAATAACTCTATACGCGGAAGCTACCAATGACTCTACACGCGGACACTACCAATGACTCTACACGCGGAAGCTACCAATGACTCTACACGCGGAAGCTACCAATGACTCTATACGCGGAAGCTACCAATGAATCTACACGTGGAAGCTACCAATGAATCTACACGCGGAAGCTACCAATGACTCTACACGCGGAAGCTACCAATGACTCTACACGCGAAAGCTACCAATGACTCTACATGAGGAAGCTACCAATGACTCTACATGCGGAAGCTACCAATGAATCTACACGTGGAAGCTACCAATGACTCTACACGCGGAAGCTACCAATGACTCTACACGTGGAAGCTACCAATGACTCTACACGCGGAAGCTACCAATGACTCTACACGCGGAAGCTACCAATGACTCTACACGCGGAAGCTACCAATGACTCTACACGCGGAAGCTACCAATGACTCTACACGCGGAAGCTACCAATGACTCTACACGCGGAAGCTACCAATGACTATACACGTGGAAGCTACCAATGACTCTACACGTGGAAGCTACCAATGACTCTACACGCGGAAGCTACCAATGACTCTACACGCGGAAGCTACCAATGACTCTACACGTGGAAGCTACCAATGACTCTACACGCGGAAGCTACCAATGACTCTACACGTGGAAGCTACCAATGACTCTACACGCGGAAGCTACCAATGACTCTACACGTGGAAGCTACCAATGACTCTACACGCGGAAGCTACCAATGACTCTACACGCGGAAGCTACCAATGACTCTACACGCGGAAGCTACCAATGACTCTACACGCGGAAGCTACCAATGACTCTACACGCGGAAGCTACCAATGACTCTACACGCGGAAGCTACCAATGACTCTACACGTGGAAGCTACCAATGACTCTACACGCGGAAGCTACCAATGACTCTACACGTGGAAGCTACCAATGACTCTACACGCGGAAGCTACCAATGACTCTACACGCGGAAGCTACCAATGACTCTACACGTGGAAGCTACCAATGACTCTACACGCGGAAGCTACCAATGACTCTACACGTGGAAGCTACCAATGACTCTACACGCGGAAGCTACCAATGACTCTACACGTGGAAGCTACCAATGACTCTACACGCGGAAGCTACCAATGACTCTACACGCGGAAGCTACCAATGACTCTACACGCGGAAGCTACCAATGACTCTACACGCGGAAGCTACCAATGACTCTACACGCGGAAGCTACCAATGACTCTACACGCGGAAGCTACCAATGACTCTACACGCGGAAGCTACCAATGACTCTACACGCGGAAGCTACCAATGACTCTACACGCGGAAGCTACCAATGACTCTACACGCGGAAGCTACCAATGACTCTACACGCGGAAGCTACCAATGACTCTACACGCGGAAGCTACCAATGACTCTACACGCGGAAGCTACCAATGACTCTACACGCGGAAGCTACCAATGACTCTACACGCGGAAGCTACCAATGACTCTACACGCGGAAGCTACCAATGACTCTACACGCGGAAGCTACCAATGACTCTACACGCGGAAGCTACCAATGACTCTACACGCGGAAGCTACCAATGACTCTACACGCGGAAGCTACCAATGACTCTACACGCGGAAGCTACCAATGACTCTACACGCGGAAGCTACCAATGACTATACACGTGGAAGCTACCAATGACTCTACACGCGGAAGCTACCAATGACTATACACGCGGAAGCTACCAATGACCCTACACGCGGAAGCTACCAATGACTCTACACGCGGAAGCTACCAATGACTATACACGCGGAAGCTACCAATGACTCTACACGTGGAAGCTACCAATGACTCTACACGCGGAAGCTACCAATGACCATACACGCGGAAGTTACCAATGACCCTACACGCGGAAGCTACCAATGACTCTACACGAGGAAGCTACAAATGACTTTTCACGTGGAAGCTACCAATGACTCTACACGCGGAAGCTACCAATGACTCTACACGTGGAAGCTACCAATGACTCTACACCCCGACGTTACCAATGACTCTACACGTGGATGCTACCAATGACTCTACATGCGGAAGCAACCAATGACTCTACAGGCGGAAGCAACCTATGACTCTACACGCGGAAGCTACCAATGACTCTACACGCGGAAGTTACCAATGACTCTACACGCGGAAGTTACCAATGACTCTACACGTGGAAGCTACCAATGAATGTATATGCGGAAGCTACCAATGTCTCTACACGCGGAAGTTACCAATGACTCTACACGCGGAAGCTATCAATGACTCTACACGCGGAAGCTATCAATGACTCTATACGCGGAAGCTACCAATGACTATACACGTGGAAGCTACCAATGACTCTACACGCGGAAGCTACGAATGACCATACACGCGGAAGCTACGAATGACTCTACACGCGGAAGATACCAATGACTCTACACGTGGAGGCTACCAATGACTATACACGTGGAAGCTACCAATGACTATACACGTGGACGCTACCAATGACCATATACGCGGAAGCTACCAATGACCATACACGCGGAAGCTACCAATGACTCTACACGCGGAAGCTACCAATGACTCTACACGCGGAAGCTACCAATGACTCTACACACGGAAGCTACCAATGACTCTACACGCGGATGCTACCAATGGCTCTACACGCGGAAGCTACCACTGACTCTACACGCGGAAGCTACCAATGACTCTACACGCGGAAGCTACCAATGACTATACACGTGGAAGCTACCAATGACTCTACACGCGGAAGCTACCAATGACTCTACACGTGGAAGCTACCAATGACTCTACACGCGGAAGCTACCAATGACTCTACACGTGGAAGCTACCAATGACTCTACACGCGGAAGCTACCAATGACTCTACACGCGGAAGCTACCAATGACTCTACACGCGGAAGCTACCAATGACTCTACACGTGGAAGCTACCAATGACTCTACACGCGGAAGCTACCAATGACTCTACACGTGGAAGCTACCAATGACTCTACACGTGGAAGCTACCAATGACTCTACACGCGGAAGCTACCAATGACTCTACACGCGGAAGCTACCAATGACTCTACACGCGGAAGCTACCAATGACTCTACACGTGGAAGCTACCAATGACTATACACGTGGAAGCTACCAATGACTCTACACGTGGAAGCTACCAATGACTCTACACGCGGAAGCTACCAATGACTCTACACGCGGAAGCTACCAATGACTATACACGCGGAAGCTACTAATGACTCTACACGCGGAAGCTACCAATGACTCTACACGCGGAA
>CM026391.1:11663986-11689222 GCA_014843695.1 Archivesica marissinica
GAGAGAGAGGAGATAGAGAGAGAGAGAGGAGAGGAGATGAGAGAGAGAGAGAGGAGAGAGATGAGAGAGAGAGTGAGATAGAGGAGAGAGAGAGAGATGAGAGAGGGGAGAAATGAGAGAGAGAGAGATGAGAGAGAGAGAGAGGAGGGAGATATGGGAGAGGAGAGAGAGAGAGGAGAGAGAGAGAGAGAGACTCATTCCAGAGTCTCCTCTGGTTCTTTTACGTGCACGGTGTACAGCACCGACACGAGATCTCGTTTTAACGTCCCATCTAAAAGACTGTTAATTGTATTAGGGTCAGGCGGGGGATCGAACCTGCGATCCCTGGATTACCCGCAGTCCAGCGTGCTACCACTGGACTACAGATCCGTCTGTGTTCCTCAATCTTACATATTTTGCAAATATATATTGAAATGAGTGAACAAATTCCAATAAATCAATTTTAATTCAACGCATCATCCATGTTGGATATCTTGTGAATAATAATAAAAATGTTAATAATAATAAAATATATTTTGCAATGAGCGACATCGGTCAGTTACCGCCCCTGAATACTCCCTAAAAGTAGTTCCTCTTAAGTGGTTTCTTCTGTTTTCATCGTTATTTCCTTTGCACAACATGCTAACGATTTTCAAAGATTTTCTCATCTTATTATTATTAAATTACTATATCTTAACAGATATCCTACATTATATCCAATGGGTATGTATTTGTAAACAGTTGTTATCAATTAATTAACAAAGGATTTCAGGACAGCTGTGCATTTAGGGGACTTTATCTGCTAAGGGAGTTCGCACATTAACATTCATAATAACTTCATGTTTTCACAGGCGTTGCTGTGGTGGTGAATACAGATGCTCAGTAACATTCACAATAACTTCATGTTTTCACAGGCGTTGCTGTGGTGAATACAGACGCTCAGTAACATTCACAATAACTTCATGTTTTCACAGGCGTTGCTGTGGTGAATACAGACGCTCAGTAACATTCACAATAACTTCATGTTTTCACAGGCGTTGCTTGTGGTGAATACAGACGTCACTAACATTACAATAATTCTGTTTTAACAGGCGTTGCTGGGGAATCAGAAGATCACTAATATCACAATAACTTCATGTTTTCACAGGCGTTGCTGTGGTGAATACAGACGCTCACTAACATTCACAATAACTTCATGTTTTCACAGGCGTTGCTGTGGTGAATACAGACGCTCACTAATATTCACAATAACTTCATGTTTTCACAGGCGTTGCTGTGGTGAATACAGACGCTCACTAACATTCACAATAACTTCATGTTTTCACAGGCGTTGCTGTGGTGAATACAGACGCTCACTAATATTCACAATAACTTCATGTTTTCACAGGCGTTGCTGTGGTGAATACAGACGCTCACTAACATTCACAATAACTTCATGTTTTCACAGGCGTTGCTGTGGTGAATACAGACGCTCAGTAACTAACATTCACAATAACTTCATGTTTTCACAGGCGTTGCTGTGGTGAATACAGACATTCAGTAACATTCACAATAACTTCATGTTTTCACAGGCGTTACTGTGGTGAATACAGACGCTCAGTAACATTCACAATAACTTCATGTTTTCACAGGCGTTGCTGTGGTGAATACAGGCGCTCACTAACATACACAATAACTTCATGTTTTCACAGGCGTTGCTGTGGTGAATACAGACGCTCAGTAACTAACATTCACAATAACTTCATGTTTTCACAGGTGTTGCTGTGGTGAATACAGGCGCTCAGTAACATTCACAATAACTTCATGTTTTCACTGGCGTTGATGTGGTGAATACACACGCTCAGTAACATTCACAATAACTTCATGTTTTCACAGGCGTTGCTGTGGTGATTACATAATAACTTCATGTTTTTACAGGCGTTGCTGTGGTGAATACAGACGCTCACTAACATTCACAATAACTTCATGTTTTCACAGGCGTTGCTGTGGTGAATACAGACGCTCAGTAACTAACATTCACAATAACTTCATGTTTTCACAGGTGTTGCTGTGGTGAATACAGACGCTCAGTAACATTCACAATAACTTCATGTTTTCACAGGCGTTGCTGTGGTGAATACAGACGCTCAGTAACATTCACAATAACTTCATGTTTTCACAGGCGTTGCTGTGGTGAATACAGACGCTCAGTAACATTCACAATAACTTCATGTTTTCACAGGCGTTGCTGTGGTGAATACAGACAGGAATATGGTGAAATCCAACTTCACCGTCCTTCTCACCAACGGTATAGGTCTACAAGTTGTCGAGGTGTTCGACACTCTGCAGTTAGATCTAATGATGCCATCGCACTCTTTTGTAAGCTTTTCTTTAGCATTAGTTTATACAAATTTATTCTAGCTCGATTGCGAAACAAGATCTTACAACACTCGAGACCTCATTCCTGATGGAATCCATCGCCACATGGGAGAGAGAAGATAGCGAGGACTTTAAGTGCCTTGCCTAAGGGCACACTCGTAACGGCTCCAGCGGGGCTCGAACTCCGGGACTATCTCATCATTAGTAAACGCTCTGCCATCGCCACGTGGGAGAGAGAAGAGACAGCGAGGAATTTAATTGCCTTGCCTAAGGGCACACTCGTAACGGCTCCAGCGGGGCTCGAACTCCGGGACTTTCTGATCATTAGTAAACGCTCTGCCATCGCCACGTGGGAGAGAGAAGAGACAGCGAGGAATTTAAGTGCCTTGTCTAAGGGCACACTCGTAACGGCTCCAGCGGGGCTCGAACTCCGGGACTTTCTCATCATTTGTAAACGTTCTACGACTGCGCTATCACGACATCCACTTCTTTAGCTTTAACACACAGGGGTTTCACTTTTCATAAAATGTATGTAGTTCACGCCCCACTGGAGCCGTTACGGCAACACATTTAAATTCCACTGTGTGAGGCGCGTAGCACGAAGACAGTACCAATACTTTACATATTGGATCCGTTTGAGGCTAATATCTTACTTAAAGCACACACAAGATCTTATTAATTAAAATTTGTTAATTTCGTACATATACGCGTATAATTGAATATAATACTCTGGCCTTTTGACAGCAGTCCAATATTCCAATATTAATAATAATAGAATGCACGTACAAAGGTATGACGTTACGACAGTGTGTCACGACAGTGTGTCAGTGTGTCACGACAGTGTTTCAATTCCAGATAAACATATCCGGTTTGTTAGGTGACTTAAGCGGTAACATAACATCGTCAAATGGAACATTCTTTGATGTAACTTCTGACAACAGACGAGAACTTTACAACAGATTCCAACTGTCATGTAAGTATGTATGTATGTACCATTAATGTCAAACCCCTTGCGGGGACCTAGACATGTTTTCCTGGGCATGCTTAGCCGACCATAGCGGTTAACCAGTCTAAGCAATGTGTGTGAGGTGCCTTGCTCAATGACACTACATACGTGGCCTGACTGAGTATCGAACCCGGACCGTTCGATTCCAAATCCGACGCTCTACCATTGGACCACGGACGCCACAAGTAAGTCATAACACAAGAAATAAATAGCGTACAAGCTATACTACCACGGGTGTAGCATGACTGAAATTGATGTGATGGTGAGTTGTAGCCTGTGAGTGTGGGGGGGGGGGTATGCCTCATTAAGAAATATACAGAAACATACATTTATATCGCGATATGTGGATTGAACTGAAAGCTAAACGCTTAAGGTAATATTTTTCCACTGCGTACTTAGATGTTGGTACCAGGTAAATATGGCAACTTTAATAACTCGAAAATGACCAGAACTTAAAAATGTGTAATTCAAATGGAAATGTTATGTTTGTTAATCAGGAATATCGCATGTGTATCTGGGCGCTGTTACGCCGCATAGAGCTCCTAACCCATAGAGCTCCTCGTTAAAGAACCGCATAGAGCTCCTGTCCGATAGAGCTTCAATGCGTCAATATGCCCGATCGTCCCGCATTGAGCTCCTCTGTTGTCAACTACTAAAACATATTAAACTACTGACTATTTTTATGTTCCCCAAAGGGAGAGCATATAGTTGCCACTTTGTCTGTCCGTCCGTCCGTTTGTTCGTCCGTCCGTTCATTCGTCCGGGTACTTCTTGTCCGGAGCATAACTCGAAAATCATAGAAGGAAATCAAATGAAACTTGAATCTGTGATGGAGGGCAATGAGATGGAGAGCAGAGCGCAAGAACCATAACTCTCTGTGTTGTCATTGATGAATTATCTCCCTTTTCACTTTATTAAATGCTTGCTGTAGCATAACTCGTAAAGTATACACGGAAACACGGTTTGGCTTATTATATATTGCGCACCGTTTTGAGCTACTTTCGCCAAAACGAGACTAACAGGTAAATAAACGTAAATATGCATTACTCGTATAGGAATGACACACATAAGTGTCACATAATCTTGAAATTTACCAGTAGTTAGACGCAATATCTGTTCCTACGAATGTATATGGGTTATAAAATATGGTTCAGAGAAGTACTTAGTGTGTCGTCCACGTTCCAGTGGTACAGTGGTAGAGTGTCTTATTTGGATTTAAAGGGTCCCGGGTTTGATACTAGTTTGGGGGCACATATAGTGTAATTGAGTGAGGCATCTCAGTACTGGTTAGTGACTTAAGTCTGCTAAGCCTGTCCACAAAACATGTCAAGGTCCCCACAAGGTGCTTGGCATCAATAAAACATACACTGTACATACGTAATTGAATGCATTAGTAACATTTAGGTCACACGCACCATATTAATTAACTATAATAACGCATGGCATTGGAATGGCCCCCCTCCCCTCAACGAAGGATCACTGCCGGCCCAATGGAAGTCAGCAAATGTTGCTCCCATTTACAAAAAAGGGGACAGGTCACACCCCGCCAACTATAGGCCCATCGCACTGACTATGCAAGGTTCTAGAACATATACTTAGTTATTAGTACTTAGTTACTCCTCGATAGTAAAACACTTCACTAACCACAGTATTCTGTACCATTTGCAGCATAGTAATGCTAATCAATGACTTGGTTACCTCTGTCTACAATAAGCATCGGGTAGATCTCATCCTATTAGACTTCAGTAAGACTTTCGATAAGGTCAATCACGAGAAAGTACTACTAAAAATGCATGACTATGGAGTCAGAGGTCAAACATTAAGGTGGATTAAGAGTTTTCTAGATAATAGATTCCAGTCAGTTGTCCTTAATGGTATTAGTTCAGATGCCATTCCTCTGGAGTCCCACAGGTATCCATACTTGGACCCCTGCTTTTCCTAGCCTATCTTAACGACCTCCCACAAAACATCAGTTCCAAAGTCCGTATCTTTGCAGATGATACTGCAGTCTATCTATCATCTGCAAATGAATCGGTCACACTCCAAAACGATCTTAAGAGATTAGAAGAGTGGGAGTTGGAGTGGGACATGGACATTAACCCCTCCAAATGTCAAGTTATCCACGTCACCAGAAGGAAACATCCTATTCCCAGTCAATATGAACTCCATGGAGTCCTACTTGAGTAGGTCACCTCAGCCAAATACATTGGCGTGGATATCTCAAATAACCTGTCGTGGGACACTCACATAAAAAGGTCAACTAAGAAAGCAAACCAAACATTAGGATTCCTACGTAGAAACCTCCAGGTCAAATCCGAACCCCTTAAGTCCATGGCTTACCAGACACTAGTGAGACCCCAGCTTGAATATGGCTCCGAGATCTGGTTGCCACATACCCAAACATTGATAGACCATATGAATGTGTCCAGCGGTATATGAGACAACACCGCGTTGGATAAAGGCTGACTTATATTGTACCTCTAGTGTTACAGACATGCTACAGTCCCTAAATATACGCAGACTAGATCAACGGCGTATTGACAATAGGTTATCCCTTCTGTATAAAATTCATAATGATCTTGTTGCTATTCCCATTGAAAATTACCTAGTTCCCCTCTCCCGTCCTGCTCGCCATTGCCATTCCGTAAGCTATAGGTTAATTACAGCAACTACAGACTACTACAAGTTTTCCTTTTTTCCAAGAACAATCTACCATTGGAACCATCTCCCTCCTGACAGTGTCCATCTCCCTACCACAGAGCAATTCAATACGACAGTTTGCCATATTGACCATGCCAGTCCCTAGTTGTTCTGCGCAGCTGCTTTTAAACTTTTACCACAAATTATTTTCATTACTTTCTTAAATTATGCTTTTAACTATTCATACTTTTAACTTATTTGCGGTTTTTGATGCGCAACATGTCTACATCCCCGCAAGGGATTCGACATTAAAGGAAGATACATAAAGGTAGGTAGACAGATAAAGGTAGGTAGATAAAGGTGGATAGATAGATAGATAGATAGATAGATATGATATGATATGATATGATATGATATGATATGATATGATATATGATATGATATGATATGATATGATATGATATATGATATGATATATGATATGATATGATATGATATGATATGATATGATATGATGATATGATATGATATGATATGATATGATTGATATGATATGATATGATATGATATATGATATGATATGATATGATATGATATGATATGATATGATATGATATGATATGATATGATATGATATGTATGATATGATATGATAGATATGATATGATATGATGATATGATATGATATGATATGATGATATGATATGATATATTGATATATGATATGATATGATATGATATGATATGATATGATATGATGATATGATATGATATGATATGATATGATATGATATGATATGATGATATGATATGATATGATATGATATGATGATATGATATATATGATATGATATGATAATGATATGATAGAATGATATGATGATATGATATGATATGATATGATATGATATGATATGATATGATATGATATGATATGATATGATATGATATGATATGATATGATATGATATGATATGATATGATATGATATGATATGATATGATATGATATGATATGATATGATATGATATGATATGATATGATATGATATGATAGATAAGATAAGATATGATTGATATGATATGATATATAGATAGATTAGTATAAGATACTATGTACAGTCCAGCCCCAGCCTTTACCATTTTTGCTGAGCGGCTGGCCACTGTACCACTCGGGACTGTTTTTGTATGTGGTTATTTTCAACATTCTGTGTCTCAAATGAGATGTTTATTAACGGTCCCCGACAAGCGCCACCCTGTCATACTCAGTGGTGTGTGCTGGGAGTACCCAGTATATGTGGATGAATAAGTTACTACCCGAACTCATCGTTAGACGAAACGGTTTTTTAGACGAAACTAGTACGTGAATTCGTGTTTACTCCCTAATATTCACTTCTGTTATCAGTAGTTATATAAATACGGATAGAATACAGTTACAAAACAACCTACCAAAGTAAACAGAGTATGTCGAAGGTAGTATATTGCCAAAATACGCTAAACCGGTGATTTTATAACGAACGGTTTTAATGTTTGTTTACCTGTTTATAAGAATCTGGGTCAAGACGGTGTCCAAACCGTGTTTCCGTGTATTGAATGAAATCTAATGAAACTTGAAACGGTGATAGAGAAAATGAGGCGGTGTATAGAGCGCGAGAACAATAAATCTCTGTGATGTACCTACTGAATTATCTCCCCTTTTCACCTTATTATGTGCTTGTCCGGAGCATAACTCGAAACGTATTGAAGGTAATAAAAAGAAACTTGAAGCAGTGATAGAGGGCAATGAGGCGGAGTGCAGAGCGCAAGAACCATAACCCTCTGTGTTGTACTTACTGAATTATGTCCCATTTTCACTTTATTAAAGGCTTGTTAGGCCCCTACTGGTCGAAGACCCGGTAATGAGGACTATGGGATTGGTCGATGTCCATCCGTCATTCCGTCCGCCCATCCCATCGTGCCCGGTCCATATCTCCTAAACCTCTTGAAGGATTTTCACGAAACTTGGGTCAAATGTTCACCTCATCGAGATGACGTGTTCCAACCATGTAGGTTCAAAGTCAAGGTCGCACTTTGAGGTCAAATGTCAAGTGCCTACATTTCGTGTCCGGTCCATATCATGTAGGTGTGAATAGGTGTTAGGTGTTAATACCTACAACGTGTACGTGCATTTGTATCTACAAGTGCACATACAAGTCATCTCAACATCTTAATTATCGGAAGTCTCTATGCGTCAGGTTGAAAGACCCATTTTAAAGTTGATGTGTACCTTCGACCGATAGGGCTCTCGGGAGCTCTATGCGTGGTTGCCTAACGCATAGCGCTTCTTAGGAGCTCTATGCGGGGAGCTCTATGCGTTGCCAACGCATAGGCTTCTTAGGAGCTCTATGCGGCGTAACAGGGCGCATCTTTCGTAAATATGTCTACAAGAACACCAATACCCTTAAATTTAGTTTTGGCATTTTTTATTTTTCGGAGAAACAATTGTGCATGCCGACACCATCACGACCGGAAGCTACGACACTGGGATATACAACCCACAATATATATACCGGAACTGGTTTGGGTGGGGTGCAACTTGGTTGCTTTGCTCTGCAGGCACAAACAAGTTGATGTGGCGGAATTAGCTACCCATATTTGCTCAGCTTATATTTCACTTTTATTGACCTTAAATGTATTATCTGCATTCAGAATGTTAATGCTGTACTTACTGTAATTACTGAAGCATTGCACAGCCGACACTAATGTGAATACTACAAAGGACTTGTTTACGTTTATTTATCGTCGCTACATATTTGCCCATATGAGCGACGCCTTCTGAAGATATTAGTCATTTTAGATTTTTGGAGGATAGCGCAGTGATACAGACATAGGCCCATTCCAGATTCTCCTCTGGTTCTTTTACGTGTACGGTGTACAGCACCGACACGAGACCTCGGTTTAAAGTCTCATTGAAAAGACTGTTAATTTTATTATGGTCAGACGGGGGATCGAACCTGCGATCCCTGGATTACCAGTCCAGCGTGTTACCACTGGACTACAGATCCGTTTGTGATTAATTATTAAAGAATCGATTTTTGCTATTAATACTGATTGGTTGTTGTTTAATTAGGGGCAGTCAACGAGACCAACAACTTATTCAGCGACATACTTCCGGCCAACCATTCGTTTCTTGGCAAGGTAGATCTGTACCCATCACCCATTTCCGGAATTGGTTCCGGTACACCAAGTTTCTGCGCAATGGTACAGGGACGCATGTCCAATGAGTGCAGATTTGATTATATGTGAGTGAAATTAAAACATCTTATTTATAGAATATATTATCAAGCTCTCGCTCGATTTCTATTCAAATCTCGAGTGTGCGTTTTTATATTCAAATGCAAATAAGAAAATATAATTCATATACCAAGATCAGTTTAACAGATTTTCAAACTTCCCCTTAAATTATGAATACAATCCTATTGAATGAAAACTATGAGTGCTGTACGCAGTTGGCTTGCTGTACAACAATACATTGAAATGAATACGCGCCATTGAAGTGTCATAATTGATTAAATCGGAATCTACCAAGGCAAGATATAAAATTATTCGTGTTGGTCTGTTAGCAAAGGATAAATTGGATTTATGTTTGCTACAGGAGTTTGAAATATCAATAAAAACAACTAGGTTTACTTTACCTCACCCCACCCACATACGGTACCAATACAGTACTTTTGAAATATCTTTGTTTTTATGTCGATATCCATACAATACTGGAAATAAATATTTGTTAATTTGATGGGTTCGATCCTCGAACCGGGAAGTATGTGAGAGGGTACGGTGGTCGCCAAATCGGACATGTGGATTTTCTCCAGGTACTCCGGTTTCCTCCCACACGAATGACTACATTTACGCTTTCATCCGCGCCAACGAGAGTGATTATAATAAGTTGTTAATACTTGCTTCGCAATCGAAAAAAATAAATAAAATTTTAAAAAAGTGTTTGATTATTTTTACTAATGAAATTTCAAACTCCTATGACAATTGAAAGTAACCCTGCGCCTGATCAGGATATATATGTTGCTTGTGGGATACGTTAGACCGCCGCGTCAGACGACGTCAGTCGGTAACGTTAAACCAACTGAGGGATGTTTTGCGTCAGGAGTGGACAAATATTGACCAGCAAGAGATTCAGACACTCTTCCGTTCGATGCGACGGCGGTGCATTGCAGTGAGAGACGCAAATGGTGCCCATACTCGGTATTGACGTCTGTGTGAAAACTCCATTAGACCCCTGTCCGACGAATTACGTCATCACGCAGCAGACAGTTTCGGAGGCTCATTATGCTTTATGTGCTCCTCTTTCAAACATGTTGGACTATCATCTTATGAATTTTCAAAGAATTTTCTTAATAAATGTTGAAATTATAGACACATAAACACCAGGTATCGTTTCTTTTTTGACTCAGTATATGATGCTTGCTGGGGCGAGTGATTTGATAAACTTGAATAAATATGTCGTGTACAGTAAAACCGTCGTAACTAACTGTGAATTGTGTTTGCATATTAAATTTGAGTCCTTACCCTGGCATATAACCCTGTCCAACTATTCACATGCTCGCCCACATGGTTCGCCGGAGGCGAGGGTTAATAAGCTCAATCATCATTCACCGTGGATTAGTGTTCATTTGATATAGATTATGAATAACTTGCAAATAACACATGTATGTGTGAACATGTCATTTAAATTGAATGACAACTAACTGTCACTCGGCTTAAACGACGCTTTATTTTTCCAAATAAGAAATTATATGTTATATTTCGGGTTTTACGCCTGCATCAGCACCATTTTGGGCTATATCGCCGGCGGGCAGATTACCTAACAACACCTTTCCTGGGCAGGCTCCAACGGTTAACCAGTACTTGGATGCCCCAACCTCCGTAAGAAACTGCCAACTTTTTCATATAAATGAGACACGGTCTGAGCGGGGCTCGAACCCGTGACCATCAGTGATGATAGGTTACAGTGGTATACAAGTCAGCGACCTTAACCACTCGACCACGGAGGCGGACCCCAAATAAGAAATACAAGTTTATTTAAGCTAATCTACATATTTACAAATCTAACTACAGACGGATCTGTAGTCCAGTGGTAACACGCTGGACTGGTAATCCAGTGATCACAGGTTCGATCCCCCGTCTGACCCTAATAAAATTAACAGTCTTTCAGATGGGACGTTAAACCTAGCGTGTCGGTGCTTTACACCGTGCACGTAAAAGAACCAGAGGAGATTCTGGAATGGGTCTCTGTCTGTATCATGCACTATCCTCCAAAATCTAAAATAACTAATCTCTTCAGGAGGCGTCGCTCATATGGGCAACCGGTAGCGACGATAAATAAACGTAAAAACACACACAAATTTGGTATCAAAATGTGCAAAAATGTATTGGCTACACGATGTTTTACTTTTAATTGAAATTAGATAATTATCAGAACATAGTTTTACGTGTGAATATAAGTATAACATGTTCCCTCTAACCAAGTGCACACTGGTCCGCCTCCGTGGTCGAGTGGTTACGGTCGCTGACTTGCATACCACTGTAACATATCATCACTGATGGTCACGGGTTCGAGCCCTGCTCGGACCGTGTCTCATTTATATGAAAAAGTTGGCAGTTTCTTACGGAGGTTGGTGAAATCTAATCTAAAATGACTAATCTCTTCAGGAGGCGTCGCTCATATGGGCAACCGGTAGCGACGATGAATAAACGTAAAACACACATACAAATCTAAATCAAAGGTTAATTTGCGTCCGAGTAGAAATGTCACAGAATTTACTTTGACTCATTCGAAAGTGGGTAAATAATTAAATAATAAATACAGCTCGAACAACAACAATATGTTCTACATGTTTAACCCTTTCCTACATAGAGATTTAGGTTAATATACTATTATATCTCCATACAAACGACAGCCATTTAACCCTTTCCTTCATAGAGATCTAGGTTAATATACTATTATATCTCAATATAAACGACAGCCATTTAACCCTTTCCTTCATAGAGATCTAGGTTAATATACTATTATATCTCAATATAAACGACAGCCATTTAACCCTTTCCTTCATAGAGATCTAGGTTAATATACTATTATATCTCAATATAAACGACAGCCATTTAACCCTTTCCTTCATAGAGATGTAGGTTAATATACTATTATATCTCAATATAAACGACAGCCATTTAACCCTTTCCTTCATAGAGATTTAGGTTAATATACTATTATATCTCCATACAAACGACAGCCATTTAACCCTTTCCTACATAGAGATTTAGGTTAATATACTATTATATCTCCATACAAACGACAGCCATTTAACCCTTTCCTACATAGAGATTTAGGTTAATATACTATTATATCTCCATACAAACCACAGCCATTTAACCCTTTCCTACATAGAGATTTAGGTTAATATACTATTATATCTCAATATAAACGACAGCCATTTAACCCTTTCCTACATAGAGATGTAGGTTAATATACTATTATATCTCCATACAAACGACAGCCATTTAACCCTTTCCTTCATAGAGATTTAGGTTAATATACTATTATATCTCCATACAAACGACAGCCATTTAACCCTTTCCTTCATAGAGATTTAGGTTAATATACTATTATATCTCCATACAAACGACAGCCATTTAACCCTTTCCTACATAGAGATTTAGGTTAATATACTATTATATCTCCATACAAACCACAGCCATTTAACCCTTTCCTTCATAGAGATTTAGGTTAATATACTATTATATCTCCATACAAACGACAGCCATTTAACCCTTTCCTTCATAGAGATTTAGGTTAATATACTATTATATCTCCATACAAACGACAGCCATTTAACCCTTTCCTTCATAGAGATTTAGGTTAATATACTATTATATCTCCATACAAACGACAGCCATTTAACCCTTTCTTTCATAGAGATTTAGATTAATATACTATTATATCTCCATACAAACGACAGCCATTTAACCCTTTCCTTCATAGAGATTTAGGTTAATATACTATTATATCTCCATACAAACGACAGCCATTTAACCCTTTCCTACATAGAGATTTAGGTTAATATACTATTATATCTCCATATAAACGACAGCCATTTAACCCTTTCCTACATAGAGATTTAGGTTAATATACTATTATATCTCAATACAAACGACAGCCATTTAACCCTTTCCTTCATAGAGATTTAGGTTAATATACTATTATATCTCCATACAAACGACAGCCATTTAACCCTTTCCTTCATAGAGATTTAGGTTAATATACTATTATATCTCCATACAAACGACAGCCATTTAACCCTTTCCTTCATAGAGATTTAGGTTAATATACTATTATATCTCCATACAAACGACAGCCATTTAACCCTTTCCTACATAGAGATTTAGGTTAATATACTATTATATCTCCATACAAACGACAGCCATTTAACCCTTTCCTTCATAGAGATTTAGGTTAATATACTATTATATCTCCATACAAACGACAGCCATTTAACCCTTTCCTACATAGAGATTTAGGTTAATATACTATTATATCTCAATATAAACGACAGCCATTTAACCCTTTCCTACATAGAGATTTAGGTTAATATACTATTATATCTCCATATAAACGACAGCCATTTAACCCTTTCCTACATAGAGATTTAGGTTAATATACTATTATATCTCCATACAAACGACAGCCATTTAACCCTTTCCTACATAGAGATTTAGGTTAATATACTATTATATCTCCATATAAACGACAGCCATTTAACCCTTTCCTACATAGAGATTTAGGTTAATATACTATTATATCTCCATACAAACGACAGCCATTTAACCCTTTCCTTCATAGAGATATAGGTTAATATATTATTATATCTCCATACAAATGACAGCCATTTAACCCTTTCTTTCATAGAGATTTAGGTTAATATACTATTATATCTCCATACAAACGACAGCCATTTAACCCTTTCCTTCATAGAGATTTAGGTTAATATACTATTATATCTCCATACAAACGACAGCCATTTAACCCTTTCCTTCATAGAGATTTAGGTTAATATACTATTATATCTCCATACAAACGACAGCCATTTAACCCTTTCCTTCATAGAGATTTAGGTTAATATACTATTATATCTCCATACAAACGACAGCCATTTAACCCTTTCCTTCATAGAGATTTAGGTTAATATACTATTATATCTCCATACAAACGACAGCCATTTAACCCTTTCCTACATAGAGATTTAGGTTAATATACTATTATATCTCCATACAAACGACAGCCATTTAACCCTTTCCTTCATAGAGATTTAGGTTAATATACTATTATATCTCCATACAAACGACAGCCATTTAACCCTTTCCTACATAGAGATTTAGGTTAATATACTATTATATCTCCATACAAACGACAGCCATTTAACCCTTTCCTACATAGAGATTTAGGTTAATATACTATTATATCTCCATACAAACGACAGCCATTTAACCCTTTCCTTCATAGAGATTTAGGTTAATATACTATTATATCTCCATACAAACGACAGCCATTTAGCTATCATGCAGTGGATAAGTAGTCGCTATATCTATTCCACCTTCATAGATATTATGCGATTCTGGCCTTTATTATGAACATTGGTTTGGCTGGATAGTCAATGTATGTCATATTGGCATTGGCGTCAAGGGTGTTTCTATGAGGGAAAGGGTTAATAAAGAAAGTTGGCAGAATACTGTCCGCGACGTGTGAGCTAATATAACAATCAACGAGTGTATACATATTGAATACGTCATGGTACAAACACTTCGTAGCCGAAAACCGAAATACAAGATTAAGTTTATATAAATTTATTTTATCTCGATTGTGAAACAAGTTCTTACAACTTATATTGTATATCAATCAATTGATAGGGAGAAGAACTATACAAGTTTTCTTTCGTTCTAATCCCTTTCAGTCTACTGCTGTTAAATTATATGTAAAATGTTCATTTCTTGATTACATGTACAAATACTGAAATAAATAATGTTTACACTTTATATACAAATTTATATTAGCTCGATTGTGAAACAAGTTCTTACAACTTATATTAATCACTCTCGAGACCTCATTCCTGATGGAATCCATCGCAACGAGGGAGAGAGAAGAGGCAACGTGGTATTTAAATGCCTTGCCTAAGGGCACAATCGTAACGGCTCCAGCGGGGCTCGAATTCCGGACCTTTCGCACCTATTCTGTTATTTCGAGGTCTTATCGTTAAAGCTCATTTTCGCATAGCACTTTCCGCCCTGATCCGATGACGGGATTTCTGACCAATATGTTGAAGCTTTTCGGACACGAACGGTTATAAATGTGTGCATTCGTGTTAAGAATAATCCTAAACACAGATATTAAGAACGTTTAAAATATATTGTCTTACCGTTGTGCATATCATTTAGCTGTTTGAAGTAGACAGGTGAGATTCTCCCACTTTTTCAGTGCGGTCTTCACAAAAGAAATCCGAATGAATTATTTGTTAGTACATTTCATGCGTATGAACAATTTGATATTGAACGAAATCTTATTTGGTTCACCGTAAGAGCACCGGAGATATATCTTGTAAACAAGTTCGTCTAATGATTTATATTCTTGACTTTTTGTAATAACAACAAATTCAAAATGGACGAAATGGAATGGTGAGTCTCCCATGAACTTTAAACATTGATTTCTTGTATAATATTGTGTCAAGATGCAGAATTCAAACAACGGTATGTGTGTTCATCTTGTTAGCAAGTTTAATTTATAAAACCGACCTTTTAGAATATAAAATATGCTGCGCGTAATTGAGGTTTAGCGTTTAGACGTTGAAAAATGCCTTGATAGTAAAATGTCACATTTTCAAGTCTAAATATTTTGACTAATGTACAACGCTATAAAAAAATCAATACAAGTATGTATAGAGGATATAAGCAGAACACGATCGAATATGTCAAATATTGGACTGTGTGAGGCGCGTAGCCGGGCCTTTCGCATCATTAGCAAACGCCCCACCACTGCGCTATCACGACACCCACTTATTTAGCTTTAACACACAGGGGTTTCACTTTTCATAAACTGTATGTAGTTCGCGCCCCACTGGAGCCGTTGCGGCAAAACATTTAAATTCCACTGTGTGAGGCGCGGAGCACCGAAGACAATACCAATATTTTACATATCGAATCCGTTTGAGGCTTATATCTTACTTAAAACACACACACTTATATAACAAGATCCTACTAATTCAAATTATTAATTTCGTACATTTACGCCTAGTATTTAATATAATACTCTGACCTTTTGACACCAGTCCAATATTAATAATAATGGACTGCAAGTGCAAAGGTATGACGTCACGACAAGTATGTATATATAATGGGAGGGTTTTTAAGTCCTGAACAAACGTCCAACAACGACGTCAAGTGAACACTAACTGACCAGTGACGTAAAATATTCACTGAGATATGCTCAGTGAACGAAAGGTCAAAGGGAAATAACTCGTTTAATTATGACTTTGGTAGAAAAGGGGTTTCTATTTCTTGATTTTCGAGACTTGTGTAAATACAGTCAAACGTGTCTTAAGCAGCCAGCCAATGGAATCACAGAAAGTGGATGCTTGGCACAGGTGGCTGCTTAATTGAGGTAAAGTGTATAATGAAACAAAATATTGGGAAACTGGGAAATGGCTGCTTAATGCAGATGTGCTGCTTAATAGAGGTGACCACTAACACAGATTTGACTGTATACCAATGAATATTATAACATTTAGAAAATATGAAAACATATATTTTATAATATGTTTAAGGTATACTGCTTCCAACAAGCTTGGGCGTGCGACAAGAGATGCCGCAGTTCGATATGCCGCTCTGAGCAATAATCTAGAACCAGGTACCGCCTCAATTTTAAGTTATATTAAAGTTATAAATATATTAGTGTATGCCCCTTTCGCAACATGCACATATATGTTTTATGTAAATTTTATTTATTTTACAACTATTGTGAACAAGTTTTAACAACTTATGTTAATCACTCTCGTTGGCGCGGATGAAAGCGTAAATGTGGTCATTCGTGTGGGAGGAAACTGGAGTACCCGGAGAAAACCAACCTGTCCGATCTGGCGCCCACCGTACCATCTTACATACTTCCCGGTCATTTTCATGCAATGATACAGACAGATACCCATTCCAAAGTCTCCTTTGGTTCTTTTACGCGCACGGTGTAAAGCACCGACACGAGACCTCAGTTTAACGTCCCATCTGAAAGACTGTTAATTTTATTAGGGTCAGACGGGGGATCGAACCTGCGATCCCTGGATTACCAGTACAGCGTGTTACCACTGGACTACAGATCCGCCTGTGTTGTTGAAAATAATACTCTCCTTTATATTTGTATTTGATACAAGAAGCTGTTCGGATTACAGGGGTAAATAACAGTTAAAATTGCAAATATTCATTTAAAAATCGGTTCGGAAAAGAGGGTTCCGGTGGTTCCGGTGGTTCCGGTTTACAGGGTTTTTTTTTAAACTAACAAAGAATGGGCAAATGGCTTTTTGAGCCGAGAATTTGGAAATTGAGTGACAGGATATAAGTCGAAAACGATCCCATATGTAAATTATTGGACTGTGCGAGGCGCGTAGCGCCGGCGACAGTACCAATATTTTACATATTGGGTCCGCTTGAGGCTTATATCTTACTTAAAACACAAACTTATACAACCATATCCTACTAATTAAAAGTGTTAATTTCGTACATATACGCGAAGTATTTAATATAATACTCTGCCCTTTTGACAGCAGTCCAATATTAATAATAATGGACTGCAAGTACAAAGGTATGACGTCACGACAGTGATTTAAAATGTGTTATATCACCACTATAGTACTCCATGGTATGTTTGAGGTCATTATGTGAGTTAGATATGATTTGGTATTTCTTTAGTACGCTCGTGTGGTTTACTGAACGTTCCACGGTCCAAGAAGAATAATTATGGGTACACGATAGGAACATCCACTACCATTATCGGATGCAGGTCTGGATCTCTGTCGGGTACCAGGACATACACGTGTACAGAAACATCTAACGTCACACAAGACTGGTCCCCTGCCGTCACGGCAACATGTGAAGGTAGCGGCTTCTCTCTCCAATAATCTATGTTTTTCGTTTTGCACATTTGTTTATTTTACTTAGCATTGCACCAAGATCTAATAACGACTGTCCGGGTGTCCATGGTGGGGCTAGAAAACATCATGTGATCCGTCGAGCATTATAATCAGACATGTAGGGGTTAGCACCGAGTAGGGTTAGAGCCACAGACAATACCTTCAAACAAGCCATTGTAGCTACTTCACTGACATAATCCACATGCAGAATGACTTTACTCTACAGCTGGGAGTGAAACGTGATGGTGTTACAACGCAGATCACCATTATGCCACTGTGACACGTGATTGCCTGTCAGCGCCGTAATCCACTATACCACGTGATTGCGTGACAACACAGATAACCACTATCCCACTGTGACACGTGATTGCCTGTCAGCGCCGTAATCCACTATACCACGTGATTGCGTGACAACGCAGATAACCACTATACTACTGTGACACGTGATTGCCTGACAGCGCCGGTAACCACTATGTCACTGTGACACGTGATGGCCTGTCAGCGCCGTTAACCACTATGCCACTGTGACACGTGATTGCCTGTCAGTGGCGTTAACTAGCCACTATGTCACTGTGACACGCGATTGCCTGTCAGCGCCGTTAACCACTATGCCACTGTGACACGTGATTGCCTGTCAATGTCGTAAACCACTATACCACGTGATTGCGTGACAACACAGATAACCACTATCCCACTGTGACACGTGATTGCCTGTCAGCGCCGTAAACCACTATACCACGTGATTGCGTGACAACGCAGATAACCACTATCCCACTGTGACACGTGATTGCCTGTCAGCGCCGTAAACCACTATACCACATGATTACGTGACAACGCAGATAACCACTATGCCACTGTGACACGTGATTGCCAGTCAGTGGCGTTAACTAACCATTATGCCACTGTGACACGCGATTGCCTGTCAGCGCCGTTAACCATTATGCCACTGTGACACGCGATTGCCTGTCAGCGCCGTTAACCACTGTGACACGTGATTGCCTGTCAGTGGCGTTAACTAACCAGTATGCCACTATGACACGCGATTGCCTGTCAGCGCCGTTAACCACTATGCCACTGTGACACGTGATTGCCTGTCAGCGCCGTAATCTAACCACTGTGACACGTGCTTGCCTGTCAGCGCCGTAAACTAACCACTATACCACTGTGACACGTGGTTGCCTGTCAGCGCCGTAAACCAACCACTATACTACTGTGACACGTGATTGCCTGACAGCGCCGGTAACCACTATGCCACTGTGACACGTGATTGCCTGTCAGTGGCGTTAACTAGCCACTATGTCACTGTGACACGCGATTGCCTGTCAGCGCCGTTAACCACTATGCCACTGTGACACGTGATTGCCTGTCAATGTCGTAAACCACTATACCACGTGATTGCGTGACAACGCAGATAACCACTATCCCACTGTGACACGTGATTGCCTGTCAGCGCCGTAAACCACTATACCACGTGATTGCGTGACAACGCAGATAACCACTATCCCACTGTGACACGTGATTGCCTGTCAGCGCCGTAAACCACTATACCACATGATTACGTGACAACGCAGATAACCACTATGCCACTGTGACACGTGATTGCCAGTCAGTGGCGTTAACTAACCATTATGCCACTGTGACACGCGATTGCCTGTCAGCGCCGTTAACCATTATGCCACTGTGACACGCGATTGCCTGTCAGCGCCGTTAACCACTGTGACACGTGATTGCCTGTCAGTGGCGTTAACTAACCAGTATGCCACTATGACACGCGATTGCCTGTCAGCGCCGTTAACCACTATGCCACTGTGACACGTGATTGCCTGTCAGCGCCGTAATCTAACCACTGTGACACGTGCTTGCCTGTCAGCGCCGTAAACTAACCACTATACCACTGTGACACGTGGTTGCCTGTCAGCGCCGTAAACCAACCACTATACCACTGTGACACGTGATTGCCTGTCAACACCGTAAACTAACCACTATACCACTGTGGCACGTGATTACCTGTCAACGCCGTAAACTACCCACTATACCACTGTGACACGTGATTGCCTGTCAACGCCGTAAACTAACCACTATACCACTGTGGCACGTGAGTGCCTGTCAGCGCCGTAAACCGCTATGCCACTGAGTCCATCCACCATGTACCACGCTTCCGTTATCTCGGCAAAACTGATTTCTAATGATGATATGAAGAAACAATATTCCCGGATCCCCGGTCCGGAGCAATATCAGTCAATTTGAAAAATATGTATTCAGTTTAGCGCGTTTCCATCTATTTAGCGTATTTCATAGACTGTTCCAATTGTGTGGTATTGCTATTAGTTTATACAAATTTATCTTAGCTCGATTGCGAAACAAGTTCTTACAACTTATATTAATCACTCGCGATACCTCATTACTGATGGAATCCATCTCCACGAGGGAGAGATAGAAGATGCAATGTGGAATTTAAATGCATTGCCTAAGGGCACACTCGTAAACAGCTCCAGCGGGGCTCGAACTCCGGACCTTTCGCACCAGGGGCGAACGCGCTAACACTATGCTATCACGACTTCCATTGTTTGTACATGTACTTCCGAGCAGTAGGAACATACTTATTTGGGGGATATATCATTTTATCATGACAATACGTCATTCTATTCTGTGACAACGAACCACGTGTTTTCAAGTAACATAATGTGTGGCTTGTGTTTTTATCATTATGGGTAGGTGGATGAATATGGAAAGGACATACTAAATAATGAAATTTAATATGACACAATTTACAACCAGATACTATATCCATTATATATACTATGTGAAAATACGATTATCATTTAGAGAGTGTGTTTTACGTTTATTTATCGTCGCTACCGGTTGCCCATATGAGCGACGCCTCCTGAAGAGATTAGTCATTTTAGATTGTTGGAGGATAGTGCAAAGATACAGAGAGAGACCCATTCCAGAATCTCCTCTGGTTCTTTTACGTGCACGGTGTAAAGCAACGACACGAGACATCAATTTAACGTCCCATCTGAAAGACTGTTAATTTTATTATGGTCAGTCGTGGGATCGAACCTGCGATCGCTGGATTACCAGGCCAACGTGCTACCACTGGGCTACAGATCCGTCTGTATAACTATTGCATATTGTGTGAACATACTATTATCATTTTGAGAGCTCCATAAGAATATTTCCGTGTAATGTTCACTTTCAGAAATGTCCTTCTTCTGTAACGTTGCTTTTAACTCTTTCACCGCCAATGTCGCATATAAGCGCCTTTGCAAAAAGCGGAGAACCCGATCAGACAGACCTTGCCGTCCGATCAGGCTATATGCTGGTTGCTCTTCAAACAATGGAGATGAAGCAACTGTCCGAATAACAAACAACATAAATCCTTGTTACGTCGCAGCTGATCTGGATCTATGGTGTCTGCACATTGCTTTCAATTTATACGGCGCTGAAAGGATTAATGTGTTCGGACAATACCCATTGATAGAGCACATTATGCTTTGCGGAGGAAGGGTAATCCCCGAATTGTTTTCATATGTTTGAAACATGTCAGTTTAGGCCTATAAACTTTATACACAACTTGTAATATATCTACTTCAAGCGTTCAGTATGCCTCTATGTTTAATTTCAGTGAAAACAGACGATGCGGACGTGGGTATGGTAGTAGGCGTGGTCGTGGTGGTGGCTGTAGTGCTCCTGATTGCAGTCATTGTAGCAGTCATTGCCGTAAAGAAACGACGCAGCCGGTAAGAAACGGGATTACATTGTTTTTATCCATACGTTTCGACTCGGTTGGTCAAACAATTTCAAATCCAAAATAACCTATGCCATTGTACGATCGGTATGCAAATATTCAAAATGTAAAGAATTGTCATCATCGGTATGAGAGATTATGAACAGAACAGAACTGTCACGTGATATTCACGTATTACTACTCATAACATGCAGCGTATCATCAATCGTTTATGAATCACAGCAGGATTTTTGTAAAGCGCTTGTTTCGGCCACTCACTCCGTGTACACGTCATTTTATTAGCATATCAACGTCATATGTAGGCTATGATAATAGTCTGATCCATCCCCTACAAATCTTATAAAAAATTATGTTATAATCGACATTTATTAGTTTAAGTTTTTAGGGATTTTTTAATTTAAAACAGGACAGTCTGTGGATAACAACTCCGTCAATATTGTTTATTTAACATAACCAAAGACAGGGGCGTAGCTAGCCTTATTGAATGTAATTTAAAACAGGGCAGTCTGTGGATAACAACTCCGTCAATATTGTGTATTTAACATAACCAAAGACATGGGCGTAGCTAGCCATATTGAATGTAATTTAAAACAGGGCAGTCTGTGGATAACAACTCCGTCAATATTGTTTATTTAACATAACCAAAGACAGGGGCGTAGCTAACCTTATTGAATGTAATTTAAAACAGGGCAGTCTGTGGATAACAACTCCGTCAATATTGTTTATTTAACATAACCAAAGACAGGGGCGTAGCTAGTCTTATTGAATGTAATTTAAAACAGGGCAGTCTGTGGATAACAACTCCGTCAATATTGTTTATTTAACATAACCAAAGACAGGGGCGTAGCTAGCCTTATGATGTAATTTAAAAGGGCAGTATGTGGTAACAACTCGCAATATGTTTATTAACATAACAAAGACAGGGGCGTAGCTAGCCTATGATGTATTTAAAACAGGGCAGTGGGATAAAACTCCGTCATTTGTTATTTATGAATGTAATTTAAAACAGGGCAGTATGTGGATAACAACTCCGTCAATATTGTTTATTTAACATAACCAAAGACAGGGGCGTAGCTAGCCTTATTGAATGTAATTTAAAACAGGGCAGTCTGTGGATAACAACTCCGTCAATATTGTTTATTTAACATAACCAAAGACAGGGGCGTAGCTAGCCTTATTGAATGTAATTTAAAACAGGGCAGTCTGTGGATAACAACTCCGTCAATATTGTTTATTTAACATAACCAAAGACAGGGGCGAAGCTAGCCTTATTGAATGTAATTTAAAACAGGGCAGTCTGTGGATAACAACTCCGTCAATATTGTTTATTTAACATAACCAAAGACAGGGGCGTAGCTAGCCTTATTGAATGTAATTTAAAACAGGGCAGTATGTGGATAACAACTCCGTCAATATTGTTTATTTAACATAACCAAAGACAGGGGCGTAGCTAGCCTTATTGAATGTAATTTAAAACAGGGCAGTCTGTGGATAACAACTCCGTCAATATTGTTTATTTAACATAACCAAAGACAGGGGCGTAGCTAGCCTTATTGAATGTAATTTAAAACAGGGCAGTCTGTGGATAACAACTCCGTCAATATTGTTTATTTTCACTTTTTAACTTCTGGCAAAATGACCAGTTGATATGATCAGAAACTCAATGTGGCCCAATTAATAGTATCGGTGTTAAACTATATTTATTTGACTGACCAGGCAAAATATATCGACGCCTGTTCCCAGGCTAGGGAGATGCCGACGGTACACACTTTGCTGGGTGGCTGCTTCTGGCCAGTCGCTTTGCCTTGATTTATTTTGTTCAATCTTAATAATACATCTATAAATATAATAAACTGATAAAAGGGTGTATAAAATACCAACATTTAGATATTGGCGTAAAGAACACCTGCAGAAAGCCAACGGATTGGTTATTGGCGATCGAAGGTTTGGTTATTGCAGTAAGCGATCGAATGATTGGTTATTGCAGAAAGCGATCGATGGATTGGTTATTGCAGTAAGCGATCGATGGATTGGTTATTGCAGTAAGCGATCGAATGATTTGTTATTGCAGTAAGCGATCGATGGATTGGTTATTGCAGTAAGCGATCGACGGTTTGGTTATTGCAGTAAGCGATCAAATGATTGGTTATTGCAGTAAGAAATCGAATGATTGGTTATTGCAGTAGGCGATCGAAGGTTTGGTTATTGCAGTAAGCGATCAACGGTTTGGTTATTGCAGTAAGAGATCGAATGGTTGGTTATTGCAGTAAGAGATCGACGGTTTGGTTATTGCAGTAAGCGATCGAATGATTGGTTATTGCAGTAAGCGATCGAATGATTGGTTATTGCAGTAAGCGATCGAATGATTGGTTATTGCAGTAAGCGATCGAATGATTGGTTATTGCAGTAAGCGATCGAAGGTTTGGTTATTGCAGTAAGCGATCAATGGATTGGTTATTGCAGTAAGAGATCGAATGATTTGTTATTGCAGTAAGCGATCGATGGATTGGTTATTGCAGTAAGCGATCGACGGTTTGGTTATTGCAGTAAGCGATCGAATGATTGGTTATTGCAGTAAGCGATCGAATGATGTTATTGCAGTAAGCGATCGATGGATTGGTTATTGCAGTAAGCGATCGACGGTTTGGTTATTGCAGTAAGCGATCGAATGATTGGTTATTGCAGTAAGCGATCCACCCTGCTGGATTACGCACGCTGCCGCAGGTCGATTATGCAGGTTGTATCTTCATGATGAGCTTGGTTCTTGCAGTAAGCGATTGTTCTCGAACACCCCCGCTGTTTGCAACTTTAGCTTACTTGCAGTACGGTCCCACTTGACGAAGGTTGGACATAGTGCTAGTACGAAATGAGCCGCTCATCCTCTTTCTATGATGGGTTATTGCCCACTTCTTGCAAGCGAACGACGTTGGTTATCAGCGCACATGTACGGCAGTGATCGGCGGTGTGGTTTATTGCAGTGACGAGATAGAAGATTGGTTATTGCGTAAGAGATCGAATGATTGGTTATTGCAGTAAGCGATCGATGGATTGGTTATTGCAGTAAGAGATCGAATGATTGGTTATTGCAGTAAGAGATCGAATGATTGGTTATTGAAGTAAGCGTTCGAATGATTGGTTATTGCAGTAAGCGATCGAAGGTTTGGTTATTGCAGTAAGAGATCAAAGGTTTGGTTATTGCAGTAAGCGATCGAAGGTTTGGTTATTGCAATAAGAGATCAAAGGTTTGGTTATTGCAATAAGCGATCGAAGGTTTGGTTATTGCAGTAAGCG
>CM026391.1:11690222-11722837 GCA_014843695.1 Archivesica marissinica
TGGATAACAACTCCGTCAATATTGTTTATTTAACATAACCAAAGACAGGGGCGTAGCTAGCCTTATTGAATGTAATTTAAAACAGGGCAGTCTGTGGATAACAACTCCGTCAATATTGTTTATTTAACATAACCAAAGACAGGGGCGAAGCTAGCCTTATTGAATGTAATTTAAAACAGGGCAGTCTGTGGATAACAACTCCGTCAATATTGTTTATTTAACATAACCAAAGACAGGGGCGTAGCTAGCCTTATTGAATGTAATTTAAAACAGGGCAGTATGTGGATAACAACTCCGTCAATATTGTTTATTTAACATAACCAAAGACAGGGGCGTAGCTAGCCTTATTGAATGTAATTTAAAACAGGGCAGTCTGTGGATAACAACTCCGTCAATATTGTTTATTTAACATAACCAAAGACAGGGGCGTAGCTAGCCTTATTGAATGTAATTTAAAACAGGGCAGTCTGTGGATAACAACTCCGTCAATATTGTTTATTTAACATAACCAAAGACAGGGGCGAAGCTAGCCTTATTGAATGTAATTTAAAACAGGGCAGTCTGTGGATAACAACTCCGTCAATATTGTTTATTTAACATAACCAAAGACAGGGGCGTAGCTAGCCTTATTGAATGTAATTTAAAACAGGGCAGTATGTGGATAACAACTCCGTCAATATTGTTTATTTAACATAACCAAAGACAGGGGCGTAGCTAGCCTTATTGAATGTAATTTAAAACAGGGCAGTCTGTGGATAACAACTCCGTCAATATTGTTTATTTAACATAACCAAAGACAGGGGCGTAGCTAGCCTTATTGAATGTAATTTAAAACAGGGCAGTCTATGGATAACAACTCCGTCAATATTGTTTATTTTCACTTTTTAACTTCTGGCAAAATGACCAGTTGATATGATCAGAAACTCAATGTGGCCCAATTAATAGTATCGGTGTTAAACTATATTTATTTGACTGACCAGGCAAAATATATCGACGCCTGTTCCCAGGCTAGGGAGATGCCGACGGTACACACTTTGCTGGGTGGCTGCTTCTGGCCAGTCGCTTTGCCTTGATTTATTTTGTTCAATCTTAATAATACATCTATAAATATAATAAACTGATAAAAGGGTGTATAAAATACCAACATTTAGATATTGGCGTAAAGAACACCTGCAGAAAGCCAACGGATTGGTTATTGGCGATCGAAGGTTTGGTTATTGCAGTAAGCGATCGAATGATTGGTTATTGCAGAAAGCGATCGATGGATTGGTTATTGCAGTAAGCGATCGATGGATTGGTTATTGCAGTAAGCGATCGAATGATTTGTTATTGCAGTAAGCGATCGATGGATTGGTTATTGCAGTAAGCGATCGACGGTTTGGTTATTGCAGTAAGCGATCAAATGATTGGTTATTGCAGTAAGAAATCGAATGATTGGTTATTGCAGTAGGCGATCGAAGGTTTGGTTATTGCAGTAAGCGATCAACGGTTTGGTTATTGCAGTAAGAGATCGAATGGTTGGTTATTGCAGTAAGAGATCGACGGTTTGGTTATTGCAGTAAGCGATCGAATGATTGGTTATTGCAGTAAGCGATCGAATGATTGGTTATTGCAGTAAGCGATCGAATGATTGGTTATTGCAGTAAGCGATCGAATGATTGGTTATTGCAGTAAGCGATCGAAGGTTTGGTTATTGCAGTAAGCGATCAATGGATTGGTTATTGCAGTAAGAGATCGAATGATTTGTTATTGCAGTAAGCGATCGATGGATTGGTTATTGCAGTAAGCGATCGACGGTTTGGTTATTGCAGTAAGCGATCGAATGATTGGTTATTGCAGTAAGCGATCGAATGATGTTATTGCAGTAAGCGATCGATGGATTGGTTATTGCAGTAAGCGATCGACGGTTTGGTTATTGCAGTAAGCGATCGAATGATTGGTTATTGCAGTAAGCGATCAAATGATTGGTTATTGCAGTAAGCGATCAAATGATTGGTTATTGCAGTAAGCGATCGAATGATTGCTTATTGCAGTAAGCGTTCGAAGGTTTGGTTATTGCAGTAAGAGATCGAATGATTGGTTATTGCAGTAAGCGATCGAAGGTTTGGTTATTGCAATACGCGATCGGAGGTTTGGTTATTGCAGTAAGAGATCGAATGATTGGTTATTGCAGTAAGAGATCGAATGATTGGTTATTGCAGTAAGCGATCGATGGATTGGTTATTGCAGTAAGAGATCGAATGATTGGTTATTGCAGTAAGAGATCGAATGATTGGTTATTGAAGTAAGCGTTCGAATGATTGGTTATTGCAGTAAGCGATCGAAGGTTTGGTTATTGCAGTAAGAGATCAAAGGTTTGGTTATTGCAGTAAGCGATCGAAGGTTTGGTTATTGCAATAAGAGATCAAAGGTTTGGTTATTGCAATAAGCGATCGAAGGTTTGGTTATTGCAGTAAGCGATCGAATGATTGCTTATTGCAGTAAGCGTTCGAAGGTTTGGTTATTGCAGTAAGAGATCGAATGATTGGTTATTGCAGTAAGCGATCGAAGGTTTGGTTATTGCAATACGCGATCGGAGGTTTGGTTATTGCAGTAAGAGATCGAATGATTGGTTATTGCAGTAAGAGATCGAATGATTGGTTATTGCAGTAAGCGATCGATGGATTGGTTATTGCAGTAAGAGATCGAATGATTGGTTATTGCAGTAAGAGATCGAATGATTGGTTATTGAAGTAAGCGTTCGAATGATTGGTTATTGCAGTAAGCGATCGAAGGTTTGGTTATTGCAATAAGAGATCAAAGGTTTGGTTATTGCAATAAGCGATCGAAGGTTTGGTTATTGCAGTAAGCGATCAAAGGTTTGGTTATTGCAGTAGGCGATCGAAGGTTTGGTTATTGCAGTAAGAGATCAAAGGTTTGGTTATTGCAGTAAGCGATCGAAGGTTTGGTTATTGCAATAAGAGATCAAAGGTTTGGTTATTGCAATAAGCGATCGAAGGTTTGGTTATTGCAGTAAGCGATCGATGGATTGGTTATTGCAGTAAGCAATCGACGGTTTGGCTATTGCAGTAAGAGATCGAATGATTGGTTATTGAAGTAAGCGTTCGAATGATTGGTTATTGCAGTAAGCGATCGATATATTGGTTATTGCAGTAAGCGATCGATATATTGGTTATTGAAGTAAGCGATCAGGGGATTGACTTTCTACAGCAGTATGCATAATTTCTCTACCAAGAGTTTTATATTTCAGCTTATCGTAGCTAGATTTAGCAACATACTCGTGTATCATGATATAGGCATGATGTTGATTTACATGCTTTTAGTAAGTATATTCGCTAGCAAGTATTTACTCTATATATTCGCATTAATGTAGTAATCGTGTGATTAATACACGTTCTGCGTAACAAGCAGTACCGTTTCTAAACGTGTGGTGACGATGGTAGACACTAACATTCTATTTATAGAAAATGGAACGCCGATGACGCCAAGACAAAAGACGAAAGACTAGCCATTAAATCGTCAACGTAAGTCAACGCAGAACAAGCGGAGTCACTTAACCAGAAGAGGAGAAACACGAACTCAGCATCATGTTTATATTGTGTACCCGTATGGTGTGTTTAATGAAGCATGTGATTGCTATATATGTTGGGTTTCTTTGGATAATATCGATATTAAGACTTGAGGGGGGGTTGCTTTGAAAGCGTAGTGGTAACATTTATTATTGTTAGACCACGGCGAAGCGGGTTTGAAATCAGGCTTCTGCCAATATAATTGATGCATGTGTTAAGTGGACCTTGATTGGACAATATAAGTCAATATTACGGACGATGTCAACTGATATGAGTAAAGCAGTCGGTTATGTTATGTAAATATATTTTAGTGCTGAAAACAGCAAGAAGTTTGGATATGGCGACGGGAACAAGCATCCGCATAAACGATCGTCTGATAATGAGTACACAATCTGATTAAACGCTTACAGAGCATGCATGCACCCACAGGCACAGGACACACATTTTTGTCTTGCCCTATGGTCATATAGTAAATAATGGTTACTAAAGGCAACCAACAGAAATGGAACATGTATGCAGAAATATCGTCGAGAAACTAGGTAAAAAACGACCAGATCATTGATATGCCCTTGTGGGTCCGATCGGAAGACCGTATTCTATCAACAAATACTTTTTATTGCATGGAGATCGGTCAAATAACACCAGCATGGCACATTGTTTCATCGTCAACAGCAGGAAATGCAATGTTGTCGTTTTAATTGTAATACTATTAAGCAGCCACCTGTGCTAAGCAACCACTTTCTGAGATTCCCTTGACTGGCTGCTTAAGACAGGTTTGACTGTATACGTCATAAATACAAGCTTTAAGATGGTTTTGTGTTGTATAGTTACTGTTGTAAGATGGGCTAATTCAACTTTGGGAATTGTGTTCGTTTTATGCTTTCAAAATTAATTTGAATTGAAATTCTAATACTCTTAATAGTACGTGAAATTGAGCTTGTTTCCCAGTAGTGGGATATTCAGTGGTCTCGGTAAGCTATTTACAATTAGTTTATACAAATTTATTTTAGCTCGATTGCGAAACAAGTTCTTACAACTTATGTTAATCACTCTCGAGACCTCATTCCTGATGGAATCCATCGCCACGAGGGAGAGAGAAGAGTCAACATGGAATTTAAATGCCTTGTCTAAGGGCACTGTCGTAACGGTTCCAGCGGGGCTCGAACTCCGGACCTTTCGCACCTGAAGTGAACGCGCATCCACTGCACTATCACGACTTCCACTATGCACAATTGCAAATATGATCTTCATAGATCTCGGTAAGCTATGTACTATTGAAATATGAAAATGCCTAACCCTTCTGTACTGTAAAAGTGATGATGCTGTTTTTTTCTATTACCTCCCTTGACAGATAAAGTCAGATTTATCTCGAAATGTATATTGATAATTTTAGTTGGAATCCTTTGTTTTTACTGTTGTTCCATTAACCATATGTTGCAGTATGATAAATGTGATTATACCATAATCATGTTAATCATAAGTGATTAAAAAAATCGAAGTAAAATATCCATTGGATATGTTGTAGGATTTATCAATCGAAGTTTATTAATTTAATAACCATAAGATGAGAAAACGGATACAATTTGACAGCATGTGGTTCAAAGGAAACCACGATGAAAACAGAGGAAACCAATTAAAGACAGTATCCTCCTTAAAGAGTATTCAGGGGCAGTAACTGACCAATGCATCTCGTTGTCTATTATTATGTTACGCGTTACCATGTTTCATGTTCATGCCTGATAACTGATAATATTTTAAAAGTTTTGTCTAATTTCACATTTTGTCCAATCAACTTTGTGACTCATTTTTAAATTATGACTACGTCATGCTTGGCGGTTTACATGTAGATCTACGCGTACAGTCAAACCTGTCTTAAGCAGCCAGCCATGGGAATCACAGAAAGTGGCTGCTTAGCACAGGTGGCTGCTTAATAGAGGTCAAATATATAGTAAAACAACAAATTGGGATTCTGGAAAGTGGCTGCTTAATAGAGGTTGGCTGCTTAATAGAGGTGACCACTAACACAGGTTTAACTGTATAATAGAGGTGACCACTAACACAGGTTTAACTGTATTTTACAGTTGCTTACTTTACACGGGTGTTATAGGTTACATCCACTTTGAAGGTATCATCAGTCATGTATAGTCTTAGATTACATATATTAACCATTTGTAAATAGAAATCCATGTACATTATCAACATACAAGGACATTTTAACGCCCGTTTCATACATACCAAATAAAACCCCGCAACTATATGCGAGTGTTTCATGGAATTATTATTCTTACCGTCCGTCGCCGAGTGCTTCATTGGTTGGCAACATAGCCTTTGCATTCACCACTATTTACAAATTCACCGAGTGCTTCATTGGTTGGCAACATAGCCTTTGCATTCACCAATATTTACAAATTCACCGAGTGCTTCATTGGTTGGCAACATAGCCTTTGCATTCACCACTATTTACAAATTCACCGAGTGTTTCATTGGTTGGCAACATAGCCTTTGCATTCACCAATATTTACAAATTCACCGAGTGCTTCATTGGTTGGCAACATAGCCTTTGCATTCACCACTATTTACAAATTCACCGAGTGCTTCATTGGTTGGCAACATAGGCTTTGCATTCACCAATATTTACAAATTCAGTAACTACAATGCCTGAAAAATCATTTCCTTTTATCGATTATGTTTGTAAACTCCTTTCCGGTATTAAAGCAACATTGCATCGCAAAAATAAAATAAAATGCATGTGTTCACGTATAAATGCATTGGTACTACACATTCTTCTGAATACATTCGAACACGATAGCATTGAATCAATAAACAGTGTGTTTGTGGTCTACAAACATTCAAAAGTGAAAGTAGGATTTTATATAACGGTCATCCACGCTCCTGAAACGAACGCGCATCCACTGCGCTGTCACGATATCCACAGTTTTTAAATGCCTTGCATACTGGCAAAATCACGGTTACAAGCTGGCCGCGAACTTCGGGCCTTTCGCACCTAAAGTGAACGCGCTACCACGGCGCTATCACGACTTGGAAATATTGTCAATGTTGATTGTGAAATAAAACTTTGTTTATATGCAACTTTTCTGAACATTTGTTTTGCAACTTGATAACCTAAATATTCATCGAGAAAACCAACCATGCTGCCTGGTCACAAGCCTCAAGGCTCTTAATAAGTTTAAGCCCTTGTTTATCATTGTGTTTCATTATGTGTATATACGTGTATAATCATGTATTAATATGTTAATTAATAGCTCGTGTATCTAGCATTTAAGTAGAATATGGTCCGCCTCCGTGGTCGAGTGGTTAAGGTCGCTGACTTGTATACCACTGTAACCTATCATCACTGATGGTGACGGGTTCGAGCCCCGCTCAGACCGTGTCTCATTTATATGAAAAAGTTGGCAGTTTCTTACGGAGGTTGGTGCACCCACGTACTGGTTAACCGCTGGAATCCGAAATATAACATAACATAAGTAGAATATCGGTATATCTAGAAAGCACAAGCGAGTGCTTTAGCCCCTAACCTGCCAATAACTAACGTGGCATTTCCTAGAACACGTGTCTGAATAGCAAACAACATAGATCCTGATCAGATTCACCGTTACGCCGCGGCTGATCTGGCTATGTGATGTGTGTACATACCTTCCAATTCGACAGGTTAAGGATTAAAATTTCATTTCTTGTCTTTCGAGTTTCGACATATTAGGACAGTTCCAGAACCAGTGAGAACATACAGTTTCTTACACACAAATAAATATTGCATTCGTAACTATGAACCTAAAATGGCGAATCGTCTTGATTGTTCGATGAAGAATAAAATTAGCTTTGGATTGTGTCGGTCGTTTCGTTGGACGTTGTACGGACGCTTTAACTTGTGTGTTTTACGTTTATTTATCGTCGCTACCGGTTGCCCATATGAGCGACGCCTCCTGAAGAGATTAGTCATTTTAGATTGTTGGAGGATAGTGCATGATACAGACAGAGACCCATTCCAGAGTCTCCTCTGGTTCTTTTAACGCATAGAGCAATTCTTTTTATACTAGAGGACACCTACATTATATGATTATTATTACATGAAAACGAAATACGAAGGATTCCATCAAATATATATCACATCTTTATTACAAAACACAAACTGAACAACTAAAATATTCCAAAATGTTTAAAACTATGTATTTATATAGTTATTGTTTTTCATGTAAAGCCACACTTATCCGAAATGTGCGTTTTCTATGTCCTCTAGTAAACAAGAATATTTAGTGATTACGCAATGACCAGGCAGCATGACTGTTCCATAGTGTCGACACACTGATCATACCAGCGTTGTGCTTCGTGTTTAGACCACATACGCTTGGGGTCTGGACAAATGACCTCCGGCGTCACATGGACGTTTCTGGCCCCAAAATATTGGTTGTATTTTTAACCCTTTTAACACTACATACCTCTAAATAGGCTTACAAACAGTGTAGACCCAGATGAGCCGGCTCATAGCGAGCCATCTCGTCAGGATCTGCACTTTTTGCCAGTAATATTACTATTTTTACACAAAATTACCCATTTTGATAAATGAACTGGTCCAAATGTAATTTTCTTATTAATTTATTGGCCTAACAATATCATGCACCAGTCCATGTCAGTTACTTGGTGTTGAATGGGCTAAGGACATAATGATACACCATAGACTTGGCACTATGCACACAATTATAATTAGGCGTTCTCCTAATAGTCAGCACTGTATGGCTTTGATATTGACTGGGTGCCATTTTTTAAGCTTGCTTGGATATCGGCTACCCAGTTGTGTGTGTAGTGTCAAGCCTATGGTGTATCATAATGTTCGTAAAAAATTACAAGAAATGTATTGGGGCCAGAACCGACCACCTCAGTGATGTTGGGGATCATTTGTCCAGCCCACAGGCGTCTGTGGTTTAGACATTGTTTTGAAAACCACAATATCGCTGATAATTGTTCGGACATTTTTTGAACAAATCACAGATATGGAATACAATTTTAGTTGATACCCAAACACGTGCGGCTTGTTCCTTAACCCATTCAACACCAAGTAACTGACATGGTGGACTGGTTCCTTAACCCATTGAACACCAAGTAACTGACATGGTCGACTGGTTCCTTAACCCATTCAACACCAAGTAACTGACATGGTGTACTGGTTCCTTAACCCATTCAACACCAAGTAACTGACATGGTGGACTGGTTCCTTAACCCATTCAACACCAAGTAACTGACATGGTGGACTGGTTCTTTAACCCATTCAACACCAAGTAACTGACATGGTGGACTGGTTCCTTAACCCATTCAACACCAAGTAACTGACATGGTGGACTGGTTCCTTAACCCATTCAACACCAAGTAACTGACATGGTGGACTGGTTCCTTAACCCATTCAACACCAAGTAACTGACATGGTGGACTGGTTCCTTAACACATTCAACACCAAGTAACTGACATGGTGGACTGGTTCCTTAACACATTCAACACCAAGTAACTGACATGGTGGACTGGTTCCTTAACCCATTCAACACCAAGTAACTGACATGGTGGACTGGTTCTTTAACCCATTCAACACCAAGTAACTGACATGGTGGACTGGTTCCTTAACCCATTCAACACCAAGTAACTGACATGGTGGACTGGTTCCTTAACCCATTCAACACCAAGTAACTGACATGGTGGACTGGTTCCTTAACCCATTCAACACCAAGTAACTGACATGGTGGACTGGTTCCTTAACCCATTCAACACCAAGTAACTGACATGGTGGACTGGTTCCTTAACCCATTCAACACCAAGTAACTGACACGGTGGACTGGTTCCTTAACCCATTCAACACCAAGTAACTGACATGGTGGACTGGTTCCTTAACCCATTCAACACCAAGTAACTGACACGGTGGACTGGTTCCTTAACCCATTCAACACCAAGTAACTGACATGGTGGACTGGTTCCTTAACCCATTCAACACCAAGTAACTGACACGGTGGACTGGTTCCTTAACCCATTCAACACCAAGTAACTGACATGGTGGACTGGTTCCTTAACCCATTCAACACCAAGTAACTGACATGGTGGACTGGTGCATGATATTAACCCATTCAACACCAAGTAACTGACATGGACTGGTGCATTCAACACCAAGTAACTGACATGAATTGGTGCATTCAACACCAAGTAACTGACATGGACTGGTGCATTCAACACCAAGTAACTGACATGGACTGTTGCATTCAACACCAAGTAACTGACATGGACTGGTGCATTCAACACCAAGTAACTGACATGGACTGGTGCATTCAACACCAAGTAACTGACATGGACTGTTGCATTCAACACCAAGTAACTGACATGGACTGGTGCATTCAACACCAAGTAACTGACATGGACTGGTGCATTCAACACCAAGTAACTGACATGGACTGGTGCATTCAACACCAAGTAACTGACACGGACTGTTGCATTCAACACCAAGTAACTGACATGGTGGACTGGTGCAATCAACATCAAGTAACTGACATGGACTGGTGCATCATATTTTAAAACCAATAAATTAATAAGAAAATTACACTTGGACCAGTTCATTTATCATAATGGGTAATTTTGCCTAAAAATAGTAATATTACTGGCAAAAAGTGCAGATTCTGGATCTACACTTTCTGTAAGCCCATTCGGAGGTCGGTGGTGTTGAAAGGGTTAAACATATAATTATACGTATGGTATATATACTTAAACACGGACATGTTTATATATATATTATATATATAATAAAAGTTGCAATGTATTAAAACAAAAATAAACTACTTTTCTACATATAATATGCTTGTTTTATTTCACCAAGTGATTCTGATCAGGCCCTGACCACGTGACAACTGTTCGCACGAATACAGTGACTTCCATAAAACAGCTGTGTATATATGTATGTTCCATTAATGTCAAACCCCTTTGCGGGGACGTAAACATGTTTTTCCTGGAAAAGCTAAGCCGACCTAAGTGGTTAACCAGTACTAAGCAATGTGTGTGTGAGGTGCCTTGCTCAATGACACTACATACGTGGCCTGGTCGAGTATCGAACCCGGGATCGATCGATTCCAAATCCGACCCTCTACCATTGGACCACGGATGCCACACATGCTTTGACATGCACTGTAATTGCTTTGACAAAATGAATTCTTTTTAAAGTTGATATTTGTCTCGAACACTTTGGACAGAAGTCACATTTCCGGCGACGGCGGCAGTGGCGGCGCCGTCAACAATTACGTATTTACATATAACTAAAATACCGTGGAATAAAATGACTTGCAAGTGACCTTGAACATTTCCATATTATAGTTCAATTTTATAATATTATTTATGCGTCAAAAAAACCTGAAACATTATCATTTCTCAAAAACCGTCATTATCAGTTATTGCTTTGAAACTTTGCATACACATCCATGGACTAATGTTATGCACACCCAATTCCTCACATGAATGAAATTAACACCCCAGTTGGATTCGAACCTACAGCGGTGAGGGGCAAGTGATTTGCAGCCGACGACAATAGCCACTTGGCCACGGACGGGGACCCCCGATATGACATACGTCTACATAGTCTCACTTCAATCGGATGGAAACTGTGACCAGTTGCGACCCCACAGTTCAGAACTATAGTACAACAGTGGAAATAATTCAAGACATTCAAAGGACCCGAAAGTCCTGATAACATGCGCCTCTCTTGATACAGAAAGCACATGCAGTGTGTCATTCAATCGGACGAAGACTACAGGAGTTAGGCAACAAGGTCCATGTGACTATGACACAGAAGTTAGGCAACAAGGGTTCGTATGACTATGGCACAGGAGTTAGGCAGGCAACATGATTCATGACTATGACACAGGAGTTAGGCAACAATGTCCATATGGATATGACACAGGAGTTAGGCAACACGGTCCGTGTGACTATGGCACAGGAGTTAGGCAACACGGTCCGTGTGACTATGGTACAGGAGTTAGGCAACACGGTCCATGTGACTATGGCACATGAGTTAGGCAACAAGGTCCATGTGACTATGGCACAAGAGTTAGGCAACATGGTTTGTATGACTATGACACAGGAGTTAGGCAACATGGTTCGTATAACTATGGCATAGGAGTTAGGCAGGCAACATGGTTCATGACTATGACACAGGAGTTAGGCAATACTGTTCATATTGACTATGACACAGGAGTTAGGCAACATGGTTCGTATGGCTATGACACAGGAGTTAGGCAACATGGTTCGTATGGCTATGACACAGGAGTTAGGCAACAAGGTTCATCTGACTGTTACACAGGAGTTAGGCAACACGGTTCATCTGACTGTTACACATGAGTTAGGCAACAAGGTTCATCTGACTGTTACACAGGGGTTAGGCAACAAGGTTCGTATGACCATGATACAAGAGTTAGGCAACAAGGTTCATCTGACTGTTACACAGGAGTTAGGCAACAAGGTTCATCTGACTGTTACACAGGAGTTAGGCAACAAGGTTCGTATGACCATGATACAAGAGTTAGGCAACAAGGTTCATCTGACTGTTACACAGGAGTTAGGCAACAAGGTTCACATGACTGTTACACAGGAGTTAGGCAACACGGTTCATCTGACTGTTACACAGGAGTTAGGCAACAAGGTTCATCTGACTGTTACACAGGAGTTAGGCAACAAGGTTCATCTGACTGTTACACAGGAGTTAGGCAACACGGTTCACCTGACTGTTACACAGGAGTTAGGCAACAAGGTTCACATGACTGTTACACAGGAGTTAGGCAACAAGGTTCATCTGACTGTTACACAGGAGTTAGGCAACAAGGTTCATATGACTGTAACACAGGAGTTCGGCAACAAGGTTCACATGACTGTAACACAGGAGTTAGGCAAAAAGGTTCGTATGACCATGATACAAGAGTTAGGCAACAAGGTTCATCTGACTGTTACACAGGAGTTAGGCAACAATGTTCATCTGACTGTTACACAGGAGTTAGGCAACAAGGTTCATCTGACTGTTACACAGGAGTTAGGCAACAAGGTTCATCTGACTGTTACACAGGAGTTAGGCAACAAGGTTCACATGACTGTAACACAGGGGTTAGGCAACAAGGTTCACCTGACTGTTACACAGGAGTTAGGCAACAATGTTCATCTGACTGTTACACAGGAGTTAGGCAACAAGGTTCATCTGACTGTTACACAGGAGTTAGGCAACAAGGTTCATCTGACTGTTACACAGGAGTTAGGCAACAAGGTTCACATGACTGTAACACAGGGGTTAGGCAACAAGGTTCACCTGACTGTTACACAGGAGTTAGGCAACAATGTTCATCTGACTGTTACACAGGAGTTAGGCAACAAGGTTCATCTGACTGTTACACAGGAGTTAGGCAACAAGGTTCATCTGACTATGCAACATGTTCTTTTTGTTTGTTTGTATTTTAGTTTATAGGTTACGCAATTATTGGTGAAGAAAGACACCTTGTATTCCCTTTATAGCTACATGGTAGTGTTCGATAGGATCGCTAGGCGGTCATGGGTGGGTTCAAACCCCGACTTGGGCTCGGTTAGTTTATACACATTTATTTAGCTCGATTGCGAAACAAGTTCTTTCAACTTATATTAATCACTCTCGAGACCTCAATCCTGATGGAATCGATCACCATGAGGGAGAGCAGAGTGTAAGCATTTTAGTTATACCAATTTATTTTAGCTCGATTGCGAAACAAGTTCTTTCAACTTATATTAATCACTCTCGAGACCTCAATCCTGATGGAATCGATCACCATGAGGGAGAGCAGAGTGTAAGCATTTTAGTTATACAATTTATTTGAGCTCGATTGCGAAACAAGTTCTTTCAACTTATATTAATCACTCTCGAGACCTCAATCCTGATGGAATCGATCACCATGAGGGAGAGCAGAGTGTAAGCATTTTAGTTATACAAATTTATTTTAGCTCGATTGCGAAACAAGTTCTTTCAACTTATATTAATCACTCTCGAGACCTCATTCCTGATGGAATCCATCGCCACGAGGGAGAGAAAAGAGGCAACGTGGAATTTAAATGCCTTGCCTAAGGACACAATCGTAACGGCTCCAGCGGGGCTCGAACTCCGGACCCTTCGCACCTGAAGCGAACGCGCATCAACTGCGCTATCACGACTTCCACAAGAGTAGTAATTAAGGCACCAGTTGGACCCTGATAGAACCACAAACCGTCCGCAAGTCAGTGATGCTAGCGAAGTGATTTGAAGTATAGGGCCTAAACAACGAATATTCAGACAAGATCATGCTGGTACACGTTATGCTGATGCTGCTTGTCTGTTATCTAATCAATTAGAAGAAGGGGGTAGGGGGGGGGGGGTACGGAAAAAATGTCACCGGAAAAAAATGGAACCAAAAAAAATGTCACCGGAAATAATGGCACCCGGAAAAAAAGGCACCCGGAAAAAAAGGCACCCGGAAGAAATGGTACTCTGTAAATTTGGTGCCATTTCTTCCGGGTGCCTTTTTTTCCGGGTGCCATTATTTCCGGTGCCATTTTTTCTGGTGCCATTTTTTCCTACACCCAGTAGGGGGAGAGGGTTATGTCTCATGATTCAGATTTCCTGGAATACATGTGTACAATAAATTGCAAAAAAAATAATTCCGGGGAAGAATACGACCAAGCTCGATTGCGAAACAAGTTCTTACAGCTTATATTAATCACTCTCGATACCTCATTTCTGATGGAATCCATCGCCACGTGGCGGAGAGAGAAGAGACACTGTTGAATTTAAATGCCTTGCTTAATGGCACACTCGTAACTGCTCCAGCGGGGATCGCACTCTGGGTATTTCGCAGCTGAAGCGAACGCGCCACCACTGCGCTATCACGAATTCCACATTTATTGGGAACAGAATCATTTTAATACATTGAATCTGAAAACAGAATAATGTATGCAGATAATGTGTCTCTTTCTATCAATTTCTATAATGATGAGACGGGTGCTTTAGCTGGAATCGATGTGTAGGCCAACTTAAAACTTAAGACGGGAGGGGGGGGGGGGTCCGCGGGTCGTCCCCAGGAAAACTATATATAGCGTATATAATTTAATCCTGGCCTCCCGATTTTTGTTGCAGATTTGGCATTTTTATTTTTTCCTACAAGGCCTACAGGAAGCTACGTCAATGATGACCAGTTTACAGATTCTGACTAATCTTGTAAGCCAACGGCAGTCAGTATTACAAAAACTATTGACCGGTCAATATCTTGGAGGGGAATAGTAAATAATAGTGTTCAGCTAGGGAAATCTTACACCGAGTAGTCAAGTGAGGTATAATATACAGAGCTGTTATTTCCTGAATGATAGCATTAAGTAACCTCTACTTTACACGTGTCTGTCTGTGTGTTTTACGTTTATTGATCGTCGCTACCGGTTGCCTATATGAGCGACGCCTCCCGAAGAGATTGGTCATTTTAGATTTGTGGAGGATAGTGCACTGATATAGACAGAGACCCATTTCAGAGTCTCCTCTGGTTCTATTACGTACACGGTGTACAGCACCGACACGAGACCTCGGTTTAAAGTCCCAACTGAAAGACTGTTAATTTGCGATCCCTGGATTACCAGTCCAGCAGCGTGTTACCACTCACTGTGTATTTCTTGTTGTCCTTGTATACATATGAACTCTCTTACGGAAATAAATATATAAATAAATAGACTGTTAATTTTATTAGGATCAGACGGGGGATCGAACCTGCGATCCCTGGATTACCAGTCCAGCGTGTTAACACTGTGTTTTCTTGTTGTCCTTGTATACATATGAACTCTCTTACGAAATGAAATAAATATATAAATAAATAGACTGTTAATTTTATTAGGATCAGACGTGGGATCGAACCTGCGATCCCTGGATTACCAGTCCAGCGTGTTACCACTGTGTATTTCTTGTTGTACATATGAACTATCTTACGGAATGACGTCAATATATACATAAATAGCCATTTAAAATGGACTGATAGAAGCAAAACCCCAGTGTGTATACTATTGATTTGAATAGATGAACGCTATTGATGTTTGGTAGCTCATCTGCATACACGGAGTTATTTATGTATGTATTTCATTAACATACATTATTATTCAATAGGAACTGCATAAGTATGCAATTCAAAAGTAGCTTCAACTATGCATGACCGGATATTTATCCTTACATAAAATGCAAAATCAACCATTGAATATATATAATTATAAATTCATGCGACGATTTGGTACATTCTTGATCGACATATTTGTGGACTAAATCTTTGATTAAAATTGTGTTGATTTGGGTAGTTATAACCAGTAAATATGCATGTATTTGTACATATAGCGTCTTTGCTGTTGTGTATCCTGGCAAACGTCCCGGGAGCAGAAGGTAGGTAACGTCTGTTTACGTAACATGATAATTTATGCAATTCGCCAAACAGCTTAGATTAATAAATATGGTTACTCTCCAGCTAGTATTGGTGGAGGAAGACACAGGTTATATGGTGACTCTCCAGCTAGTATTGGTGGAGGAAGACACAGGTTATATGGTGACTCTCCAGCTAGTATTGGTGGAGGAAGACACAGGTTATATGGTGACTCTCCAGCTAGTATTGGTGGAGGAAGACACAGGTTATATGGTTACTCTCCAGCTAGTATTGGTGGAGGAAGACACAGGTTATATGGTGACTCTCCAGCTAGTATTGGTGGAGGAAGATCCCGGATATATGGTGACTCTCCAGCTAGTACTGGTGGAGGAAGACACAGGTTATATGGTGACTCTCCAGCTAGTATTGGTGGAGGAAGATCCCGGATATATGGTGACTCTCCAGCTAGTACTGGTGGAGGAAGACACAGGTTATATGGTGACTCTCCAGCTAGTATTGGTGGAGGAAGACACAGGTTATATGGTGACTCTCCAGCTAGTATTGGTGGAGGAAGATCCCGGATATACGGTGACTCTCCAGCTAGTATTGGTGGAGGAAGATCCCGGATATACGGTGACTCTCCAGCTAGTATTGGTGGAGGAAGATCCCGGATATACGGTGACTCTCCAGCTAGTATTGGTGGAGGAAGATCCCGGATATATGGTGACTCTCCAGCTAGTATTGGTGGAGGAAGATCCCGGATATACGGTGACTCTCCAGCTAGTATTGGTGGAGGAAGATCCCGGATATACGGTGACTCTCCAGCTAGTATTGGTGGAGGAAGATCCCGGATATACGGTGACTCTCCAGCTAGTATTGGTGGAGGAAGATCCCGGATATACGGTGACTCTCCAGCTAGTATTGGTGGAGGAAGACACAGGTTATATGGTGACTCTCCAGCTAGTATTGGTGGAGGAAGACACAGGTTATATGGTGACTCTCCAGCTAGTATTGGTGGAGGAAGATCCCGGATATACGGTGACTCTCCAGCTAGTATTGGTGGAGGAAGACACAGGTTATATGGTGACTCTCCAGCTAGTATTGGTGGAGGAAGACACAGGTTATATGGTGACTCTCCAGCTAGTATTGGTGGAGGAAGATCCCGGATATATGGTGACTCTCCAGCTAGTACTGGTGGAGGAAGACACAGGTTATATGGTGACTCTCCAGCTAGTATTGGTGGAGGAAGACACAGGTTATATGGTGACTCTCCAGCTAGTATTGGTGGAGGAAGATCCCGGATATATGGTGACTCTCCAGCTAGTATTGGTGGAGGAAGACACAGGTTATATGGTGACTCTCCAGCTAGTATTGGTGGAGGAAGACACAGGATATATGGTGACTCTCCAGCTAGTATTGGTGGAGGAAGACACAGGTTATATGGTGACTCTCCAGCTAGTACTGGTGGAGGAAGACACAGGTTATATGGTGACTCTCCAGCTAGTACTGGTGGAGGAAGATCCCGGATATACGGTGACTCTCCAGCTAGTATTGGTGGAGGAAGATCCCGGATATATGGTGACTCTCCAGCTAGTATTGGTGGAGGAAGACACAGGATATACGGTGACTCTCCAGCTAGTATTGGTGGAGGAAGACACAGGTTATATGGTGACTCTCCAGCTAGTATTGGTGGAGGAAGACACAGGTTATATGGTGACTCTCCAGCTAGTATTGGTGGAGGAAGACACAGGTTATATGGTGACTCTCCAGCTAGTACTGGTGGAGGAAGACACAGGTTATATGGTGACTCTCCAGCTAGTACTGGTGGAGGAAGATCCCGGATATACGGTGACTCTCCAGCTAGTATTGGTGGAGGAAGATCCCGGATATATGGTGACTCTCCAGCTAGTATTGGTGGAGGAAGACACAGGATATACGGTGACTCTCCAGCTAGTATTGGTGGAGGAAGACACAGGTTATATGGTGACTCTCCAGCTAGTATTGGTGGAGGAAGACACAGGTTATATGGTGACTCTCCAGCTAGTATTGGTGGAGGAAGACACAGGTTATATGGTGACTCTCCAGCTAGTATTGGTGGAGGAAGATCCCGGATATATGGTGACTCTCCAGCTAGTATTGGTGGAGGAAGACACAGGTTATATGGTGACTCTCCAGCTAGTATTGGTGGAGGAAGAACAGGTTATATGGTTACTCTCCAGCTAGTATTGGTGGAGGAAGACACAGGTTATATGGTGACTCTCCAGCTAGTATTGGTGGAGGAAGACACAGGTTATATGGTGACTCTCCAGCTAGTATTGGTGGAGGAAGACACAGGTTATATGGTGACTCTCCAGCTAGTATTGGTGGAGGAAGACACAGGTTATATGGTGACTCTCCAGCTAGTATTGGTGGAGGAAGACACAGGTTATATGGTTACTCTCCAGCTAGTATTGGTGGAGGAAGACACAGGTTATATGGTGACTCTCCAGCTAGTATTGGTGGAGGAAGACACAGGTTATATGGTGACTCTCCAGCTAGTATTGGTGGAGGAAGACACAGGTTATATGGTGACTCTCCAGCTAGTATTGGTGGAGGAAGACACAGGTTATATGGTTACTCTCCAGCTAGTATTGGTGGAGGAAGACACAGGTTATATGGTGACTCTCCAGCTAGTATTGGTGGAGGAAGACACAGGTTATATGGTGACTCTCCAGCTAGTATTGGTGGAGGAAGACACAGGTTATATGGTGACTCTCCAGCTAGTATTGGTGGAGGAAGACACAGGTTATATGGTGACTCTCCAGCTAGTATTGGTGGAGGAAGATCCCGGATATACGGTGACTCTCCAGCTAGTATTGGTGGAGGAAGATCCCGGATATATGGTGACTCTCCAGCTAGTACTGGTGGAGGAAGATCCCGGATATACGGTGACTCTCCAGCTAGTATTGGTGGAGGAAGACACAGGTTATATGGTGACTCTCCAGCTAGTATTGGTGGAGGAAGACACAGGTTATATGGTGACTCTCCAGCTAGTATTGGTGGAGGAAGATCCCGGATATATGGTGACTCTCCAGCTAGTATTGGTGGAGGAAGACACAGGTTATACGGTTACTCTCCAGCTAGTATTGGTGGAGGAAGATCCCGGATATACGGTGACTCTCCAGCTAGTATTGGTGGAGGAAGATCCCGGATATATGGTGACTCTCCAGCTAGTATTGGTGGAGGAAGATCCCGGATATACGGTGACTCTCCAGCTAGTATTGGTGGAGGAAGATCCCGGATATACGGTGACTCTCCAGCTAGTATTGGTGGAGGAAGATCCCGGATATACGGTGACTCTCCAGCTAGTATTGGTGGAGGAAGACACAGGTTATATGGTGACTCTCCAGCTAGTATTGGTGGAGGAAGATCCCGGATATATGGTGACTCTCCAGCTAGTATTGGTGGAGGAAGACACAGGTTATACGGTTACTCTCCAGCTAGTATTGGTGGAGGAAGATCCCGGATATACGGTGACTCTCCAGCTAGTATTGGTGGAGGAAGATCCCGGATATATGGTGACTCTCCAGCTAGTATTGGTGGAGGAAGATCCCGGATATACGGTGACTCTCCAGCTAGTATTGGTGGAGGAAGATCCCGGTTATATGGTGACTCTCCAGCTAGTATTGGTGGAGGAAGACACAGGTTATATGGTGACTCTCCAGCTAGTATTGGTGGAGGAAGACACAGGTTATATGGTGACTCTCCAGCTAGTATTGGTGGAGGAAGACACAGGTTATATGGTTACTCTCCAGCTAGTATTGGTGGAGGAAGATCCCGGATATACGGTGACTCTCCAGCTAGTATTGGTGGAGGAAGATCCCGGATATATGGTGACTCTCCAGCTAGTATTGGTGGAGGAAGACACAGGTTATATGGTTACTCTCCAGCTAGTATTGGTGGAGGAAGATCCCGGATATACGGTGACTCTCCAGCTAGTATTGGTGGAGGAAGATCCCGGATATACGGTGACTCTCCAGCTAGTATTGGTGGAGGAAGATCCCGGATATACGGTGACTCTCCAGCTAGTATTGGTGGAGGAAGATCCCGGATATACGGTGACTCTCCAGCTAGTATTGGTGGAGGAAGATCCCGGATATATGGTGACTCTCCAGCTAGTATTGGTGGAGGAAGACACAGGTTATATGGTGACTCTCCAGCTAGTACTGGTGGAGGAAGACACAGGTTATATGGTGACTCTCCAGCTAGTATTGGTGGAGGAAGACACAGGATATACGGTGACTCTCCAGCTAGTATTGGTGGAGGAAGATCCCGGATATATGGTGACTCTCCAGCTAGTATTGGTGGAGGAAGACACAGGTTATATGGTGACTCTCCAGCTAGTATTGGTGGAGGAAGATCCCGGATATATGGTGACTCTCCAGCTAGTATTGGTGGAGGAAGACACAGGTTATATGGTGACTCTCCAGCTAGTATTGGTGGAGGAAGACACAGGTTATATGGTGACTCTCCAGCTAGTATTGGTGGAGGAAGACACAGGTTATATGGTGACTCTCCAGCTAGTATTGGTGGAGGAAGACACAGGTTATATGGTGACTCTCCAGCTAGTATTGGTGGAGGAAGACACAGGTTATATGGTGACTCTCCAGCTAGTATTGGTGGAGGAAGACACAGGTTATATGGTGACTCTCCAGCTAGTATTGGTGGAGGAAGACACAGGTTATATGGTGACTCTCCAGCTAGTATTGGTGGAGGAAGACACAGGTTATATGGTGACTCTCCAGCTAGTATTGGTGGAGGAAGACACAGGTTATATGGTGACTCTCCAGCTAGTATTGGTGGAGGAAGACACAGGTTATATGGTGACTCTCCAGCTAGTATTGGTGGAGGAAGACACAGGTTATATGCTGACTCTCCAGCTAGTATTGGTGGAGGAAGACACAGGTTATATGGTGACTCTCCAGCTAGTATTGGTGGAGGAAGACACAGGTTATATGGTGACTCTCCAGCTAGTATTGGTGGAGGAAGACACAGGTTATATGGTGACTCTCCAGCTAGTATTGGTGGAGGAAGACACAGGTTATATGGTGACTCTCCAGCTAGTATTGGTGGAGGAAGACACAGGTTATATGGTGACTCTCCAGCTAGTATTGGTGGAGGAAGACACAGGTTATGCCTCTGAGTAGTACACTGTCACACGGGTAGAACCACCGACGTCCCGCACGCCAGCTGAAAGAATTCCACATCCAAAGTGGTATTCGAACCTGCGATGATGGACACGTGATTTGTATGTAGGCCCCTAATGCACACAACAAATGAGACATTTCCTAATTTCTAAAGACACACACAGCATCCGTTGCTCAACGTGCACGGGCGTATATTATACACTATATGATAATTTCAATGATGGATTTATTTGATTCATTCAGACTTTTGTTTAAGAGACTCGGAGTCCGAGTTCTATTACCTCCATTGACAGATAAAGTCTGATTTATTCCAAAATGTGAATAGGTCCTTTAAGTTAGAATCCTTTGTTTTTAGTTAGAATCCTTTGTTTTTACTGTTGTTCCCTAACCAGATGCTTAGTATGATAATTGTGATTTTATCAAAATCGTGTTAATTAACTGATAGCATTGTTTTACAAACAAGTACCCATTGCATATACTGTAGGAGATATGTCGAGATATAGTCATTTAATACTCACAAGAAGCGATAGTAGAATAAAAGTGTTAGCATGTTGTGCAAATGAAACAATGATAAAAACAGAGGAAACACTTAATATGACCTACCTACTTTTAGGGAGTATTCAGGGGCAGTAACTGACCGTCTCTCATTGGATTTAGGCTTGCCATTTTTCGCGGGGTTCCCATGCATTCAGTGGGTATATAACATTAACTTTCCATTGCAGCCTCCGCAGATACGAATATTACAATCGTCATCGTGATTGCTCTTGTGGGACTTGGAATCATTACAACCGCCGTTGTGATGTTTTCTGTTTATAAACGCATGCAAGAGTAAGTACTACTGTGTGAGTGTGTCTGTGTCTGTGTCTGTGTCTGTGTCTGTGTGTGTGTGTGTGTGTGTGTGTGTGTGTGTGGTGTGTGTGGTGTGTGTGTGTGGTGTGTGTGTGTGTGTGTGTGGTGTGTGTGTGGTGTGTGTGTGTGTGTGGTGTGTGTGTGTGTGTGGTGTGGTGTTGTGTGGTGTGTTGTGTGTGTGTGTGTGTGTGTGTGGTGTGTGTGTGTGGGGTGTGTGTGTGTGTGTGTGTGTGTGTGTGTGTGGTGTGTGTGTGTGTGTGTGTGGTGTGTGTGGTGTGTGTTGTGTGTGTGTGGTTGTGTGTGTGTGTGTGTGTGTGTGTGTGTGTGTGTGTGTGTGTGTGTGGTGTGTTTTACGTCGCTATCGGTTGCCCATATGAGCGACGCCTCATGAAGAGATTAGCTTTTGCTCTTATTATATATGTCTTTGAATTTATTATGTACATGTATATAGCAATAAAATATGATTAAACTTAAAGAGATTAGTCATTTTAGATTTTTGGAGGATAGTTATATTATGTTATATGTCGGGTTTTACGCCTGCATCAGCACCATTTTTGGGTATATCGCCGGCGGGCAGTTTACCTAACAACACCTTTCCTGGGCAGGCTCCAGCGGCTAACCAGTACTTGGGTGCACCAACCTCCGTAAGAAACTGCCAACTTTTTCATATAAATGAAACACGGTCTGAGCGGGGCTCGAACCCGTGACCATCAGTGATGATAGGTTACAGTGATATACAAGTCGGCGACCGTAACCACTCGATCACGGGGGCGGACTTGGAGGATGGTGCAATGATACAGACAGAGACCCATTCCAGAGTCTCCTCTGGTTCTTTAACGTGCACGGTGTAAAGCACCGACACGATATCTCGGTTTAAAGTCCCAACTGAAAGACTGTTAATTGTATTAGGGTCAGATGGGGGGGGTAGAACCTGTGATCCCTGGATCCAACGTGTTACCACTGGACTACATATCCGTCTGTCAAGTACTAACGTGTCAAGACCGATTTGTTTTATTATTCACAACGTATTGCTGAAAATATATGCAGCAGACATCCAGGACACAACATGTCTATGTATTATTCATAATTATTCAAGCGTACTTTTCAACAAGCTTGTGCTAACGTTCGTGTTTTATAACGATATAACAAACATGCATATGCATAATTTAAACTTCATTTATTTTACAACGATTGCGAAGCAAGTTTTAACAACTTCTATTAATCACTCTAGTTGGCGTAAATGTGGTCATTCGTGTGGGAGGAAACCGGAGTACCCGGAGAAAACCCACATGTCCGATCTGGTGACCACTGTATCATCTCACATACTGCCCGGTCCAAGGATCGAACCCGGGTTACATTGGTGAGAAGCTAGCGCGCTAACCCCTGCGCTAATCGGACAACCATATTCCAGATGGGCCTCTCTCACTCTGGGTGGGCTTACATCGGGATTAAGCGTGTCCCCAAAAAGAAAGCGACATAATCAGAAATTGTTCGGCAGCTTAAAGAGCATAGATTAGAAATAGATGTGAACGATCGAATAGATTATACCATTAATGCATATTGATGTACTTGAAAACTTTTCAGTTACAATTTGTATGCGATGTAGGCCTAATTGGCATGAAACAGCCTAGGATTACAACATGCATGTAATCACTATAATGTTGTTAGAACTTGTGGCCCAACCCATTTGCTAAATTTCTATTTGTACAACGACTGTGATTGTTATATACATGTATACAGAGCAATCAAATATTATCCAAAATACACTAAAAACGTGCATGTACCAAGTCCATTGTTCCGTAACTATTTATTAAATTAAATAGGACTGATACAATTGGCCATATTCGTCTCTTATACATATTAAACGGCCAAAGGCAAGATATTTGCCGATTTGCTGAATAAAAATCAAACTGAAACATAATGCCTAGACATAAGAGTATATTGCATAGTTATACAAAACACGGGTGGATGGGACAAACTGGGTTACGCTTTAGGTGACTCAAAATTGAAACGTCATATATATATATATCAAATAACACACCCTTCTATAGTCCAAATATTTAGACTTGAAAAATGTGACATTTTACTATCCAGGCATTTTTCAAAATAACAAAAAATATTATTTATGTAAAGGTCTTATTTATAGGACTAACCCTTCTATAGTGTATGTAGTAAATTTACACACATGTTACTCAAATAATCGCAATGGGTAGGCCTATACAATGCAGTATGTGCCACCTGGATATGTTATATGGTACATTGTTTACCCCCACTCCCGTACCGTCATCGTCATCACTGTGTTAAACACATTAATTAGCTCGATTGCTGAACAAGTACTTACATCATTCCTGATAGAATTCTTCGCCATGAGAAGAGTCATTGCGTCTTGCCTAAGAGCACCACAACCGTGTTTTTCTTCTTCGTGTATACAGAACTCCTTCACTTATGAAGATTAGGTGCTGGGCTCGGACTCACAATGTGGATACCGTATCCATTAAACCATGGAGGCGCATCTATCGGCATCGTCATAATACACGGCGTCGGGACACGGCGCTATTAAAGTCAATCAAAACATTTACTTTACAAATGTCATTTTGATAAAGGGGGGGTAACTTTTATATGACAGTACCGGATTTTTTAAAAAGGGAAGCAGCCTCGATAGTTTTATTTCACCAACCACAAGATTAATTTTAATAATTTAAATAATAGTATGTTTCTATAGTGGTTATGGCCTAATATATATTTTTAAAATTCGTATACGGTCAAAACGTATACCAAAATCTGACATTGACGAACATGCCAAGAAGCGTAAACGGCAACCAACAGCCATGGACTAGAACACTTAAGACATTTATTTAATCGTATTGTCAATTTTTTTTAAACTAATAACTACTAATATTCCTTTATATAGCTCCAATAGCGGATCAAGATATATGTTTAGAGACACAACAGCCACGGTTGTTACAAGGGAAGAGGTGGTCACAACAACTAAAGGTGCTGTCATAATAGAGACGAGAGAAGAGACAACTAGAGAAATTGCTAATGGTAACGACTACGAGGTTGTGAAAGACGAGACTACATAACCATGTCTATATAGAACAATAAGGAGAGAAATACAAGAACATCTGGAAAAAACCACTACCAACATAAACACATTCCACCAATGTAGTCACTTATTAGTTTTGTGTATACACAATTGTATCATAGCAGTGTTTAACCCTTAACCTACCGAATGTGCGTCTGATCAGGATCTATGTTGTTAACTATTCAGACAAGTGTTTTAGCTCCACTATCCGAATAACAAACAGCATAGAGCCTGATCAGACGGAACGCTCTGTGCCGTCTGATCTGACTATATGCTGTTGTCAAAGCGACCTTAGTTGTGATTGGCAGGTTACGGGTTAAAACTGGCTAGCCTTTTCTTTGAACATTAGTATTTATCACATTTTAATCATTATTATTCAAAACAAAAGCGGAAATAAATGTGCTTAATCATTATGTAAGTGTAAGTGCTGGCGACGAGTGTCCTCCGTGACCGAGTGGTCATGGTCGTAGAATTCAACTAACTTGCCCCGCGCTGTTGCAGGTTTGAACCCCACTGCGGATGTCGAATTACGACGCCATTATTCAGGAATAGCGTCGTAAATGTATGTTGATATAATTAACGAAGTAAGCATGTTCGCAAGTGCAGTATATATAGTATCTAAGTATATAGTATTAAGGAATGAAATAATTATCGGACCTTACTAAAAGTATACATGTTTCAATTCAGGAAAAATAAAATATTTCCAAGCAAGAAATTCAAGACGTCAATATTGTCGATACACGGTAAACGTACCCCAGTGGTATGTTAACCCATTCAACACCAAGTAACTCACATGGACTGGTCCATGATATTCATAAACCAATAAATGAATCAGAAAATCACATTTGGACAAGTTCATTTATCAAAATGGGTAATTATGTCTAAAAATAGTCATATCACTGGCAAAAAGTGCAGATCCTGATGAGACGGCTCGTCACGAGCCGGCTCATCTGGATCTACACTTTTTGTAAGCCTATTTAGAGGTATGTGGTGTTGAAAGGGTTAAGAGATACTGCACTATTTCCTTGGCGTACGGATGCGTTAATGTGATAATGGCAATGTCGATTGATGTCAATAGATTCTTACGCGGCTATTACTTTTTGTATAAGGGACTTGTCTTTTAAAGCGACACTATATCAGTGAAAACACAAATTTCTAAAGAATGTATTTTCCTATTATATGGTATAATTTTTCCCCAAATATTTGCCTCATATACTGAGTATTTCAACTAATAAACAAACGTCGTATACGCGGTTTGTTGACATAACAAAATAATGTAAACATCCATGCGTAATACAACTAGTGTATCCTGAATAACACGATTTATGGAACAGATTTACCGTTATATCTCACATGTGTGCCTATTTATTTGTAGACCATTCTTATTTAAATTATCTCTAAACGACATTATCTCGCGTTTGGTATTGACTCCAATGACAAACAAACGTCATTTCAGGAGCATGGATGGTCGCTATATGAAATCATACTTTCAATCCACAAAAATACTGTTTATTGATTCAATGTTAGTGTTCGAGTGTATTCGGAAGAATTTGTAGTAGCAATGCATTTATACGTGAAATCCGATATATGTCTTTATATAGATGTGTAATATATATGATAATGTTGTACAGGTATAATTGTGATGCTATATACTATTGAATAATGTACTTAATAATTTGTTATATAGCCGATGTATGTAATACATATAATAATGCTGTATGTGTATACTTGTTATCCACTGGCCGAATCTTGTTATCTTCGTTTTCGAACAAGATAGACTGATGGTGGAACAGCGTTGTAGCGTTGCATAGTATTCAGAATGTGCATATGGAGTGCAAAATGTGGTCTTGAGATGGCATTTACCATTACGATTAAGATAAAAATGGAGAATTATTTTCGCTATAATTGGGAGAAAATAGCAATTACGCACAGTTATAAATGCGTATGTTTTCTATATGTTTGTGCTAGCATACATACATAACATAGTTATATTATGTGTGTTCTCATGTGATTGGAAAGTTGAATGGAATTTAATTAATGAATCTATGTATATGTCATGTAATATTAATCTACAAAGCCGCTCTGAATTAAATAAATGGATGCGTTCTGATTTACAAATATGACCACATGTAACATTAAATTTATAATACTTAACTATTAGCAATGACTATGGGTACGAAGTGTTTATTAATCGGCCATGTTATACAACTATACAACTTTGCAACAACTTCAATTTTGTATGTTTGGTTTTGTGTTTTGTTGCGTCTTTTGACCTTCTCCTTGTTAGAAATAAAGAACTAATTTGCTTTAATTATAAGACACATATCAGATAAATATTGCATGTATTTACACATAGATATAACTATTTATAAATGGCTGTGGGAGCTCATTTGTATCAAATGTATGCTTTATGTTTGCACTGTTCGCTAACTGTATATAATATGTATGTATGTCCTACTGGAATTTAATAAAATAAACTAAGCTATAAAATAAACTAAGCCTATAAAATAAACTAAGCTATAAAATAAACTAAGCTATAAAATAAACTAAGCTATGACTGCAACGCTTATAGTGAATCTGAATGAAGGCTAAATGATGCAAATTGAAGGCAAACTAAATACTTTTATATTGCTATCAATGGTGGGCAGTTCTAACATAACGACTATTAAAGATATGTTTAGTCCGTGAAATACAATTCAATCATTCATGGAAACAACAAATAGTTATGAATAAAAAACCCACCTGTGTTCATGTATTTATAAATGTTAACTTGAAATATATAATAATAATAATAATAATAATAATAAAGACTTTATTTAACGAGAGTACTCATTTAACAAAAGTTAATCTACCATGAGGCCCTCAACATATATACAATCAAATGCAATCACAAGATAGCACTATAAGTGAGAACTGCACATTGGAATAATATAGTAATGTAAAAGCTGAAAAATAGAGAAACTATATTTAATATGTAATGGAATATGATGATATATGGAATTGGCTAGCAGAGTAGAAAATGGGAATGAGACAATTAATGATACTAGATCTATCTAACAATGTGCAGATTTGACTTGTAGTGGTATCTTCAAAATATGTATGAAATCAACTTAAAGACAGCAATTTTCCGATTCTAATAAATATAGCAATGGCAATACACGTTTATAATAACAGTAGAAATACGCGATTAGTTTGAATTGTTATAGTTCGAGTATATATAAGTAGAGAATTTTGAACTGTTGGATAGTTGGAGCATGTTGTACTGAGTGAGGCAATGAATTCCAAATAGATGATCCTGAAAATTCAAATGTATTACGAAATAATTCACAATTTGGTCTTGGTGTGTATAATTGATATTCTGAGGTTGATCTAAGAATTCTAGGATGTATATGAGAAGTAAAAGTAAAGGACGATTTTAAATAGTCTGGAGCAGCTCCATGTAATGTTTTATACATTTGTATAGCCTTCTGCTATATGACTCGTTCTGGAAAGGTCATCCATTTTAGTTGGGAGAATAATAATTGCGATGGAGTGTCAAAGTCCTGATCTAGAATTAGTCTAGCTGCTCTCTTTTACTATTTTATCTTCTAAAGATGAGTTGTAATACTTGTTAACATGTAATATATAATAATAAGTATGGTAGAAGATAAGTTCTCGCACACCAATGGATTTATTCTATACAATCCATTTAATCCATAAACCAACCAAACATCACTTGGCAGTCTCGTAGTTCACAAACTTAAAAATGGCGACTAAGTAATATTCAGTTGCCTCTACTTGTGTACGCAATTTTCCATCAAGGCTACGTACGCTACACAACGCCTTGTACAACATTGATCTACAGGGTAGCGCGACGTAACGTAATATACGTCATTTTCATAGAGTTACCTCCCGTTGTGGACGTCATCATCACGACAACACGCGATGACATTATTACCAAAACGACAGGTTTGTAAATTCTTTAAGAATTCTTGTATTTTGTCCGATTCTGTACATTTATATAATTTCTGTGAGCAATGACCTAAACAGTAAACACTAACTGCGTACAGGCGCATTATGGATACAGAGCTGTGTCATGTGTGCAAAACCCCAATTTGCACGAAATATTTATTAGTGATATATAAATAATAATGTATTATATAAATACATTAAACTGTTTCTATATATGGCCAAATGTTTACCATGTAATATATATATATTTGTTTTATGCATAATCGTCTGCTATTATTTTCGCGCCTAAAATTATCAATCTCGCTTCGAGCGGGAAATGACTTAAGATGTTAGGCCTAATCTCAGTTTATCAAGGCCGTGGTTGCAGGTGTCCAGTTATGTAATACAAAGGCACCGAACTGGTTTGATGGTGTAATATTAGATAACATAACAGATGTTTAGGAATAACAGATGTTTTAGGAATTGTTATATCATATATACACTGATTCAATTATGTATATAATAAATGGATTTTATTAACATAGATCAGACACACTAGAGCCTAACTCCAGGAGCGAGAAAGGTCGTGATCTCAATCTAGTATATAGAACATATAAACTGTATTTATTATACTTAGATATTATTGACATTATAAGAAATATAACTTATAAAGATTTGTCGAATAATTAAATTGTTCAGCCATAGAAGAAACAGAGTTTCGGCGAACCACCAGAAGGTGATTAAAAGTTAATCTAATCAGAAACAGTGATTAGGTTATAGTGATATTGAGTAATGACGGATTAGAAAGATTGGATGTTAAATATATTGTGTAAGCGCATAGTCGGCTCACACAAATGGATTGTTAAATAAGCTTTTAATGATACGATGTATATATATATAGATCACTGATTATATATATATGGATATTTCTGATGCCAATTTAAACAAGATATTATATAGAAGAAATGTAATACTGTGTTTAGTTATCATTAATACATATAATAACGAAGAAACCCCCTAGACAACTCCAGCGAGTCTACAATAGGATAGACCCTGGTAAGAGCCGTAGCAACCGAGACATATTATTACGAGAAGAAAAAGGAGAGTTTGCGACAATTAGGACGCTCGTCCGGGATTGGAAATAAAGAAGAGATGACATATCGTGACATATTGTGAAGGACACTAGAATTTATATATGGAATATTGTGAAGGACACTAGGATTTATACATGAAGAATACAAGGGACTATTAATTAACGTGGGAAAACAGAAGTGCATGCGAGACAGTGTTAGAATTTGGAAATAAGTGAAAGACGTCAACGAATTATTAAATTAATGAAATGGATTAAATTATTGGAAATGTGCAAACTTTGAATATGTGATAAATTATATATTGGATTAACGGACGAGACAGACTTCGTTAAGTACCAGTTTTCTTTTCATAGAGGCTTAATATTATCATTAAAATTATATTAGTGATTTACTTCCTTTTATTGAACTCAATTCTATAATACATTTGGAGATACATTCTGGGGATTAAAAATTTTGGGAAATAAAAAAATAAAATGGCTACAACTATGAGTGCTAATAAGGAAACTGAGGGGCCGGTTCACCCCGACTTGCAGACAACAGGTGATGAGATATGGGACAAATTAATGAGACTTCCCTTCTTTAATCAGGCAAATCTGGAACGTCAGGGTGAGATTTATGAGAGAGAAAGAGAGAGGGATGAAGTAAAACAAAGAGGGGAAAGAGAAGAGAAAGAAAGGGACAGGGAGGAAAGAATGCAAAGGGAGAAAATGCAGACGGAGATTCGCCTGAGAGAAATCCAGAGAGATCAGGAATCTCAACAAAATAACCCCCTCCATACAGATAATAGGCCCTCTAAGACAAACATTTCTGTTCCTATTTGGACCCAGACTATGAGGCCAGATAAATTCTTCGCAACATGTGAGAGACTGTTCGAAGCTAGCCAGGTCTCCAAACAAACATGGGTGGGCCATATTATAGACAAGTTGTCCGACAAGGCCAGAAATATATATGCCACTCTTCCTGTCCAAGACGCTAATAATTACGATACCCTCAAGGCCGCCATCTTGGATGAATATAGACACTCACCCACTGTATATAGAAAGAATTTCTTCTCTTGGGTAAAGAAACCTCAGCAGACATATTCCGAATTCATTAAGGAATTAAGGGAGCAAATGACTCTATGGACGGAGAACAATGATCCGAGCGAGGTCAACTGGATCGAGCTGCTCTTGAGATATAGATTCGATTCCCAGCTAAGTGATGAGCTTAATTTGTTCATTCTGGATAAGAAAGCATCTACTCTCCAGGAATGTATTTCCCTGGCTGATGAATATAACCTCCATCGCAGATTAGCGCCCAGGATACGGATTAATTCAAATCCGAATGTGAAACCCAGAGATACAGAACACCGACCTCCAGCCCCAAGGCCATATATCCCATCACCCATGGATCGACCCAATATTAGGATAGATAATTCCCAAGCTACCCATAGAACTCCCCGGATAGAAAAATATTGTAGTTATTGTAGGCGTAATGGCCACGGACGAACAGAGTGTTGGGCAGATCCCAATTCACCTAGGTACAGGGGTACTAGAAACCTAGCAAACGGACACCAAGTGTCAAACACTACTCATAGTTCAGCCTTTATAACCAATGAGCCAGTGAACTCATATGAAAATACCGAGATGTTAAATCCATTACTTGTCAAATATACAGGTCAAGCACGCATAAATAATAACACCGCACAAGTGACGTATTTGAGAGATTCAGGTGCGACAATTAGTTTATTGTCGGCTACTGATCAGACCGCTGATCATTTAGAATACACAGGTGAACGGGAAACAATCCGCGGTGTCAATTATATCCCTGGTAATTATCCGATAGCAAAGATTAGCGTCGATTGTCCAATATACCAAGGAACATTGAAGGTGGCTGTATTAAAACACAGATGCACCGCGGGGGTGGATCTTATAATAGGTAACGACTGTGAAACTGCCCCTGTCACTGATTTGATTACCTGTGGCGTGGTTACACGCTCAAATAAGAAAATTATCCCGTTTGATGAAATTGTCACGTCCAACCCATACTCAGAAAACACGACCGATACAAATCACAATGTCTTACCTTTTCGGAATACAATTGAGATCAATTCCCCCTCTGAGAAAGCCAGTACAGTTAAACCCCAAAATATTCCCTCTATTGACGATTTGAGTCCTGATAAATTATTGCAAGAACAGAATAATGACCCGACCTTAGCACCCCTCTGGGAAATGGCTCAAGAAGGAACACCTATTCGGCAAGGATATTACATCCAGCTCGAACCCCGACTACTTATGAGGAGAGAACAACCTCAAGACACGTCCAAAGTTCGACCCTGGAAAATATATGATCAGGTGGTAGTTCCACGGGGATTCCGTGATCATATACCGGGACTCGCCCATGACAGTTTAAGTACGGGACACCAGGGACCTAGTAAGACCCTGAAGCGCATTAAGCGCCGCTTCTTTTGGCCGGGAATCCGCGCAGATGTTAAACGATTATGCCATAGCTGTGGGCCG
>CM026391.1:11723837-11751668 GCA_014843695.1 Archivesica marissinica
CTTACACTCGTGATTTCATACAATATTTTATAAAACACGTGATTTCATGCCATATTTTATAAAACACGTCATGATTTCATGCCATATTTTATGAAACTCGTTTTGGAATGTTGCCGGAACCCAGAATGCACCAGACGATTTAGAAAACTTTTACCCGTAAGGATGTACCCCTTGATGTTCCCTAATTTCCATCAGCACCCTGTCCATGTCATATCCTAGCGTGAGCACTGCTACACTCATTTGTCCATGTCATAGTGCATTGTCATGGACTTGGTTATATAGTGCATTGTCATGGACTTGGTTATATAGTGCATTGTCATGGACTTGGTTATATAGTGCATTGTCATGGACTTGGTTATATAGTGCATTGTCATGGACTTGGTTATATAGTGCATTGTCATGGACTTGGTTATATAGTGCATTGTCATGGAATGGTTATATAGTGCATTGTCATGGAATTGGTTATATAGTGCATTGTCATGGACTTGGTTATATAGTGCATTGTCATGGAATTGGTTATATAGTGCATTGTCATGGAATTGGTTATGTGCATTGTCATGAATGTTATATAGTGCATTGTCATGGAATTGGTTATATAGTGCATGTCATGGAATTGGTTATATAGTGCATTGTCATGGAATTGGTTATATATGTTGGTTATAGTGCATTGTCATGGAATTGGTTATATAGTGCATTGTCATGGAATTGGTTATATAGTGCATTGTCATGGAATTGGTTATATAGTGCATTGTCATGGATTGGTTGTGCATGCATGGAATTGGTTATATAGTGCATTGTCATGGAATTGGTTATATAGTGCATTGTCATGGAATTGGTTATATAGTGCATTGTCATGGAATTGGTTATATAGTGCATTGTCATGGAATTGGTTATATAGTGCATTGTCATGGAATTGGTTATATAGTGCATTGTCATGGAATTGGTTATATAGTGCATTGTCATGGAATTGGTTATATAGTGCATTGTCATGGAATTGGTTATATAGTGCATTGTCATGGAATTGGTTATATAGTGCATTGTCATGGAATTGGTTATATAGTGCATTGTCATGGAATTGGTTATATAGTGCATTGTCATGGAATTGGTTATATAGTGCATTGTCATGGAATTGGTTATATAGTGCATTGTCATGGAATTGGTTATATAGTGCATTGTCATGGAATTGGTTATATAGTGCATTGTCATGGAATTGGTTATATAGTGCATTGTCATGGAATTGGTTATATAGTGCATTGTCATGGAATTGGTTATATAGTGCATTGTCATGGAATTGGTTATATAGTGCATTTACATGCAAGGAATTGGTTATATAGTGCATTGTCATGGAATTGGTTATATAGTGCATTTACATGCAGGAATTGGTTATATAGTGCATTGTCATGGAATTGGTTATATAGTGCATTGACATGGAATTGGTTATATAGTGCATTGTCATGGAATTGGTTATATAGTGCATTGTCATGGAATTGGTTATATAGTGCATTGTCATGGAATTGGTTATATAGTGCATTGTCATGGAATTGGTTATATAGTGCATTGTCATGGAATTGGTTATATAGTGCATTGTCATGGAATTGGTTATATAGTGCATTGTCATGGAATTGGTTATATAGTGCATTGTCATGGAATTGGTTATATAGTGCATTGTCATGGAATTGGTTATATAGTGCATTGTCATGGAATTGGTTATATAGTGCATTGTCATGGAATTGGTTATATAGTGCATTGTCATGGAATTGGTTATATAGTGCATTGTCATGGAATTGGTTATATAGTGCATTGTCATGGAATTGGTTATATAGTGCATTGTCATGGAATTGGTTATATAGTGCATTGTCATGGAATTGGTTATATAGTGCATTGACATGGAATTGGTTATATAGTGCATTGTCATGGAATTGGTTATATAGTGCATTGTCATGGAATTGGTTATATAGTGCATTGTCATGGAATTGGTTATATAGTGCATTGTCATGGAATTGGTTATATAGTGCATTGTCATGGAATTGGTTATATAGTGCATTGTCATGGAATTGGTTATATAGTGCATTGTCATGGAATTGGTTATATAGTGCATTGCGTGTTATATAGTGCATTGTCATGGAATTGGTTATAGTGCATTGGAATTGGTTATATAGTGCATTGTCATGGAATTGGTTATATAGTGCATTGTCATGGAATTGGTTATATAGTGCATTGTCATGGAATTGGTTATATAGTGCATTGTCATGGAATTGGTTATATAGTGCATTGTCATGGAATTGGTTATATAGTGCATTGACATGGAATTGGTTATATAGTGCATTGTCATGGAATTGGTTATATAGTGCATTGACATGGAATTGGTTATATAGTACATTGTCGTGGAATTGGCTATATAGTTCATTGACACAGAATTGGTTATATAGTTCATCGACACAGAATTGGTTATATAGTGCATTGTCATGGAATTGGTTATATAGTGCATTGACATGCAAGGAATTGGTTATATAGTACATTGTCGTGGAATTGGTTATATAGTGCATTGACATGCAAGGAATTGGTTATATAGTACATTGTCATGGAATTGGTTATATAGTGCATTGTCATGGTATTGGTTATATAATCCATTGACAGAGAATTGGTTATATAGTTCATTGACATGGAATTGGTTATATAGTGCATTGTCATGGAATTGGTTATATAATCCATTGACAGAGAATTGGTTATATAGTTCATTTACATGGAAGGAATTGGTTATATAGTGCATTGTCATAGAATTGGTTATATAGTTCATTGACATGGAATTGGTTATATAGTGCATTGTCATGGAATTGGTTATATAGTGCATTGACATGGAATTGGTTATATAGTGCATTGACATGGAATTGGTTATATAGTACATTGTCGTGGAATTGGCTATATAGTTCATTGACACAGAATTAGTTATATAGTTCATCGACACAGAATTGGTTATATAGTTCATCGACACAGAATTGGTTATATAGTTCATTTACATGCAAGGAATTGGTTATATAGTGCATTGACATGGAATTGGTTATATAGTGCATTGTCATGGAATTGGTTATATAGTGCATTGTCATGGAATTGGTTATATAGTGCATTGTCATGGTATTGGTTATATAATCCATTGACAGAGAATTGGTTATATAGTTCATTTACATGGAAGGAATTGGTTATATAGTGCATTGTCATAGAATTGGTTATATAGTTCATTGACATGGAATTGGTTATATAGTGCATTGTCATGGAATTGGTTATATAGTGCATTGACATGGAATTGGTTATATAGTTCATTGACACAGAATTGGTTATATAGTACATTGTCGTGGAATTGGTTATATAGTTCATTGACATGGAATTGGTTATATAGTGCATTGACATGGAATTGGTTATATAGTACATTGTCGTGGAATTGGCTATATAGTTCATTGACACAGAATTGTTATATAGTTCATCGACAGAATTGGTTATATAGTTCATCGACACAGAATTGGTTATATAGTTCATTTACATGCAAGGAATTGGTTATATAGTGCATTGACATGGAATTGGTTATATAGTGCATTGTCATGGAATTGGTTATATAGTGCATTGTCATGGAATTGGTTATATAGTGCATTGTCATGGTATTGGTTATATAATCCATTGACAGAGAATTGGTTATATAGTTCATTTACATGGAAGGAATTGGTTATATAGTGCATTGTCATGGAATTGGTTATATAGTTCATTGACATGGAATGGTTTTGTTTGTGGAATTGGTTATATAGTTCATTGTGTTGGTTATATAGTGCATTGTCATGGAATTGGTTATATAGTGCATTGTCATGGTATTGGTTATATAATCCATTGACAGAGAATTGGTTATATAGTTCATTTACATGCAAGGAATTGGTTATATAGTGCATTGTCATGGAATTGGTTATATAGTTCATTGACATGGAAATGGTTATATAGTTCATTGTCATGGAATTGGTTATATAGTTCATTGCCATGGAATTGGTTATATAGTGCATTGTCATGGAATGTGTTATATAGTTCATTGTCATGGAATTGGCTATATAGTGCATTGTCATGGAATGTGTTATATAGTTCATTGTCATGGAATTGGTTATATAGTGCATTGTCATGGAATTGGTTATATAGTACATTGTCATGGAATTGGTTATATAGTGCATTGACATGGAATTGGTTATATAGTACATTGTCATGGAATTGGTTATATAGTTCATTGACATGGAAATGGTTATATAGTTCATTGTCATGGAGTTGGCTATATAGTTCATTTACATGGAAGGAATTGGTTATATAGTGCATTGCCATGGAATTGGTTATATAGTTCATTGCCATGGAATTGGTTATATAGTGCATTGTCATGGAATGTGTTATATAGTTCATTGTCATGGAATTGGTTATATAGTACATTGACATGGAATTGGTTATATAGTGCATTGACATGGAATTGGTTATATAGTGCATTGTCATGGAGTTGGTTATATAGTGCATTGTCATGGAATTGGTTATATAGTTCATTGACATGGAATTGGTTATATAGTGCATTGTCATGGAATTGGTTATATAGTGCATTGTCATGGAATTGGTTATAAAGTGCATTGTCATGGAATTGGTTATATAGTGCATTGTCATGGAATTGGTTATATAGTACATTGTCATGGAATTGGTTATATAGTACATTGACATGGAATTGGTTATATAGTTCATTGTCATGGAGTTGGCTATATAGTGCATTGTCATGGAATGTGTTATATAGTTCATTGTCATGGAATTGGTTATATAGTACATTGACATGGAATTGGTTATATAGTGCATTGACATGGAATTGGTTATATAGTGCATTGTCATGGAATTGGTTATATAGTGCATTGTCATGGAATTGGTTATATAGTGCATTGTCATGGAATTGGTTATATAGTGCATTGTCATGGAATTGGTTATATAGTGCATTGTCATGGAATTGGTTATATAGTGCATTGTCATGGAATTGGTTATATAGTGCATTGACATGGAATTGGTTATATAGTGCATTGTCATGGAATTGGTTATATAGTGCATTGACATGGAATTGGTTATATAGTACATTGTCGTGGAATTGGCTATATAGTTCATTGACACAGAATTGGTTATATAGTTCATCGACACAGAATTGGTTATATAGTGCATTGTCATGGAATTGGTTATATAGTGCATTGACATGCAAGGAATTGGTTATATAGTACATTGTCGTGGAATTGGTTATATAGTGCATTGACATGCAAGGAATTGATTATATAGTACATTGTCATGGAATTGGTTATATAGTGCATTGTCATGGTATTGGTTATATAATCCATTGACAGAGAATTGGTTATATAGTTCATTGACATGGAATTGGTTATATAGTGCATTGACATGGAATTGGTTATATAGTTCATTGTCATGGAATTGGTTATATAGTGCATTGTCATGGAATTGGTTATATAGTGCATTGTCATGGTATTGGTTATATAATCCATTGACAGAGAATTGGTTATATAGTTCATTTACATGGAAGGAATTGGTTATATAGTGCATTGTCATGGAATTGGTTATATAGTTCATTTACATGGAATTGGTTATATAGTGCATTGTCATAGAATTGGTTATATAGTTCATTGACATGGAATTGGTTATATAGTTCATTTACATGGAATTGGTTATATAGTGCATTGCCATGGAATTGGTTATATAGTGCATTGCCATGGAATTGGTTATATAGTGCATTGTCATAGAATTGGTTATATAGTTCATTGACATGGAATTGGTTATATAGTGCATTGTCATGGAATTGGTTATATAGTGCATTGACATGGAATTGGTTATATAGTGCATTGACATGGAATTGGTTATATAGTACATTGTCGTGGAATTGGCTATATAGTTCATTGACACAGAATTAGTTATATAGTTCATCGACACAGAATTGGTTATATAGTTCATCGACACAGAATTGGTTATATAGTTCATTTACATGCAAGGAATTGGTTATATAGTGCATTGACATGGAATTGGTTATATAGTGCATTGTCATGGAATTGGTTATATAGTGCATTGTCATGGAATTGGTTATATAGTGCATTGTCATGGTATTGGTTATATAATCCATTGACAGAGAATTGGTTATATAGTTCATTTACATGGAAGGAATTGGTTATATAGTGCATTGTCATAGAATTGGTTATATAGTTCATTGACATGGAATTGGTTATATAGTGCATTGTCATGGAATTGGTTATATAGTGCATTGACATGGAATTGGTTATATAGTTCATTGACACAGAATTGGTTATATAGTACATTGTCGTGGAATTGGTTATATAGTTCATTGACATGGAATTGGTTATATAGTGCATTGACATGGAATTGGTTATATAGTACATTGTCGTGGAATTGGCTATATAGTTCATTGACACAGAATTAGTTATATAGTTCATCGACACAGAATTGGTTATATAGTTCATCGACACAGAATTGGTTATATAGTTCATTTACATGCAAGGAATTGGTTATATAGTGCATTGACATGGAATTGGTTATATAGTGCATTGTCATGGAATTGGTTATATAGTGCATTGTCATGGAATTGGTTATATAGTGCATTGTCATGGTATTGGTTATATAATCCATTGACAGAGAATTGGTTATATAGTTCATTTACTTGGAAGGAATTGGTTATATAGTGCATTGTCATGGAATTGGTTATATAGTGCATTGTCATGGTATTGGTTATATAATCCATTGACAGAGAATTGGTTATATAGTTCATTTACATGCAAGGAATTGGTTATATAGTGCATTGTCATGGAATTGGTTATATAGTTCATTGACATGGAATTGGTTATATAGTGCATTGACATGGAATTGGTTATATAGTTCATTGTCATGGAATTGGCTATATAGTGCATTGTCATGGAATGTGTTATATAGTTCATTGTCATGGAATTGGTTATATAGTGCATTGTCATGGAATTGGTTATATAGTGCATTGTCATGGTATTGGTTATATATCATTGCATGGATTGGTTATATAGTCATTGTCGTGGAATTGGCTATATAGTTCATTGACACAGAATTGGTTATATAGTTCATTGACACAGAATTGGTTATATAGTTCATTGACATAGAATTGGTTATATAGTTCATTTACATGAAGGAATGGTTATATAGTGCATTGACATGGAATTGGTTATATAGTGCATTGTCATGGAATTGGTTATATAGTGCATTGTCATGGAATTGGTTATATAGTGCATTGTCATTGGTTTTATTGCAGGAATTGGTTATATAGTTCATTTACATGGAAGGAATTGGTTATATAGTGCATTGTCATGGAATTGGTTATATAGTGCATTGTCATGGTATTGGTTATATAATCCATTGACAGAGAATTGGTTATATAGTTCATTTACATGCAAGGAATTGGTTATATAGTGCATTGTCATGGAATTGGTTATATAGTTCATTGACATGGAATTGGTTATATAGTGCATTGACATGGAATTGGTTATATAGTTCATTGTCATGGAATTGGTTATATAGTGCATTGTCATGGAATTGGTTATATAGTTCATTGTCATGGAATTGGTTATATAGTGCATTGTCATGGAATTGGTTATATAGTGCATTGTCATGGAATTGGTTATATAGTGCATTGTCATGGTATTGGTTATATAATCCATTGACAGAGAATTGGTTATATAGTTCATTTACATGCAAGGAATTGGTTATATAGTGCATTGTCATGGAATTGGTTATATAGTTCATTGACATGGAAATGGTTATATAGTTCATTGTCATGGAATTGGTTATATAGTTCATTGCCATGGAATTGGTTATATAGTGCATTGTCATGGAATGTTATATAGTCATTGTCATGGAATTGGTATATAGTGCATTGTCATGGAATTGTTATATAGTTCATTGTCATGGAATTGGTTATATAGTGCATTGTCATGGAATTGGTTATATAGTGCATTGTCATGGAATTGGTTATATAGTTCATTGACATGGAATTGGTTATATAGTACATTGTCATGGAATTGGTTATATAGTTCATTGACATGGAATGGTTATATAGTCATTCATTGCTGGAATTGGTTATATAGTGCATTGACATGGAATATTGGTTATATAGTACATTGTCGTGGAATTGGCTATATAGTTCATTGACACAGAATTAGTTATATAGTTCATCGACACAGAATTGGTTATATAGTTCATCGACACAGAATTGGTTATATAGTTCATTTACATGCAAGGAATTGGTTATATAGTGCATTGACATGGAATTGGTTATATAGTGCATTGTCATGGAATTGGTTATATAGTGCATTGTCATGGAATTGGTTATATAGTGCATTGTCATGGTATTGGTTATATAATCCATTGACAGAGAATTGGTTATATAGTTCATTTACTTGGAAGGAATTGGTTATATAGTGCATTGTCATGGAATTGGTTATATAGTGCATTGTCATGGTATTGGTTATATAATCCATTGACAGAGAATTGGTTATATAGTTCATTTACATGCAAGGAATTGGTTATATAGTGCATTGTCATGGAATTGGTTATATAGTTCATTGACATGGAATTGGTTATATAGTGCATTGACATGGAATTGGTTATATAGTTCATTGTCATGGAATTGGCTATATAGTGCATTGTCATGGAATGTGTTATATAGTTCATTGTCATGGAATTGGTTATATAGTGCATTGTCATGGAATTGGTTATATAGTGCATTGTCATGGTATTGGTTATATAGTGCATTGTCATGGTATTGGTTATATAATCCATTGACAGAGAATTGGTTATATAGTTCATTTACATGCAAGGAATTGGTTATATAGTGCATTGTCATGGAATTGGTTATATAGTTCATTGACATGGAAATGGTTATATAGTTCATTGTCATGGAATTGGTTATATAGTTCATTGCCATGGAATTGGTTATATAGTGCATTGTCATGGAATTGTTATATAGTTCATTGTCATGGAATTGGCTATATAGTGCATTGTCATGGAATGTGTTATATAGTTCATTGTCATGGAATTGGTTATATAGTGCATTGTCATGGAATTGGTTATATAGTACATTGTCATGGAATTGGTTATATAGTTCATTGTCATGGAATTGGTTATATAGTGCATTGTCATGGAATTGGTTATATAGTGCATTGTCATGGTATTGGTTATATAATCCATTGACAGAGAATTGGTTATATAGTTCATTTACATGCAAGGAATTGGTTATATAGTGCATTGTCATGGAATTGGTTATACAATCCATTGACAGAGAATTGGTTATATAGTTCATTTACATGCAAGGAATTGGTTATATAGTGCATTGTCATGGAATTGGTTATATAGTTCATTGACATGGAAATGGTTATATAGTTCATTGTCATGGAATTGGTTATATAGTTCATTGCCATGGAATTGGTTATATAGTGCATTGTCATGGAATTGGTTATATAGTGCATTGTCATGGTATTGGTTATATAATCCATTGACAGAGAATTGGTTATATAGTTCATTTACATGCAAGGAATTGGTTATATAGTGCATTGTCATGGAATTGGTTATACAATCCATTGACAGAGAATTGGTTATATAGTTCATTTACATGCAAGGAATTGGTTATATAGTGCATTGTCATGGAATTGGTTATATAGTTCATTGACATGGAAATGGTTATATAGTTCATTGTCATGGAATTGGTTATATAGTTCATTGCCATGGAATTGGTTATATAGTGCATTGTCATGGAATGTGTTATATAGTTCATTGTCATGGAATTGGCTATATAGTGCATTGTCATGGAATGTGTTATATAGTTCATTGTCATGGAATTGGTTATATAGTGCATTGTCATGGAATTGGTTATATAGTACATTGTCATGGAATTGGTTATATAGTGCATTGACATGGAATTGGTTATATAGTACATTGTCATGGAATTGGTTATATAGTTCATTGACATGGAAATGGTTATATAGTTCATTGTCATGGAGTTGGCTATATAGTTCATTTACATGGAAGGAATTGGTTATATAGTGCATTGCCATGGAATTGGTTATATAGTTCATTGCCATGGAATTGGTTATATAGTGCATTGTCATGGAATGTGTTATATAGTTCATTGTCATGGAATTGGTTATATAGTACATTGACATGGAATTGGTTATATAGTGCATTGACATGGAATTGGTTATATAGTGCATTGTCATGGAGTTGGTTATATAGTGCATTGTCATGGAATTGGTTATATAGTTCATTGACATGGAATTGGTTATATAGTGCATTGTCATGGAATTGGTTATATAGTGCATTGTCATGGAATTGGTTATATAGTGCATTGTCATGGAATTGGTTATAAAGTGCATTGTCATGGAATTGGTTATATAGTGCATTGTCATGGAATTGGTTATATAGTACATTGTCATGGAATTGGTTATATAGTACATTGACATGGAATTGGTTATATAGTTCATTGTCATGGAGTTGGCTATATAGTGCATTGTCATGGAATGTGTTATATAGTTCATTGTCATGGAATTGGTTATATAGTACATTGACATGGAATTGGTTATATAGTGCATTGACATGGAATTGGTTATATAGTGCATTGTCATGGAATTGGTTATATAGTGCATTGTCATGGAATTGGTTATATAGTTCATTGACATGGAATTGGTTATATAGTGCATTGATATGGAATTGGTTATATAGTTCATTGACATGGAATTGGTTATATAGTTCATTGACATGGAATTGGTTATATAGTACATTGCCATGGAATTGGTTATATAGTACATTGACATGGAATTGGTTATATAGTGCATTGTCATGGAATTGGTTATATAGTGCATTGACATGGAATTGGTTATATAGTGCATTGTCATGGAATTGGTTATATAGTTCATTGACATGGAATTGGTTATAAAGTGCATTGTCATGGAATTGGTTATATAGTGCATTGTCATGGAATTGGTTATATAGTACATTGACATGGAATTGGTTATATAGTTCATTGTCATGGAGTTGGCTATATAGTGCATTGTCATGGAATGTGTTATATAGTTCATTGTCATGGAATTGGTTATATAGTACATTGACATGGAATTGGTTATATAGTGCATTGACATGGAATTGGTTATATAGTGCATTGTCATGGAATTGGTTATATAGTACATTGTCATGGAATTGGTTATATAGTGCATTGTCATGGAATTGGTTATATAGTTCATTGATTGTGGTTGGTTTTGTGTTGTTGGTTGGTTTTGTTTGCATGGAATTGGTTATAGTGCATTGTCATGGAATTGGTTATATAGTTCATTGACATGGAATTGGTTATAAAGTGCATTGTCATGGATTGGTTATATAGTGCATTGTCATGGAATTGGTTATATAGTACATTGACATGGAATTGGTTATATAGTTCATTGTCATGGAGTTGGCTATATAGTGCATTGTCATGGAATGTGTTATATAGTTCATTGTCATGGAATTGGTTATATAGTACATTGACATGGAATTGGTTATATAGTGCATTGACATGGAATTGGTTATATAGTGCATTGTCATGGAATTGGTTATATAGTGCATTGTCATGGAATTGGTTATATAGTGCATTGTCATGGAATTGGTTATATAGTTCATTGACATGGAATTGGTTATATAGTGCATTGTCATGGAATTGGTTATATAGTTCATTGACATGGAATTGGTTATATAGTGCATTGACATGGAATTGGTTATATAGTTCATTGACATGGAATTGGTTATATAGTACATTGCCATGGAATTGGCTATGTAGTTCATTTACATGGAAGGAATTGGTTATATAGTACATTTTCATGGAATTGGTTATATAGTTCATTGCCATGGAGTTGGCTATATAGTTAATTTACATGGAAGGAATTTGTTAAATAGTGCATTGACAAGAAATTGGTTATATAGTTTTTCAAGCCAAACATTCTGATATAGAGAGGACAATATATATATATATATATATGCTTTTTCACTGATGTGGTGTCGCTTTAAGATTGTTCATTTATGTTTCCCGTGAAAAAGGCTTTTAAGCCGAAAATTCGGATATAGAGAGGACAATATATATATTTGCTTTTTCACTGATGTAGTGTCGCTTTAAGATTGTTCATTTATGTTTCTCGTGAAAATTCGGATATAGCGAGGACAATATATATATTTGCTTTTTCACTGATGTAGTGTCGCTTTAAGATTGTTCATTTATGTTTCTCGTGAAAATTCGGATATAGAGAGGACAATATATATATACGGTATTGAAAACTTATGAATAAAAAGTTGTTTGAGCAATTACTTTTTCGCACCACAGGATATCAAATATCAGGAGAGAGAAATAAATGATAAACTTGGCAATAAACTGAACCAGACTTATGCGACCTACTTTACCTGTCATCGAAACATGCATTTTATATTTTATGTGTGAGAGTGTTTTGTTTTATGTACACATTGTATGTATGTGATTAGATGTGTTATACTTTGTTCAGGCTTGTCAGGGAGTTTAACCAGAACGCACAGTAAGTATTGCATGAAATAGGTTGCATGTATCATCTATAAATATATATACTCCATGTTTGTAAACATGTTGTGATCATGTTGTATTGCATTTAGGATACTTACCTGTCAATGTCGTATTACATGTACATTTAAAATATATACCCGATGTGTTGTATAAATGTTGTATTACATTTAAAATATATACCCGATGTGTTGTATAAATGTTGTATTACATTTAAAATATATACCCGATGTGTTGTATAAATGTTGTATTACATTTAAAATATATACCCGATGTGTGTAAAAATATTGTATTTTAAAAATAATGCATTTTGTGTTGTACAAATGTTGTATTATATTTAAAATATATACCCGACGTGTGTAAAAATGTTGTATTACATTTAAAATATATACCCGACGTGTGTAAAAATGGTGTAATACATTTAAAATATATACCCAAATGTTGTAAAAATGTTGTATTACATTTAAAATATATAATATTAATGTTTATTTATTACGATTACGATTACGAAGCAAGTTCTAACAACTTATATTAATCACTTTCGTTGGCGCGGATGAAAGCGTATATGTGGTCATTCATGTGGGAGGAAACCGGAGTACCCGGAGAAAACCACATGTCCGATCTGGCGACCACGTACCATCTCACATACTTCCCGGTCTGAGGATCGAACCTGGATTGCATTGGTGAGAAGCGAGCACGCTAATCGAACAGCCATAAAATATATACCTGACATGTGTAAAAATGTATACTAGACGCTTGCAAAAGTGTTGTATAAATACATTTATATGTATTGCATATATCTATACCAAAGTATTCAAAAATTGCAAAAATAGTTGGTGCTATTTATTAGAGTGTGTACAATTTAACCCTTTCAACACCACATACCTCTAAATAGGCTTACAAAAAGTGTAGATCCAGATGAGCCGGCTCGTGACGAGCCGTCTCATCAGGATCTGCACTTTTTGCCAGTGATATGACCATTTTTAGACATAATTACCCATTTTGATAAATGAGCTTGTCCAAATGTGATTTTCTGATTCATTTATTGGTTTATGAATATCATGGACCAGTCCATGTGAGTTACTTGGTGTTGAATGGGTTAACGATGTCACACAACTGCAAAAATTCTAGTAAAATGATGTCACGTTTGACATCACACGCTAAACTTTTTTTATTGTAGATTTCTAACAAGACCCAGCTAATAACATACATACTTGTAGAGTAAAATCTACCTCAGGTTATTCTGCGATATACCTACCTTGAACTATGCTGCGCGCGCACCATGTTTTGGCTATTCCATTTATACAATGCGTGTAAAGTTTTATGAATGAAAGTCACGTGATGTTTGTAAATACTACCGTGGGAATTCGCGGAAGTGAGCTATTTTTAGAATCAGATAATCTCTTGTCCGTCTTGTTTTTCTGTTAAATAACGTTTCAGTTACTATTCTGTACAGTTTTATTTGACAAAATAAATAAAATTATTGATCAGTAACAACTTTTGTTCATTTATGCACTAGATTGATCCCTTACGTGGGAGGACATTTCAAAAGCCAAATGCAGCGGAGTAGCACGGCGTTTGAAGAAAATACTCCTTTGATTCTCGTCTAAAATTATTAGAAGAAAGTCGTGTTAGAATCGAAATAATAAGTATCAACCGTGGTATATCGCAGAATACCCGAGTTTGTCCTTCGGCCTTCGTGATATATTTCTACGCATAAGAACTTCAAACTCGGGTTATTTTGCGATATACCACGGTTGATACTTATTATTTCTTAATTAAACACGGTAAATTCCTTCTTTGCGTACATAATCGGTGAAAACGCAAATTACTACAGAATATAGTTTCCTATTATATTGTATATTTTTTCCTCAAAAGTAGTTCAACTAATAAACAAACGTCACATACGCAGTTTGTTGACATAACAAAATAATGTAAATAGGGTCGACATCCGTGCATAATATATGCATGTATCCTTGTGAATAACATGATTTATGGGTACATATTTACCGTTATATCTTACATTTGTGTCTATGCATATTTATTTGTAGACTAGTCTTAGTTAAATTATCTCTAAACGACATTATCTCGCGTTTAGTATTGACTCCAATGACAAACAAACGTCAATTCAGGAGCGTGGATGACTATTATATGAAATCCTATTGTAGACCACCAAAACACTGTTTATTGATTCAATGTTAGTATTCGAATGTATTCTGAAGAATTTGTAGTAGAAATACATTTATACGTGAACAATGCATTTTTTTACTTTTTGAGATGTAATGTCGCTTTAAATATATGCACGCTAGCAACGAAAATAACGGTCAAATACACATAACGACACAATTCTAATGAAATTCCATGACATATTTCCATAGTTTTCAGCTGTAAATAAGCAAATTACATTAATGTATTGTCGTCTGCTGCAATTATTTGAACTATTTATAGCATTTATTTTACCCAGCATGCAGAGTATGTATTTGAAAATATTAGCCTGCTGATCTCCCTTTGTCTGCCATGATTGTGTTCGCCACCAGTTGGCTTGTAGCTTGAATCCTGCTGGGGTGTGTCGAATGATTTCAAGTGAGGAAGCTATCACAGACGGATATGTAGTCCAGTGGTAACACGCTGGACTGGTAATCCAGGGATCGCAGATTCGATCCACCGTCTGACCCTAATAAAATTAACAGTCTTTCAGATGGGACGTTAAACCGAGGTCTCATGTCGGTGCTTAACACCGTGCACGTAAAAGAACCAGAGGAGATTCTGGAATTGGTCTCTGTCTGTATCATTGCACTATCCTCCAAAATCTAAAATAACTAATCTCTTCAGGAGGCGTCGATCATATGGGCAACCGGTAGCGACGATAAATAAACGCAAAAACACACGCAGAGGAAGCTATCCAACTGACTTACTGAAGGTTGGTGGTTCTACACGTGAGCCTGGCAATGCATGATCTACCTCACCGGGGTCTTCCTCTGCTGTTAATAGCTAGAGAGTCACAATATTGACATATGTGTAATCTCTTGGTGTGACTTTAAACCGAACAAACAAACTATTTCAGTATCCAGGTATCTAGGTCACAAACTCGGTCACCAGGTGAAATTGAATAACACCCTAGCGGTGTCTAATGCACGTAAATGTATTTTGTTGCCAAATTCGAAACAATAGTCAGTTCTAGTTAAAAGTAATCTTTCGATAACCAGCAACCTGGGTCGACAAACAAGATCACCCCCACCCCCGCCCCATGCTGCAGAAAGCTACATATCTAGGAAACAAAGACAGGGGCCAAACACTGGCCCTTTTACACAGGAAGTGACCACGACTTCCACAATAATCTATTGTTCTAGAGATTAACTAATTATTCATACATCTTTAGTGATCTATTTCTAAACATTGTATTTGGGCCAATAGTAAAATTGATCTCTGACAGAGTGAATACGGTCGTAGAAATGGGCCTCCCTCCCTAGCAGAGTGAATACGGTCGTAGAAATGGGCCTCCCTCCCTGGCAGAGTGAATATGGTTGTAGAAATGGGCCTCCCTCCCTGGCAGAGTGAATACGGTTGTAGAAATGGGCCTCCCTCCCTAGCAGAGTGAATACGGTTGTAGAAATGGGCCTCCCTAGCAGAGTGAATACGGTTGTAGAAATGGGCCTCCCTGACAGAGTGAATAAAGGGAGAGTGAATAATGTCATAGAAATGGGCCTCCCTCCCTGGCAGAGTGAATAATGTCATAGAAATGGGCCTCCCTCCCTGGCAGAGTGAATAGTCGTAGAAATGGGCCTCCCTGGCAGAGTGAATACGGTCTAACTGTGAACTAACTGGGTTTAAAACTTAACTTTATTTGTTTCCGAGTCAGACAAGAAGAAACATACACTCTCACTAACTGTGTGAACTAACTGTGTGAACTAACTGGGTTTAAAACTAACTATTTGTTTCAGAATCAGACGAGAAGAAACCTACACAAGCTCTGCAACTCGGGTTTGAACTGGCACTGAAAGAACGGGACGCAGTTTTGCGAGAGAATGTTAAAGCTATAGAGCAGCGAGACCTGGCAATGAGACGAGCTCATCAGTTACAGAATGAGCGAGATAAAGCACTAGCAAGCTTAGAAAACCTGGCGGCAAAACGAAATACGTAAGATCACTATTTATAGAGTACACGCCAGACGGATTAATCAAACTCCTCGCAAAGCAAACTAAAAACCTGGCGGCAAAATGAAATACGTAAGATCAATATTTATAGAGTACACGCCAGACGGATTATTAAAACTCCTCGCGAAGCAAACTGAAACCGGCGCGTCTCGTGAGAAAAACTCTGGCAAACAGACTTAACTGTCGTGGCGGCGATCCAGCACGAATCCAATTGAATTATTAGAAAATTCAAATCTCTAGAATCTTTTTATTCCACAGAGAATATTTTTTGGTGTAATGTGTGTGTTTTACATTTATTTATCATCGCTACCGGTTGCCCATATGAGCAACGCCTCCTGAAGAGATTAAGATCAGTAAAATAAATCACTAATAATACTTTGATGTGGCATCCTATGTGTGTATGTTTTACGTTTATTTCCGCCTCCTGAAGAGATTAGTCATTTTAGATTTTTGGAGGATAGTGCAATGATGTAGACAGAGACCCATTCCAAAGTCTCCTCTGGTTCTTTTACGTGCACGGTGTATAGCACCGACACGAGACCTCGGGTTAAAGTCCCATCTGAAAGACTGTTAATTTTATTAGGGTCAGACGGGGGGGATCAAACCTGTGATCCCTGGATTACCAGTCCAGTGTGTTACCACTGGGCTACAGATCCGTCTGTATTTGGTGTACGCCACTTTTAATGTTTATTTTATATACAAGAGGTTATACATTGTATGAATGATAAAATAACATTCTATCCCAGGGTTCATTCTAGGTCAGAATTTTTGGGAGAAGTGAGAAAGCATGTGGTCGCTTCCTTAAATGGTGTTCTTTAATATAGTTCTGCAAAATAGGGTTAAAATGCACAGTACAACCATTAAATACAACATTTGAATAGAAGGAGTGCTTTATAATGGGCCAGTGTATCTTACTAGACAAAATTTTGTTTGAAAATCGTAAAAACCAAAAAATAATTTTATTAGGGAGAAGTGGGCGAAGTCAGGGTCCCTAGGGCGACAATTTCGCCCACATCGCCCTCTAGAATGATCCCTGTATAATCCTTTCAAGGCAAATTACTAAGATTAATATTCTAGAATACAATCAGAACTGGGTTACATGATATTGGGCCACTCGCGAAAACAAACAAAGAATGATATCTATTTTGATGTACAAGTTTTGTTGATCGGTGCGAAATCTGACATTCCACAAGTAGAATCGATGTACTTAAAATGTATATGCGCTAAATCCCTGTGGTACTGCTCACGACTTCCGATAATGAAGAGTTTCGTCAAATATTTCCGGAGCTGCAACCTTGAGCTGTCAATCAATCTCGGACTGGATGGTATTTCTATATCCACCTTGTTAATTGGTTCACAAGCAATTTCTATGATTGACAGGTGAATTTTGTTTTACTCCTGTTAATTGGTTCACAAGCAATTTCTATGATTGACAGGTGAATTTTGTTTTACTCCTGTAAGATTATATATATAGGAATTTAACTGAATTGTAATACATTTTTTTATAAAAATGCCAGTTTTTATATATTCGAATACGATTTTAACATTCGGATATCCAGACGTTCGAGCGAATATTACGAATATTCACAAATTCGTTGCCATCCCTAGTCAAAAATTCATTAACGAATCCGTGCTGGTCCATGTTGGATTCTGATATTATAAACATGTACACATTCTGTGGAACTTGCAGGCTTTTTAACCCTTTCAACACCACAGGCCTCTAAATAGGCTTATGAAAAGTGTAGATCCAGATGAGCCGGCTCGTGACGAGCCGTCTCATCAGGATCTGCACTTTTTTGCCAGTAATAATTATTACTATTTTTAGATAAAATTACCCATTTTGATAAATGAACTGGTCCAAAGGTAATTTTCTTATTAATTTATTGGTCTAAAAATAGCATGCACCAGTCCATGTCAGATACTTGGGGTTGAAAGGGTTAAGCATTTTACCAACATTTCTGTATTCCCCAGACCACAGATCGAGCGAAGATCAACGTCGCCGTCGAGACGCAACAAAGAGAAGTTGAAGGCAATGGACAGTGACCTTGAAACAGAAGTGGAAGAGGTAAGAATAGTCTCCCTTGCATGGTTCCCGCTGTAGGTCGCCAATGGCAACAAAATCAAATAATGGCTCTAAATTTTGTGAATTGGTGAAAATATTTGGCGCATCATTTTTTTTTGCTTGTTTTAATTTTCTTTTCTTGGCACAACATGTTTTGTCAAATACTTGGTTTCAAATATTGATCTGTGAACTATATGGCTCTTAGTTGGCTCCAAGTTTTTCAAATTGGCTCAATTTATTTTTTCAATTGACAACAAAAATGGCGCAGACAAATATTCGCACAGAGGGAACCTTGCCGTGGTTGTCATGGCAACATACTTTATGCTATTCAGCCCTCAACTAATTGAACAATTGCCATATATCGATTAATCTGTAACCCCCTACGATCACGTGACCGAGTAGTGAGAAACGTTTGACAAACAAATTCACGATGGCCCAGTGATACATGTATACAGGACTATTAATATGAATTGAACATATTAAATTTAGAATTTAGCCTTTTGAATTCGCAACTACCTCATACTGTTGATATATTTGTAGTGATGTTTTGCGGATGGTCGGTGGTTCTATCCATGTGCCCGAAATACTGGAGAGTCGCCATTTGAACTAAGATTAACTGCGACTTTGACCTCCCAAAAATATACAAAACAAAAACGACCCATCTGAGCAAATACACGGAAATAAGCAAATAATCTGTTCATAACTGGAATTTACCTTGTGATGTCTGTGGTTGACAAGGACAGTTAGCCACATTGTGCTGTCTAGGGTTGACAAGGACAGTTAGCCACATTGTGCTGTCTAGGGTTGACAAGGACAGTTAGCCACATTGTGCTGTCTAGGGTTGACGAGGACAGTTAGCCACATTGTGCTGTCTAGGGTTGACAAGGACAGTTAGCCACATTGTGCTGTCTAGGGTTGACAAGGACAGTTAGCCACATTGTGCTGTCTAGGGTTGACAAGGACAGTTAGCCACATTGTGCTGTCTAGGGTTGACAAGGACAGTTAGCCACATTGTGCTGTCTAGGGTTGACAAGGACAGTTAGCCACATTGTCCTGTCTAGGGTTGACAAGGACAGTTAGCCACATTGTGCTGTCTAGGGTTGACAAGGACAGTTAGCCACATTGTCCTGTCTAGGGTTGACAAGGACAGTAAGCCACATTGTGCTGTCTGGGGTTGACAAGGACCGTTAGCCACATTGTGCTGTCTAGGGTTGACACGTACAGTAAGCCATATTGTAGCATGTTATGTGACTGTTCTAGCTTATTGAAACCGTTTCTTGTATTACCATCTCTAAAGGGCAGAGAAAGACACAAACGATTGAAGGTAAGGGAGATAACTGTGGTGGTCATTGCATGTGTTATGTGTATGATTTACCTCCCCTGGTATATATAAATAATGATGGAATTTGTAAGCTTTGCATGTGAAAACAACCTCCCTGTGTATGGAATGGTAACTTTTCCTACTGGAGCTTGCTGGCTAACTTTAACTCTAACTAAATAAATTCTTCGTGAATGAGGTCCGCCTCCATTGTCGAGTGGTTAAGGTCGCTGTAACCTATCATCACTGATGGTCACGGGTTCCAGCCCCGCTCAGGCCGTGTCTCATTTATATGAAAAAGTTGGCAGTTTCTTACGGAGGTTGCTGCACCCAAGTACTGGTTAACCGCTGGAGCCTGCCCAGGAACGGTGTTGTTAGGTAAACTGCCCGCAGGCGATATAGCCCGAAATGGTGCTGATGCAGGCGTAAAACCCGAAATATAACATAATCTTCGTGAATGATCAAGTTTTGAATCTGATGGTAATCACGGTGCAAGCCAGATGTGCATTTTTAGGAGACGTCAATTCTTCATCCATAATATTAAGTGAGAAGTTGGGAAGATTTCGGGAGAAGTGGGAAGATTTAGGGAGAAGAATTGAAATTAGTTTTGTTTGGTGGGGGATAGATTCTAGCACACTGACATATTCTTGCCCTTCCATTATAATGCAGTTTTTAAACTTGCGAGTTGATGGCGAAATGCATTTTAGTGTCCACTATAGATATGCCTTATCCAGAGTTCTGTAGGGAGAAGCAAGACATCTCAGGGAGATAATTATTTTCTCCCATGTCTCCCTCATAGCTTCAGTCCATCAGGGGGAAATGACCAAATCAGGGAGACAGTCTCCATAATCTCCCTCCAGTTTGAGTCCTGCTGGGAGAGGGGAGACCATTTCTCCCTCATAGCTTCAGTCCATCAGGGGGAAATGAGCTACTCAGGGAGACCATTTCTCCCTCATAGCTTCAGTCCATCAGGGGGAAATGCCCAACTCAGGGAGTCTCCCTAATCTCCCTCCAGTTTGAGTCCTGCTGAGAGAGGGGAGACCATTTCTCCCTCATAGCTTCAGTCCATTAGGGGAAAATGAGCTACTCAGGGAGACCATTTCTCCCTCATAGCTTCAGTCCATCAGGGGGAAACAACCAACTCAGGGAGACCATTTCTCCCTCATAGCTTCAGTCCATCAGGGCGAAATGACCAACTCAGGGAGACCATTCTTTGCTTTTTTATCCCCTTTGGTTTGAGTCATGCAGGGGGAAATGAGAAAGCGCAAGGAGACCTTTCTTTTTCCCCCATTTTTTCCCATTTTTGAGTTGCCATGGTTATTTGGTTTGTTTTATTTACATACACAGAAACAGAAATATAATTTCAACTTACTTTCTCCCTACAAATCACCTCCCTCCAGACGGGTTTGTTGTAGACACTGTACGGTTTGTTGTGGCATTTCACTCAGGGCTCATCCTATATCAGAATGTTTGGGGGACGTGAGAAACCGCGAGATATTGTCAAGAAATCGCATTTAATACATTTCAAATAGGGTAAAAATACAGTTTCTAGGGAGTAGTGAGCCGCCCCCTGGGGCGAGGTCCGGTTCCCTAGAGCGATGTTTCCCCCATGTTGCCCCCTAGAATGAGCCCCGTCGCTTATATTTCTGTCTTTTTGCTGTTCATAAATTTGTTTTGAGTAGCCAGTGCTAAATTATGTTATAACAATGACTGTCTAGCAGTTGCTGTATTTTACGAAATAATAACAGTTGCAGTGGAATCGTGACAGATTCAGTATTTAACGTTTAACAGCTGTCGACTTGCTATTAATGATTTACCTTGATTATTTGTACCTTGATTTGTTGTACCTTGATTTGTTGTACCTTGATTTCTTGTACCTTAATTTGTTGTACCTTGATTATTTGTACCTTGATTTCTTGTAGGGTATGTATGTTATTGGTATGTATGCTTAGTTGACGCAACAGTTCTATTTTAGTTTTTAGTTGCGAGTACCTGTGGTACTACAAAATGTGTGTGTGACGTAATGTGACATGTGGGCAGCGTCATGCGGGGCACGCGCATGCACCGCGACGTGTGTATTCCACAGTGTGCACCCACAGGTTGCACATCCCACATGTCGCATTGTGTGTTAGTATAAATACGAGGCAGAATGTCATTCTTGGCCTCCAACACTCCGAAATAGCCAGAAATCCTTGCCTGTCCGTATAGCATAGCAGGCGACAGTTTGTAATATTGTATATCGAATATTGTATAGTGATCGTTAATAGTCACACATATGCGTATCAGTTACGCTAGAGTAAAAGAAGATAGAAAGAGCATAACATCGTTGTCGTCATTTAGCCAATTGTCCGCTGTGATCAGCCCACGTCCGTCCTCCCGTCTACCCACTAGATTGACCCCGGTTGGCGCGTAACAATATCTCTGAACAGTTTACCCTTAGAATGTTGCTCACAATATCTCTGAACAGTTTACCCTTAGAATGTTGCTCACAATATCTCTGAACAGTTTACCCTTAGAATGTTGCTCACAATATCTCTGAACAGTTTACCCTTAGAATGTTACTCACAATATCTCTGAACAGTTTACCCTTAGAATGTTGCTCACAATATGAACAGTTTACCCTTAGAATGTTGCTCACAATATCTCTGAACAGTTTACCCTTAGAATGTTGCTCACAATATCTCTGAACAGTTTACCCTTAGAATGTTGCTCACAATATCTCTGAACAGTTTACCCTTGGAATGTTGCTCACAATATCTCTGAACAGTTTACCCTTAGAATGTTGCTCACAATATCTCTGAACAGTTTACCCTTGGAATGTTGCTCACAATATCTCTGAACAGTTTTACCCTTGGAATGTTGCTCACAATATGAACAGTTTACCCTTGGAATGTTGCTCACAATATCTCTGAACAGTATTTACCCTTGGAATGTTGCTCACAATATCTCTGAACAGTTCAACCCGTAGAATGTTGCTCACAAGATGACAATGTGTACTTAGTGTTTCTTCTAATTGGAAACAATATCAACGTTTGTTTACATATATTTTGGCAGTCAGTGTAAATGCCAAGAATCTTCAACAGATCGTGTGCCAATTGATAACAATACAACATCAAACTTCTAGAGGATTTGTTTTAGCTGGTGAACAGGCATTGATATATTTTGCCTGGTCAGTCAAATAAATATATTTTAACACCGAGACTATTAATTGGGCTGTATTGAATTTGGTTTAAACATATTTATTCCACTATATACATTCACAAAACAATACATGCACACAAAATCAAAGAATAGGAAAGGATCAAAATGGAAGCAGAGCTTATATAGTTTCTCTCCTTGCAGTTCAAAATACACAATACTATATTGGACGCATATTGAGTTTCTGATCATATCAACGTCTGGGGAAACTTGGGGGATTGTCCGTGTAATTATTGCCTCGTATTAATCCTATTAATAGGCCTATTAGCATGTGACTTAATTAATGACGAACTTGAATCGAAAGCATGGCACTGCCATGTTGATAAAACTTTATAATTGGCCGCCATTGTTTACGGGTCAACGGAATGATAAATAGTTTTAAAAAGTACAATGTGCATCTGATTTGACATATTTATTCAATATTTAAGTCGTCCTTAGTTCAATTACGCCAAATCGATCCATTACCATCTAAACATAATATTTAAAATCCGCCATCTCGTCGATATAACACAGAAACGGGACATTACATGTTTGCAATGTAAATGAGTCTACGGGAGCATTCATGTATATTCGGAAATGATCGTGTATAATCATGCCTGTTCGGCGATTTCCGATAGAATTCCGTTTCTATATTTAGCGATATTATCTTGTAGAGAAGAGTTGTCGTTCTTCAAATCTACACCCTCATAAATGATGGTGTAAGTAGATGGCGCTACAATCGGAAATCCAGTTTCCCCAGGCTGTCATTTTGCCAGAAGTTAAAAAGTGAAAAATCAACAGACTGACCAATCGCTGAACAGTTTTTGGGTCCACCTCCGTGGTCGAGTGGTTAAGGTCGCTGACTTGTATACCACTGTAACCTATCATCACTGATGGTCACGGGTTCAAGCCCCGCTCAGACCGTGTCTCATTTATATGAAAAAGTTGGCAGTTTCTTACGGAGGTTGGTGCACCCAAGTACTGGTTAACCGCTGGAGCCTGCCCAGGAAAGGTGTTGTTAGGTATACTGCCCGCCGGCGATATAGCCTAAAATGGTGCTGATGCAGGCGTAAAACCCGAAATATAACATAACATAGCTGAACAGTTTTTGGAGTCGGTGTATATAATCTACGTTTAAATGAACTTGTTTATAGATATTATGTGTGTTCTAACTATTATTTGGGAAGAGCCATCTGTAATGTTGTAAGAACTTGTGGCTAGATTTGTTTATTTGAGAAGCCTCTGTGGTAGAGTAGTTATGGTCAGTTACCCATCAACTCTGTAGTATCGAATCCCAAGGGGTGGTGGTGGGTGACAAATTCTTTCATGTGAGAAAGATATTCAGCTGACTTATGGAAGGTCGGTGGTTCTACTCTTGTGACTGATATACTGATGAAATGTTGCCCACGGTCTTCCTCAACTAATACTAAATGAAAAGGAGCTATATAACCTAAGATGTGGGTGCTACTGCAAAAGTGTGTCAATATATTGCTCTTTGATACAAAAGTGTGTAAATATATTGCTCTTTGATACAAAAGCATGTAAATATGTTGCTCTTTGATACAAAAGTGTGTAAATATGTTGCTCTTTGATACAAAAGTCTGTAAATATGTTGCTCTTTGATACAAAAGTCTGTAAATATGTTGCTCTTTGATACAAAAGTCTGTAAATATGTTGCTCTTTGATACAAAAGTCTGTAAATATGTTGCTCTTTGATACAAAAGTGTGTAAATATGTTGCTCTTTGATACAAAAGTGTGTAAATATGTTGCTCTTTGATACAAGTCTGTAAATATGTTGCTCTTTGATGCAAAAGTGTGTAAATATGTTGCTCTTTGATACAAAAGTCTGTAAATATGTTGCTCTTTGATACAAAAGTCTGTAAATATGTTGCTCTTTGATACAAAAGTGTGTAAATATGTTGCTCTTTAATACAAAAGTGTGTAAATATGTTGCTCTTTGATACAAAAGTGTGTAAATATGTTGCTCTTTGATACAAGTCTGTAAATATGTTGCTCTTTGATACAAGTCTGTAAATATGTTGCTCTTTGATACAAAAGTCTGTAAATATGTTGCTCTTTGATACAAAAGTCTGTAAATATGTTGCTCTTTGATACAAAAGTGTGTAAATATGTTGCTCTTTAATACAAAAGTGTGTAAATGTGTTGCTCTTTGATACAAAAGTGTGTAAATATGTTGCTCTTTGATACAAGTCTGTAAATATGTTGCTCTTTGATACAAGTCTGTAAATATGTTGCTCTTTGATACAAAAGTGTGTAAATATGTTGCTCTTTAATACAAAGTGTGTAAATATGTTGCTCTTTGATACAAAAGTGTGTCAATATGTTGCTCTTTGATACAAAATCTGTAAATATGTTGCTCTTTGATACAAAAGCATGTAAATATGTTGCTCTTTGATACAAAAGTCTGTAAATATGTTGCTCTTTGATACAAAAATATGTAAATATGTTGCTCTTTGATACAAAAGTCTGTAAATATGTTGCTCTTTGATACAAAAGCATGTAAATATGTTGCTCTTTGATACAAATGTCTGTAAATATGTTGCTCTTTGATACAAAAATATGTTGCTCTTTGATACAAAAGTCTGTAATTATGTTACTCTTTAATACAAAAGTACATGTACATGTACATATAAAAGATGCTATTACAATATATTATTTCATAGAAAACTAAATAAATATTCCTTAATACAAACATGATAACTCTCAATATGTTGCTCTTTCATATAAAACACTGCAAGCTTTCAATTTATGCATTATAATCTTTTCTAAGATAACTCTGAAAAACTATGTGTTACTTGGATAGATGCAGATCTGAGTTGTATGTCATTGGGTTTAACTATTAACTCTTAACCTGCCAATCACGACTCAAGTTGCTTTTGCAAAACAGCATAGAGCCATATCAGATGGCACAAAACGTGCCATCTGATCAGGCTCTATGTTGTTTGCTATTCGGATAGTGGAGCTAATACACTTGTCTGAATAGCAAACAACATAGATCCTGATCAGATGCGGCGCTACAGCACCGCCACAGCTGATCTGGATCTATGTATGTTGTTTGCACATTCCCTCCAGTTTATTCAGCAGGTTAAGAGTCAAGAGCCTTTTCTGTAACAATGAATCTGTTATCTGCCCATAAATGACCTCCTGGCCAAAACCCAGTCTGCCAGAGATAATAAGGGCTCATACAGGATACAAGATACAATATCACCAGCAATTATGCCTTATCAGCCTTGTCTAAGTGGCCCATTAACTATATATATTATGTTAATTAGGGGGTTGAATAGTACAACATAATCCTGTTAATTAAATGTTCGCAATAATTACCAGCCATAGATATTTCACTTTGTGAGCAACTTGAAAAGAAAGCAAATATAGCTAGTTTATTTATGCTTCCGATGAAACATAGAAATTTATCAGTGTTACTACACATGTTAAAGCGTCACTACATCAGTGAAAACACAAATTTCTACAGAATGTATTTTCCTATTATATGGTATCATTTTTGTTTCCAAATATTTGCCTCAAATACTGAGTATTTCAACTAATAGACTTAATGTTATCATGGGGAGGCTGGACGGGGAGGCTGGACGGGGAGGCTGGACGGGGAGCTGACGGGGAGGCTGGACGGGGAGGTGGACGGGGAGCTGGACGGGGAGGCTGGACGGGACGGGGAGGCTGGACGGAGGCTGACGGGGAGGCTGGACGGGAGGCTGGACGGGGGGCTGGACGGGAGGTGACGGGAGCTGGAGGGGAGGTGGGGTGGACGGGGAGGCTGGACGGGGAGGCTGGACGGGGGGGGTGGGGGGTGGGGGAGGCTGACGGGGAGGCTGGAGGGAGGCTGGACGGGAGGCTGGACGGGGGTGGGGGAGGCTGGACGGGGAGGCTGAACGGGGAGGCTGGACGGGGAGGCTGGACGGGGAGGCTGAACATTGAAAGCTTAATGTTATCCCGGGGAGGCTGGACGGGGAGGCTGAACATGAAAGCTTAATGTTATCCCGGGGAGGCTGCGGGGAGGTGAAATTGAAGCTTATGTTATCCCAGGGAGCTGGACGGGAGGCTGAACATTGAAAGCTTAATGTTATCCAGTGAGCTGGATGGGGAGGCTGGACATTGAAAGCTTAATGTTATCATGGGGAGGCTGGATCGGGGAAGGCTGGACATTGAAAGCTTAATGTTATCATGGGGAGGCTGGACGGGGAGGCTGAACATTGAAAGCTTAATGTTATCATGGGGAGGCTGAACATTGAAAGCTTAATGTTATCCCAGGGAGGCTGGATGGGGAGGCTGGACATTGAAAGCTTAATGTTATCATGGGGAGGCTGGACGGGGAGGCTGAACATTGAAAGCTTAATGTTATCCCAGGGAGGCTGGACGGGGAGGCTGAACATTGAAAGCTTAATGTTATCCCAGGGAGGCTGGATGGGGAGGCTGGACATTGAAAGCTTAATGTTATCATGGGGAGGCTGGACGGGG
>CM026391.1:11752668-11766949 GCA_014843695.1 Archivesica marissinica
CAGTTTAAAGTCTTCTGTTCATGTTTTATAGCATCACTATGTCCATCATTTCTTCCTTCATTATGAGTATTTCGATCGTATGTGTAATTCCTAGTATCTGCTGAATCGCGTCTATCATTGTATTGGCCTCTTCCGTATCCATATCCTCTCCTAGTTGTTCTGTAGTGTCCTCTTCCTCCATACCCAACGGTTCTCTGGTTAAATTCTCTTCCACTATTCCAATTTTGATTCGATGTGTTATGATATTCATATGGCTCCCTGTTATCATCTTGTCTATATTTTCTATCCTGACTCTCCAAATGTTTCTGTGTTTTCATATCGTTCAACTTTATCTCCATATTCTTCATTTTCTCAACCAAATCTTTTAATATGGCCATCTGCTCTTTCATCTCCGTCTGTTGAGTATTAATGTGTTTTGGAGCATCATTGTTCTTCACAAGTCTCATCTCTGCTTCTTCTTTTCATATCTGTCTCTGTAAATCCTCAACATCAATAGCTGTTTCATAGCATATCCGTGTTGCATTTCTTAATTCAACATTATAAAGATGTCTCCAAAACCTTGTTTTTAGCATATTATCTTTCTGGTTCCTTTTTATGTGTCCTTTATCTATTGCTGTCTGCAAAATACCGTCTAGTCTAATTCCCCACTCTGAAACACCCTCGTCTTTCTTTTGATTAGATTGGTAGAATTCTGCAATTACTGATTCTCCTGATCTAACATTCCCATACACTGTGTCAAGTTTGTCTACAATATCCTTAGTTGTTGCATCTGGGGCTAATGTTAATAATATCTTTCTGGTGTTTCCACTAAGTGAATTTCTCACAGCTTGTCGTAAAATATCCTCTTGATATAGGTCTGATCTTATCATGACGTTAATTTCAATTTTCCATTCTTCAAAAGAACTCTCTGTTAACTGTGGCACTGTCGGTTTGTATATCTGTGATCTAACTTTTCTCTTTCTGTAATTTGTCTTTCAACTATATGAGCAAGAGTGTTGCAATCATTCCTTTCTATGTGCTTTTTACCATCTTTCATTCTACTCTTTGTGCTGTTCTGTCTAATTGTTCGCTTACCATCAATATCACTGTGTATTAACGTACAAGTGAAATCATTATCCAACGGTATAATGTTCACCGTATACCGTACAAGTGAAATCATTGTCCGACCGTTTAACGTACCAGTGAAATCATTGTCCGACCGTATAACATACAAGTGAAATCATTGTCCGACCGTATAACGTTCACTGTATAACATACAAGTGAAATCATTGTCTGACCATATAACCACTGTATAACATACAAGTGAAATCATTGTCCGACCGTTTAACGTACCAGTGAAATTATTGTCCGACCGTATAACGTACAAGTGAAATAATTGTCCGACCGTTTAACGTACAAGAGAAATCATTGTCCGACCGTATAACGTACATTTGAAATCATTGTCCGACCGTATAATATACAAGTGAAATCATTGTCAGACCGTATAGAATACAAGTGAAATCATTGTCCGACCTTATAACGTTCACTGTATAACCTACAAGTGAAATCATTGTCTGACCATATAACCACTGTATAACATACAAGTGAAATCATTGTCCGACCGTATAACGTTCACTGTATAACATACAAGTGAAATTATTGTCAGACCGTATAACGTACAAGTGAAATAATTGTCCGACCGTATAATGTTCACTGTATAACATACAAGTGAAATCATTGTCCGACCGTATAACGTACAAGTGAAATCATTGTCCGACCGTATAACGTACATTTGATATCATTCTCTGACCGTATAACGTTGACCGTATAATGTACAAGAGAAATCATTGTCCGACCGTATAACGTACATTTGAAATCATTGTCTGACAGTGAAATCATTGTCCGACCGTTATAACGTTCACTGCATAACGTACAAGTGAAATCATTGTTCGACCGTATAACATACACGTGAAATCATTTTCCGACCGTATAATGTTCACTGTATAACATACAAGTGAAATCATTGTCCGACCGTTATAACGTTCACTGTATAACGTACAAGTGAAATCATTGTTCGACCGTATAACGTTCACTGTATAACATACAAATGAAATCATTGTCCGACCATATGACATTCATTGTATAACGTACCATTGAAATAATTGTCCGACCGTTTAACGTACCAGTGAAATCATTGTCTGACCGTATAACGATGACCGTATAACGAACAAGTGAAATCATTGTCCGACCGTATAGCGTTCACTGTATTAACGTACAAGTGAAATCATTGTCCGACCGTATAACGTTCACTGCATAACATACAAGTGAAATTATTGTCCGACCGTATAACGTTCACTGTATTAACATACAAGTGAAATCATTATCCAACGGTATAATGTTCACTGTATACCGTACAAGTGAAATCATTGTCCGACCGTTTAACTTACCAGTGAAATCATTGTCCGACCGTATATCATACAAGTGAAATCATTGTCCGACCGTATAACGTTCACTGTATAACATACAAGTGAAATTAGTGTCCGACCGTATAAGGTACAAGTGAAATCATTGTCCGACCGTATAACGATGACCGTATAACGAACAAGTGAAATCATTGTCCGCCGTATAGCGTTCACTTTATAACGTACAAGTGAAATCATTGTCCGACCGTATAACGTTCACTGTATAACATACAAGTGAAATTATTGTCCGACCGTATAACGTTCACTGTATTAACGTACAAGTGAAATGAGGTCATAAGTTGGAAATTGGTCGAAATTCAAGATGAGTGTAACGGCCATCTTTAATTCTGGGAAATGTTAATGGCTGTACAAGTAGCAACCAAGATACGTTTAATAATTAAAATATTCTGTGACTAATATAATTATTACATGAAAACAAGAATTAATTATTATTTTTATTAGCAATAGTACATACATTAAAACTGATAAACAAATTTATGGTAAATTTATTTAAATGCCTACCTGATCACAACATCATAGTAATCAAAACATATTAATGTAACTTACATAACAGATAACGTAATCGTGACTAATTAACAATGACAAAATATATAAGCAGACAAGTACATAAATTTGGTGTCTACAGACGGATATGTAGTACAGTGGTAACATGCTGGACTGGTAATCCAGGGATCCAGGTTCGATCCCCCGTCTGACACTAATAAAATTAACAGTCTTTCAGATGGGACGTTAAACCGAGGTTCCGTGTTGGTGCTTTACACCGTGCACGTAAAAGAACCAGAGGAGATTCTGGAATGGGTCTCTGTCTGTATCATGCACTATCCTCCAAAATCTAAAATAACTAATCTCTTCAGGAGGCGTCGCTCATATGGGCAACCGGTAGCGACGATAAATAAACGTAAAAACACACACAATTTGGTGTCAGCTTATCAGGGTATGCAAGGCATATGAGTACCACATTGTATAGGGCAGTACACAATAATTGTCTAAATATAATTGATAAAATAATCACAGATAGAATTCACAAAACGTAACAATTATTGTAACATTTTTTGTTTGACATAATTATGTGGTGCTGCATAAACAATAAGTTAGTAACAATATAATATACTTCGCGAACAGATTACAATATGTACTTCCTACAATAATTAACCTTGACCAACAAGGATATATAAAAAATCGATATATTGGATACAACATTCGTCAAATTCAAGATACAATAGACTATGCCGAATCAATTGAAATTAACGGCGCCATGCTATTTTTAGATTTTAGGAAAGCTTTTGATACCGTAAACTGGAACTTTATGTTTAAGGTACTTACAAAATTTGGCTTTAAAGAAACATTTATAACATGGGTAAAGACACTATATAACAATATATCATCATGCGTAATAAACAACGGTTGGAAATCAGACTGCTTTAGTATATCTAGAGGTATACGTCAAGGTTGTCCGTTATCCGCGTTACTTTTTATCACTGTAGCCGAAATTATGGCAATAAAAATTCGTCAATGTCCAAACATAAATGGTATAACAGTTAAACTGGAACAACTAGAACACCTAAAGATAACCCAGTTAGCAGATGATACTACTCTCTTTTTAAAAGATAAGTCAGATATTCCTTTTGCTATTAAAATTGTCGAAGACTTTGGAAAATACTCGGGTCTTAAGTTAAATAAATCTAAAACAGAAGGCCTATGGATTGGAAAGCTAAAACATAATAATTGTACTACTGAATTTGACATTAAATTTACGAACAAATCCGTTAAAGCACTAGGTGTATTCTTTGGAAATGACAAGTATTCATGCAATGAACTAAACTGGAATAATAAAATACTACAATGTCAATTATTACTTAATAACTGGAACAAGAGAAATCTAACATTTTATGGCAAAATCCTTGTAATAAAGTCCCTGATTTTACCTAAGTTCATATATCTTATTCAAAACATAGATATTCCAAAAGATGTCTTAAATACAATAAATGCAATGTTCTTCAAGTTTCTTTGGGGTGGTAAAAATTATAAAGTAAAACGAAACATAACAATTGGCCATAAAAATGATGGCGGGCTAGACATGGTAGATATAAATATATTTGCAAAAACAATGAAAATAAAATGGGTACACAATCTTTTATCAAATGGAAATGCAAATTGGAAAGTTATACCCAAGTTCTTTCTTAACCAATATGGAAATAATTTCCTTGTCTTTTCCATGAATCTAGATTCCTATAAATCATTGCCACGCACTAAATACATAATGCCAACATTTTATAAATCGCTATTAGACATGTGGCTTGAATTCAAAAGAGTATCATGTAAAATTGCAACAAATAAACTGGAACATTTTCGTGAAATTCGTAAACAAATATTGTGGGGAAATCGTTTCATCAAAGACAAAAATAAGTGTCTCGTGTTTAAATCATGGATTGACTCAAACATTTTATTTGTTAATGATATTATCTCAGAAACTGGAGAAATAGATGTACAGAGAATATTAAATTCTCTTCAATCAAAACATGACTGGATCTCTGAAATGCAAATAATCAGAAAGGCAATACCTAATCTTTGGAAAACTCAATTAAAATCAAGAAATTCATACTTAACAAAAGTGAAGACTGAATTAACTATATTTATGGAACATAATAGATGTTTCAATGTTATGACGAATAAGGATATTTACAATATATTACTGAAACAAAAAGCCGAACGGCCATATATCCATAAATACTGGGAACAACGTTTTAACAAAACGTTAATGTGGAATTCTTTTTACTTTGTCATGAATAAAATAACATGCGATAATAAAATAAAACAATTCAAATTTAAACTTTTACACCGCATTGTTGCAACAAATCAAAATTTATTCACCTGGAAAATATTTGACAACCCACTATGTAATCACTGCAACAATATAGAAGACTATTCCCATTTTTTCCTAGACTGCAGATATTTGAAACATTTTTGGGAAATTATTGCTGAAGTTTTCAAACAATGCGGAATTTCAAGAACTTTTAAAGATCTAGAATCTATTGTCATTGGTTACAAAATTGAACTAAGGGAGTACCAAGATGTCAATATTGTACTTAGCCATATATCATATTGTATTTATAAAACATACTTCTTAAGCGATAGACGAAAGATGCCATTCAATATGATAACAACTCTATACTATGACTTGCTTGTGACAAGTGAATACATGAAGAAGGTTAACAAACCTTACCAGTTTATTCTAAAGTTTTTGAAACATCTATATCTGTTTTGCTAATTGTCATTTGTTATTATATATTTACTTGTAAATGACTTGTATTATATGTGAATAAACGGACTGCCAGTAGGCAATCCCAAAGAGAAAAAAAAAAAATAATATACTTCCATCACATTATCAATCTTACAGTACTGTAACTATCATAGTATGTAGTTTGTCATAAGATTATTAAATACTGTACACCTACCTGTGGGACATGATTTTTTGTTTATTTATATTAAATATAATACAAATGAATATGTATTAAATAGGAGTGTCCTGTTTTTTATGCAAACACTTTTAACCCTTTCCTTTAAGTTAATATACTATTATATCTCCATAGAAACAACAGCCATTTAACCATTTCCTTCATAGAGATTTAGGTTAATATACTATTATATCTCCATACAAACGGCAGTCATTTAACCCTTTCCTTCATAGAGATTTAGATTAATATACTATTATATCTCCATACAAACGACAGCCATTTAATCCTTTCCTTCACAGAGATTTAGGTTAATATACTATTATATCTCCATAGAAACAACAGTCATTTAACCATTTCCTTCATAGAGATTTAGGTTAATATACTATTATATCTCCATACAAACGACAGCCATTTAACCCTTTCCTTCATAGAGATTTAGGTTAATATACTATTATATCTCCATACAAACGACAGCCATTTAATCCTTTCCTTCACAGAGATTTAGGTTAATATACTATTATATCTCCATAGAAACAACAGCCATTTAACCATTTCCTTCATAGAGATTTAGGTTAATATACTATTATATCTCCATACAAACGGCAGTCATTTAACCCTTTCCTTCATAGAGATTTAGATTAATATACTATTATATCTCCATACATACGGCAGCCATTTAACCCTTTCCTTCAGAGAGATTTAGGTTAATATACTATTATATCTCCATACATACGACAGCTGTATAGCTACCATACAGTGGATAAGTAGTCACCATACCTATCCCATGTCCATAGATATTACTGGGACTAAATGAGATTCTGGCTTTTATTATGAACATTGGTTTGGCTACTACATTGTCAATGTATGTCGTATTGGTAATGGCGTCAAGAGGTGCTTCTATGAGGGAAAGGGTTTATGAACATTGGTGTGGCTACTACATTGTCAATGTATGTCGTATTGGTAATGGCGTTAAGAGGTGCTTCTATGAGGGAAAGGGTTTATGAACATTGGCTTGGCTACTACATTATCAATGTATGTCGTATTGGTAATGGCGTCAAGAGGTGCTTCTATGAGGGAAAGGGTTTATGAACATTGGCTTGGCTACTACATTATCAATGTATGTCGTATTGGTAATGGCGTCAAGAGGTGCTTCTATGACGGGAAAGGGTTAATAAAGTGATGTACGCACAATCATTTCATTTCTATTATGATTTGCTATTGAGAAACGGAACTGCGATGAGAAACAACCTAGTTAACATAAGATTAATCGTGATAGGTGAAAGGCCCAGAGATCGAGCCGTTACGATTGTGCCCTTCCTTAGGCAAGGCATTTAAATTCCACATGCCTCTTCTCTCCCTCGTGGCGATGGATTCCATCAGGACTGAGGTCTCGAGAGTGATTAATATAAGTTGTAAGAACTTGTTTCGCAATCTAGCTCAAATAAATTTGAACAGACTATGGTTATATATTTTTAAGCAATGTGAAGGTACATTAAAAATGTTAAAAATGATGGACTTCATTACTACAATTTTTTTTGTCAATTCTGGTGTACCGTATAATGAATTCAATAGCAACATCTTTTTGGAAAATGTGACAAGAGTGTTTGAATTGGATTATGACTTGAAACTTATACCATAACAGGATTTAGCTATTAAGATATATTAGGGCTTTGGCACTGTATAGGAGAACAGTTCAAACACTCCTTTAAAAGGGTCTTCAACATGTTCAATAACAGACGGATATGTAGTCCAGTGGTAACACGCTGGACTGGTAATCCAGGGATCGCAGGTTTGATCCCCCGTCTGACACTAATAAAATTAACAGTCCTTCAGATGGGACGTTAAACGGAGGTCTCGTGTCGGTGCTTTACACCGTGCACGTATGAGAACCAGAGGAGATTCTGGAATGGGTCTCAATCTGTATCATGCACTATCCTCCAAAATCTAAAATAACTAATCTCTTCAGGAGACGTCGCTCATATGGGCAACCGGTAGCAACGATAAATAAACGTAAAAACACACTCATAATTTGAATGAGGCGTTATTTGACTTTACATCAACGAGTGACTAGGATATATTATAATGAGTGCAGATTAACCTGTCCTTTCCTTTTTATGAATCACACAATTATTCATAAGGCATAGTCTATTAGTTTGTACAAATTTATTTTAGCTCCATTGCAAAACCAGTTTCTACAGACCTCATTCCTGATGGAATCCTTCGCCATGATGGAGAGAGCAGAGGCAATGTGGATTTAAGTGTCTTGCTTAAGGTTCTGACAGTGTCCAAACTCGCAACCTCTCAATGACAAAGCGGACGGACACCGTGTCCATTCCACAATGGAGGCTCCAACAATATAGTCTAGTGTAGATACCAAGTTAACTATTGATTAACAGTAGATTTCTATCCCCTCAGTTTCTGGTACATCTACAGAAAGCTGGGCTCAAGCTAGACCCAAATGTTTGGGAGAAGTGAGAAATAGCGAGATTGCATAATCTAATGGTATTATTTAATAAATTTCAACATAATATGGTTAAAATACACAATATAACCATTAAATACAATACTTGAATAGAAGGAGTGTATCTTACTGGACACTATTTTGTCTGAAAATTGTTTTTAAAAAAAAAAATTTTAAGAAAAAGTGGTGCCCCCAGGGAGCGCAGTCAGGATCCAAAGGGTGACTACTTCGCCCAAGTCGCCCTCTAGAATAATCCCCCTGATCTACACTTGTCCATAATCCTATCATACCAATTAAAAATGCATTATATCTATATTTATATGCAACATAATAGGCAACAGAAGACAATAGACAGATTCTGCACAAACTATAAATGTCTGCATCCGTTAATCAATTCTGTGATGTGGAAAAGTCGGTGGGTATTCAGGATGGATGAGGAAGTCCCCACGTGTCGATATGTGGACATATCTAGATTTCTTGATGGCATTCAGATCTTGCTGACGTCGTTGAAGTGTTGTACCAGGGTTGCCTAGGCTTCCAAGAGGTTGGATGGTGCTAGGTGGGTATCCACCATACAGTATACGTCGCACATGCTCCGATTCTGCAAATATCACAATATCACGTTAGTTTTAAGCAAATCTGGATCGCGAGGTTGCTTAATGTTGCAAAATTATGTTGCCCAATTCAGTTTTATTATCTCACGAAGTCACTTAATGTTGCAAAATTATGTTGCCCAATTCAGCTTTATTATCTCATGAGGTCGCTTAATGTTGCAAAATTATGTTGCCCAATTCAGCTTTATTATCTCACGAGGTCGCTTAATGTTGCAAAAGTATGTTGCCCAATTCAGCTTTATTATCTCACGAGGTCGCTTAATGTTGCAAAATTATGTTGCCCAATTCAGCTTTATTATCTCACGAGGTCGCTTAATGTTGCAAAATTATGTTGCCCAATTCAGCTTTATTATCTCACGAGGTCGCTTAATGTTGCAAAATTATGTTGCCCAATTCAGTTTTATTATCTCATATTTACATCGATATTGCATTTCCTTCGATGAACGTATGTGCCCTGATTGTATACAATTTCGTATGAGGGTTCACAAAATGATATGCAGCTGACAGATCAGTGATGGAACTGGTTAGAATAGAGTTTTTCAAACTGTTGAAATTTCCAACTCCTGGGACAATATACTCGATGGTGAAATCCAGACTTGGAATGACCGGACAAACATATACCGTTATTCTTTTAAATATGTATTATTATTATTCAAATGGAGGATTTTGCCAATTTATTGTAAGCCTGGCTTGAGCTAGGCAAATTTTATTTCTTTGTTGTTTGGTCTAAACTCACATCAACCAGCTTAGGTCATATGGCGACTCTCCTGGCCCCGAGGTTATAAAACTTTTCTCAAATCTCAAAACTCAATTGTCTGATTGGTTCACCTGACAGTAGCACTCAGAATCAACCAATCAAATCACCTGAGCTCGAGTTTGAGATCTGAGAAAAGTTTTATAACCTCGGGCACTGCTACTAATGGTGGAGGATGACTCCAGGCGCCCGTCGGAGTAATATTTCAGACACAGACGGGTAGAACTCCCAACCTTCCGCAAGCCAGCTGGATAGCTTCCTCACTTGAAATAATTTGACGCCCACAGTGGGATTCGAACCTACAGCTGTGAAGGGCTAGTGATTTGAATTCGACGACGGCCACCTGAGTTAGATGAACAAGCGATCATCAGTGTATAAATTGATTGGGACTTACCAGCAGCACCAGCGTGTTTCATCCATCTGTGCATCGATGGGATGGCAGTGTATGGTCTGGGACTAGTGTCAGGGACTGGAGTCTGCACAGGGGACTGCATGACTGGATGCGGAACAGGGGACTGTAAGTAGATTTGTTTTAATTAACTCTTTCACTGCCAATGTCGCATAAAAGCGACTTTGTAAAAAAGTAGAGAACCCGATCGGACACAACAGAACATGCCGTCTGATCAGGCTGTTTGCTGATTGCTCTTCAGACAGTGGAGCTGAAGCACCTGTCCGAATAGCAAACAACATAGATCCTGATCAGACGCGGCGTTACGCCGCGACTGATCTGGATCTATGTTGCTTGCACATGCTCTGAATTTATTCGGCGCTGAAAGAGTTAAACAAGCTTAATATGCAGATAATGCAGTACGATAGGATAAATATATGTTTCTGTCTCGTCCATTAAATCCAACATTTACTGTTCCAACTCTCTACACGTTGTTTAGTTTATTAAAATTTATTTTATCTCGATTGCGAAACAAGGTCTTACAACTTATATTAATCACTCTCGAGACCTCATTCCTGATGGAATCCATTGCCATGAGGGAGAGAGAAGAGGCAACATGGAATTTAAATGCCTTGCCTAAGGGCACAATCGTAACAGCTCCAGCGGGGCTCAAACTCTGGACCTTTCGCACCTGGAGCGAATGCGCATCCACTGTGCTATCACGACTTCCGCTTGTACAAGTTGTGCTACAGAGCCATGAATATTTTTTTTAATTAAAGTTTATTTAACGTCGCTATCGGTTGCCCATTTGAGCGTCGGGCCATTTACCTAACAACTCCTTTCCTGGGCAGGCTCCAGCGGTTAACCAGTACTTGGTGCACCAACCTCTGTAAGAAACTGCCAGCCTTTTTCACATGAGACACGGTCTGAGCGGGGCTCAAACCCGTGACTATCAGTGATGATAGGTTACAGTGGTATACAAGTCAGCGACCGTAACCCCTCAACCACAGAGTCAGACTGAATCATGAATCGAGAACTGCTACAAATATATTAAAATTTAATAATACTTTGTACCTGTAGACAGGTTATTTTTAATAATTACTCATTAATTACTAATATTATAATATTACATATTATATGATACAAGATAAATAGTTTGACTACTGCCTGGATATGGAAAACCACATGGCAGTGATATGGACTTTCTATTCGACACATTATATTCCTTTCAAAGCCCTGTTAGGGAACAACAGTAAAAACAAAGGATTCCAACTGAAATCTTTGACATACAGTTTTGGATAAAATCGACTTTATCTGCCAGGGGAGGTAATTAGTTACAAAACAATAAAAAACATAAAATCTTAGTAAAGACTTTATCTGCCAGGGGAGGTAATTAGTTACAAAACAATAAAAAAACAAAGAAATCTTAGTAGACTGTATCTACCAGGGGAGGTAATTAGTTACAAAACAATAAAAAAACAAAGAAATCTTAGTAAAGACTTTATCTACCAGGGGAGGTAATTAGTTACAAAACAATAAAAAAACAAAGAAATCTTAGTAGACTTTATCTACCAGGGGAGGTAATTAGTTACAAAACAATAAAAAAACAAAGAAATCTTAGTAGACTTTATCTACCAGGGGAGGTAATTAGTTACAAAACAATAAAAAAACAAAGAAATCTTAGTAAAGGGACGGGATACCCATTGCAGTTCAGTTCTACATGATAGCAACTTTCCTGGAACTAGTGATACAATTGCAGTTCAGTTCTACATGATAGCAACTTTCCTGGAACTAGTGATACAATTGCAGTTCAGTTCTACATGATAGCAACTTTCCTGGAACTAGTGATACAATTGCAGTTCAGTTCTACATGATAGCAACTTTCCTGGAACTAGTGATACAATTGCAGTTCAGTTCTACATGATAGCAACTTTCCTGGAACTAGTGACAATCAGTTTGAAGATGAATATGAAGTCAGCGTATCTTATTGCCCTTTTTACAAATCTTCGTAGCTCCAATTCTCCGCAACTATCTATCTCTCTATCTCTCTTCCTATAATGTTATCTCTCTATCTCTCTTCCTATAATGTCAAATGTAACAACAGACCCCCCCCCCGCTGAACTTAAATGTTATATTCCAGTTCAAACTGACGGTCACAATTTCTAAAAGTGTTGCTATCATATAACTGTATTCGTTACACAATCAGTATTACACGATCTTCGCAGCAAAGAAATCCAACTATTTAGCTACTTGGAAGTACTTGAACATTGTTAAGCATTATATAATCTTAGCTCCACTATGTTAGTCTTATTAAAATAATTTCCATTTACATAATTATGCTAAAGACAAAATAATTTGTATCTAATAACATTGTTTTTTTCTTGTTAAATATACTTGATATTGTAGGATATTCTGCTTAAATATAATGTTCATCCTCTGTTACTAATACAATGAACACACTTGAATATGTAACTAACAAGTCACGTAAATAAATATATTATATATTATGTATTATGTATTATATGATTATGTACTATGTACAAGTCTGATGATAAAATGTTGTTCTCTGTTCTTATTTCATTGGACTATCTTTTTGCTCCAATTCTCCGTAACAAATTATAAAGCAATGAAATTAATGTGCGTACATCACCTTTAACGTTTTATTAATATTTCGGGCTCTTATATGCAATACAATGTCGTTTTATTTTAACAGGATATATATTTCTTTAATAAAAACGAGATCACGCTGTGTGCGGGTATCCCATTTTATTATTCCAACAACTGTAGCCAAAACAAGTTTAAGCTTTATATTATTTATTTTACAACGATTGCGAAACAAGCTTTAACGACTTATATTAATCACTCTCGTTGGCGCAGATGAACACGTAAATGTGGTCATTCATGTGAGAGGAAACCGGAGTACCCGGAGAAAACCAACCTGTCCGATCTGGCGACCCTCGTACCATTTTACATACTTCCCGGTCCGAGGATCGAACCCGGTTGTATTGGTTAGATGCGAACGCGCTAATCGGACATCAATTGTAAACGAACAAAGATTATATTATTTGAAACTAGTATATTAAAACGGGTGCAACGGTTCGATTTCGTTTCTGACTAACTTTGGATATACAGTTGTTTTGTAATAATACAATATACACAAATGTATGATATGGTTAGGGTTATGGTTATGGTTATGGTTAGGGTTATGATATGGATTATTTAAAACACCGTGACAGTCCTTTTGAACAGATATATGACATAAAGAATACGTTTGAAAATATTTAAAAAATAGCGGAGTGAACCAAACAATCGGCGAAATTTATTCCTAGCGAGAGCGTCTTTCATAGACAATATATACTAGAGGACATAGAAAGCGCACATCTACATTATATACTAGAGGACATAGAAAGCGCACACCCACAATATATACTAGAGGACATAGAAAGCGCACATCTACATTATATACTAGAGGACATAGAAAGCGCACACCCACAATATATACTAGAGGACATAGAAATCGCACACCCACAATATTACTAGAGGACAAGAAGAAGCGAACATCTACATTATATATAGCGGACACGAAAGCGCCCACGCAACAATCTATACATAGAGGGAAATGAGAAACCCTAGCCGACACATCTTCCACATAAATACTACTAGAGGACATAGAAAGCGCACACCCACAATAACGATACTGAGACGGAGCCACTGAAAGCGCACACAAAACCAATAATACTATGAGGACGCATAGAAAGCGCACTCTACAATAATAATAGAGACCATGAAAGCGCCACAGCTACAATAATTACAGGACATAGAAAGCGCACACCATCAATAATACTAGAGGACAGAGAAAACGCACACCTATATTATATACTAGAGGACATAGAAAACGAACACCTACATTATATACTAGAGGACAGAGAAAACGCACACCTACATTATATACTAGAGGACAGAGAAAACGCACACCTACATTATATACTAGAGGACATAGAAAACGAACACCTACATTATATACTAGAGGACAGAGAAAACGCACACCTATATTATATACTAGAGGACATAGAAAACGAACACCTACATTATATACTAGAGGACAGAGAAAACGCACACCTATATTATATACTAGAGGACATAGAAA
>CM026391.1:11767949-11823742 GCA_014843695.1 Archivesica marissinica
AATCTTAGTAGACTTTATCTACCAGGGGAGGTAATTAGTTACAAAACAATAAAAAAACAAAGAAATCTTAGTAGACTTTATCTACCAGGGGAGGTAATTAGTTACAAAACAATAAAAAAACAAAGAAATCTTAGTAAAGACTTTATCTACCAGGGGAGGTAATTAGTTACAAAACAATAAAAAAACATAAAATCTTAGTAAAGACTTTATCTGCCAGGGGAGGTAATTAGTTACAAAACAATAAAAAACATAAAATCTTAGCAAAGACTTTATCTACCAGGGGAGGTAATTAGTTATAAAATAATAAAAAAACAAAGAAATCTTAGTAAAGACTTTATCTGCCAGGGGAGGTAATTAGTTACAAAACAATAACAAAACAAAGAAATCTTAGTAAAGACTTTATCTGCCAGGGGAGGTAATTAGTTACAAAACAATAAAAAAACAAAGAAATCTTAGTAGACTGTATCTACCAGGGGAGGTAATTAGTTACAAAACAATAAAAAAACAAAGAAATCTTAGTAAAGACTTTATCTACCAGGGGAGGTAATTAGTTACAAAACAATAAAAAAACAAAGAAATCTTAGTAGACTTTATCTACCAGGGGAGGTAATTAGTTACAAAACAATAAAAAAACAAAGAAATCTTAGTAGACTTTATCTACCAGGGGAGGTAATTAGTTACAAAACAATAAAAAAACAAAGAAATCTTAGTAGACTTTATCTACCAGGGGAGGTAATTAGTTACAAAACAATAAAAAAACAAAGAAATCTTAGTAGACTTTATCTACCAGGGGAGGTAATTAGTTACAAAACAATAAAAAAACAAAGAAATCTTAGTAGACTTTATCTACCAGGGGAGGTAATTAGTTACAAAACAATAAAAAAACAAAGAAATCTTAGTAAAGACTTTATCTGCCAGGGGAGGTAATTAGTTACAAAACAATAAAAAAACAAAGAAATCTTAGTAAAGACTTTATCTACCAGGGGAGGTAATTAGTTACAAAACAATAAAAAAACAAAGAAATCTTAGTAAAGACTTTATCTGCCAGGGGAGGTAATTAGTTACAAAACAATAAAAAAACAAAGAAATCTTAGTAAAGACTTTATCTGCCAGGGGAGGTAATTAGTTACAAAACAATAAAAAAACAAAGAAATCTTAGTAAAGACTTTATCTGCCAGGGGAGGTAATTAGTTACAAAACAATAAAAAAACAAAGAAATCTTAGTAGACTTTATCTGCCAGGGGAGGTAATTAGTTACAAAACAATAAAAAAACAAAGAAATCTTAGTAAAGACTTTATCTGCCAGGGGAGGTAATTAGTTACAAAACAATAAAAAAACAAAGAAATCTTAGTAAAGACTTTATCTGCCAGGGGAGGTAATTAGTTACAAAACAATAAAAAAACAAAGAAATCTTAGTAAAGACTTTATCTACCAGGGGAGGTAATTAGTTACAAAACAATAAAAAAACAAAGAAATCTTAGTAAAGACTTTATCTACCAGGGGAGGTAATTAGTTACAAAACAATAAAAAAACAAAGAAATCTTAGTAGACTTTATCTACCAGGGGAGGTAATTAGTTACAAAACAATAAAAAAACAAAGAAATCTTAGTAAAGACTTTATCTACCAGGGGAGGTAATTAGTTACAAAACAATAAAAAAACAAAGAAATCTTAGTAAAGACTTTATCTGCCAGGGGAGGTAATTAGTTACAAAACAATAAAAAAACAAAGAAATCTTAGTAGACTTTATCTACCAGGGGAGGTAATTAGTTATAAAATAATAAAAAAACAAAGAAATCTTAGTAAAGACTTTATCTGCCAGGGGAGGTAATTAGTTACAAAACAATAACAAAACAAAGAAATCTTAGTAAAGACTTTATCTGCCAGGGGAGGTAATTAGTTACAAAACAATAAAAAAACAAAGAAATCTTAGTAAAGACTTTATCTACCAGGGGAGGTAATTAGTTACAAAACAATAAAAAAACAAAGAAATCTTAGTAGACTTTATCTACCAGGGGAGGTAATTAGTTACAAAACAATAAAAAAACAAAGAAATCTTAGTAGACTTTATCTACCAGGGGAGGTAATTAGTTACAAAACAATAAAAAAACAAAGAAATCTTAGTAGACTTTATCTACCAGAGGAGGTAATTAGTTACAAAACAATAAAAAACAAAGAAATCTTAGTAAAGACTTTATCTGCCAGGGGAGGTAATTAGTTACAAAACAATAAAAAAACAAAGAAATCTTAGTAAAGACTTTATCTACCAGGGGAGGTAATTAGTTACAAAACAATAAAAAAACAAAGAAATCTTAGTAGACTTTATCTACCAGGGGAGGTAATTAGTTACAAAACAATAAAAAAACAAAGAAATCTTAGTAAAGACTTTATCTACCAGGGGAGGTAATTAGTTACAAAACAATAAAAAAACATAGAAATCTTAGTAGACTTTATCTACCAGGGGAGGTAATTAGTTATAAAATAATAAAAAAACAAAGAAATCTTAGTAAAGACTTTATCTGCCAGGGGAGGTAATTAGTTACAAAACAATAACAAAACAAAGAAATCTTAGTAAAGACTTTATCTGCCAGGGGAGGTAATTAGTTACAAAACAATAAAAAAACAAAGAAATCTTAGTAAAGACTTTATCTGCCAGGGGAGGTAATTAGTTACAAAACAATAAAAAAACAAAGAAATCTTAGTAAAGACTTTATCTACCAGGGGAGGTAATTAGTTACAAAACAATAAAAAAACAAAGAAATCTTAGTAGACTTTATCTACCAGGGGAGGTAATTAGTTACAAAACAATAAAAAAACAAAGAAATCTTAGTAAAGACTTTATCTGCCAGGGGAGGTAATTAGTTACAAAACAATAAAAAAACAAAGAAATCTTAGTAGACTTTATCTACCAGGGGAGGTAATAAGTTACAAAACAATAAAAAAACAAAGAAATCTTAGTAAAGACTTTATCTACCAGGGGAGGTAATTAGTTACAAAACAATAAAAAAACAAAGAAATCTTAGTAAAGACTTTATCTACCAGGGGAGGTAATTAGTTAGAAATCTTAGTAAAGATAAAACTAACTATATAAAGAAAGTGCATGAATATTGGTTAATACATATAGCTGCTACCTACGTAAGGGATGTTAATATGGACTGGTAATCCGGGGATCGCAGGTTTGATAGCCTGTCTTACGCTAATAAAATTAACAGTGTTTCAGATGGGACTTTAAACCGAGGTCTCGTGTCGGTCTGTACACCGTGCACGTAAAATAACCAGAGGAGACTCTGGAATGGGTCTCTGTCTATATCATTGCACTATTCTCCAATAATCTAAAATGACTAATCTCTTCAGGAGGCGTTGCTCATATGGGCAACCGGTAGCGACTATAAATAAACGTAAAATACACACACAGATGTTAATAATGACTGTTACAATGTATGTATTATATACATATTACACGTTTTCATTCATCTGTAAATTGATAGAATAATTATATTATTTCCAAATATCAATTTTTTTTAAATGTATTTACCGTACCAAATTGTGACGCAGTCGACAGATCCAAAAGATTTAAAGGTGCTTTTTATATAAATATTTACAGTACTGTACCAGATCAAAAAATTAATGTTTTTATATAATTATTTTGACTGGATTGTCGAACATTTTACATCTACATATCACTGAGTCATTCAAAACAAGCCATGGGGGCCATTCGTTCCATGTTTGTTAGCTATTCTATGGCTTAACCCATTCCCATTTAAGAGAAGTAGGCCTTTAAGAGACGGATCTGTAGTTCAGTGGTTAACACGCTGGACTGGTAATCCAGGGATCGCAGGTTCGATCCCCCGTCTGATAAATAAAATTAACTTTCAGATGGGACTTTAAACTAAGGTCTTGTGTCAGTGCTTTACACTGTGCACATAAAATAACAAGAGGAGACTCTGGAATGGGTCTCTGTCTGTATCATTGCACTATCCTCCAAAAATCTACAATGACTAATCGCTTCAGGAGGCGTCGCTCATATGGGCAACCGGTAGCGACGATAAATAAACGTAAAACACACACACATAGATTATATGAACTGAATCTCCATACATATGACAGTCATTTACTTATCATAATCCATGGATAATCCGTCGTGAGATTGCTGGGAATGTATAAGGGATTTGCGCACTACGTTTCTGTTGTTTGTCTACAGTGGTAATGACATGACGTCCAGAAAAACTTCTATGTGGGAATGGGTTAATATTGGTACATTTATGACAGAAACTGTAGAAGTTTAACTCTTTGCCCGCTAGCGGTGAAAAGAACAGTCAAGTATGCCATGAAATTTCACAAGAATTATGTCGTAATGACACAATTCTAAGGAAATTCCAGGACATATTGCAAGACTTTTCAGCTACAAATAAGTAAAACACATTAATGAATTGTCGTCTGCTACACATATTTGAAATATGTATAGCCTTTATTTTACCCAGCATGCAAAGAGTTAAATAACACCAATACCGGTACATGTACACTCGTGGGTATGCTTCAATCTTACCCTACAAATACGCATTGTAGATTGCGACGAACACCCGATTTAAAATTTTGCGGAAATACGGATTATAAGCGGTTATTCGCTACGTCATGTATTGGTGATCAATCATGATCGTGTTGGTATGCATGCATCTTCATCCCCTATGTCTCTTATCTGCGAGTTTTGAGTTGTAAAATGTACTTGTGAAAGGCAGAAAGAACATATATCCCAATCCACAGCAGTGTCTTTGCTTACCGTATATCGTAAACTAACAAAATAACTTTACAATAAATTTCTATAAATAACTTTACAATAAATTTCTATAAATAACTTTACAATAAATTTCTATAAATAACTTTACAATAAATTTCTATAAATAACTTTACAATAAATTACAACCAACATAAAAAGGAATTTCAAACATAAACGTTATCTGAAACGATGACACAAATATACTACTGGATCGTGCTATAGAACAGCCTAATGGTAGACATTTAGAAAGATGTGACTAGTTACTGGATAGTGCTATAGAACAGCCTAATGGTGGACATTTAGAAACATGTGACTAGTTACTGGATAGTGTTATAGAACAGCCTAACTGTGGACATTTAGAAAGATGTGACTAGTTACTGGATCGTGCTATAGAACAGCCTAAAGGTGGACATTTGACTAGTGGACATTTAGAAACATGTGACTAGTCAGTGTCCGGATCTAACCTCTATTCTATGTGTGTGAATAGGTCACCTAGCACCTACTAATTGTTTCACCTGCATCATTATCGTTACTTTATTATCCTTCGTCATTGGCATCATCTCATCAGTGTTTCCTACTTGTTTATTCTTCACCCCGTTTTCAACAATAATTGTGTTTGGAGTTGGATGCTTTTCGTTAGCACTGTGTGACTTCTGGTGCTTTTCCGTAACTGGGCTTTTAAACGTCACCCTTTGGTTCCTCTGTAAGTATTGGTGTGTTCTACATCCTTTGTGCGGTATTTTGTTGTTTATGTTGTTTAGTATGATCTCAACTGTATCCTTGTCCAAAACATTATTAACTTGCTTGATAAATTTAACAGGGAATGGTTTCTTCTTTTCAGATATTTTGTTCGTCTTGGTTTTCCCTTCATTCATCGTCTTCTTATGCAACACATCATTTCCGTCATTCGTGCATTTCTGTCCGTTGTTCTGAGACTTGTTGTGACTTTTATGTCTAACCATATCCACTGTAGTGTCTTTGGGAAGTGAGAAGTCTACTGGTTTAGGTTCAGTATCACCAGAGGCTTGATTTTGTTTTCCGGTGTCTGGATTGGGTTTTGTCCCAATGCTCTTCTCATCTTGGTCTCGATCATTTTGGACGTCATGTTTAGAACTGTGTATTTGTAACTGACGACTCGCTAGAGGCTGTATGAGAAGTGGTATGGGAAATCGCGAACCCTGTGGCATGTGATGACAATATTATTAAACTGTTAGGTGCCGGAATATATGTACAAACTATTGCTTGTTAAGCGTTATTTCAGACAGACATTTTCTGTAACCCTTAAAATACTGAATAAATGGGAATGAATGTGCAAGCAACACAGAACAAGATCAACGGTGCATCTGATCAGGATCTAGTTTGGTGTTTGCTATTCACCCAACACAGAACAAGGTCAACGGCGCATCTGATCAGGATCTAGTTTGGTGTTTGCTAATCACCCAACACAGAACAAGGTCAACGGCGCATCTGATCAGGATCTAGTTTGATGTTTGCTATTCACCCAACACAGAACAAGATAAACGGCGCGTCTGATCAGGATCGAGTTTGGTGTTTGATTTCACCCAACACAGAACAAGGTCAATGGCACATCTGATCAGAATCGAGTTTGGTGTTTGCTATTCACCCAACACAGAACAAGATAAACGGTGCATCTGATCAGGATCTAGTTTGGTGTTTGCTATTCACCCAACACAGAACAAGGTCAATGGCACGTCTGATCAGGATCTAGTTTGGTGTTTGCTATTCACCCAACACAGAACAAGGTCAATGGCGAGTCTGATCAGGATCGAGTTTGGTGTTTGCTATTCATCCAACACAGAACAAGGTCAATGGCACGTCTGATCAAGATCTAGTTTGGTGTTTGCTATTCACCCAACACAGAACAAGATCAACGGCGCGTCTAATCAGGATCTAGTTTGGTGTTTGCTATTCACCCAACACAGAACTAGGTCAATGGTGCGTCTGATCAGGATCTAGGTTGGTGTTTTAGCTACACTCTCCAAATAGCAATAAGCATAGACCTGATCAGATGGCGCATTCTGTGTAATCTGATCTGGTTCTATGCTGTTTGCAAAAACGAATATACTCGTTTGCAGCACAGTGATGTTTAATTATAAATGGAGATAATCTCAATAAGCTTTAAGCTTTCGATTAAATCCATTTTCATTCTGTATGCAATAGATATGTACTGTACATTATGAATGAATAAATATGATTTAAACCAATTATAAATAATACTTGTATATGTCTAGTAATACAATTATGTCATACAAAGAGCAAAATCCCCATGTAGAATAAACATAAGCTATTGCTAAATAACAGAAGTTAGGACATGTTGATGTAGACATTTATGTAGACATTCATGGACTAACCAAGTCACATGACTTTAAAAAAATCAAATTCTACTAATTTTATTGACACAAATATTTAATCTAACATTTCTATTAAAAACTTGCCAGTGTTGCTACATATATATTATTTTATTATTTAATAAATTTACTAATTTTTGTGTCAGTTGCACATGTTTTCAGTATTTTAGCAAACAGGAAGTACATTTTATATAGCTATGTGTCACTGATGACGTCATACCTACACACAAATATTCAAAATATTGCAAGTTTTCAAATTCAAATTTATAACAACCTATTTGAGGTAAGAGGTTAATATTGTGTTCACTGTTATGCTGACAGTTCCATTTACGGTAGGTGCTTAAATGGGCAAACATGTTGACAAAGTTTTTCTTTTAAAATGCTTTTCAATTTCAAAATAAATGATTTTAGTATTTTATCCCCATTAGAAAATTGGTAGTACCATACCGTATGTCATATTTCGGGTTTTTACGCCTGCATCAGCACCATTTCGGGCTATATCGCCGGCGGGCAGTTTACCTAACAACACCATTCCTGGGCAGGCTCCAGCGGTTAACCAGTACTTGGGTGCACCAACCTCCGTAAGTACCATACCTAAGCTCATTTACAAAACATCTGTCCAACATAAAGCTAAACAAACTATAGTGGTCTTGTGACTGGTTATGAAACAACATGTGAATCCAAACCATGTACAGTCAAACCTGTGTTAAGCAGCTAATCAGGGAGAGTACAGAATGTGGCTGCTTAGCACAGATAGTTGGTTAATAGAGGTCAAATGCAAGGTCAAATGCATGTTTGAGAATCTGGAAGCTGGTTGAATAATAGAGCTAACTAGAGGTAACTTCTAACACAGGTTTGACTGTACACATGTATAATAATAACTGTAATCACCATTGGAAGCTAACTCTTTCCCTCATAGAAGCAAATCTTTACGCCATTACCAATACGACATACATTGACAATGTAGTAGCCAAACCCCAAACCAATGTTCATAATGAAGGCCAGAATCTCATGTAGTCCCAGTAATATCTATGGAGGTGGGATAGATATGGTGACTACTTATCCACTGCATGATAGTTAAATGGCTGTCGTTTGTATGGAGATATAATAGTATATTAACCTAAATCTCTATGAAGGAAAGGGTTAAGATATTACAATATACAATTTACCAATACACTTTTCATCATTATTGTTTATATTTATGAGATATATCATGCCAAATTTAATTACAAACACACATGTAGCTTTATCTCTCTTTTATTGTCAAAATGTATGACTTCCTCAGATATAAACTATTCTTTCTCCTTAGAGATTAGTGCTGGCTGCTAGTTCAATGATCTGTTTGAACTCCTTGCGTGCTAGCTGCAGATAAAAATCACTTTTGCAAACAGTATAGAGCCAGATCGTTCCGTCTGATCAGGCGCTATGCTGTTTGCTATTCGGATAGTGGAGCTACTACACTTAGCTGAATAGCAAACAACATAGATCCTGATCAGAAGCGGTGCATAGAGCCAGATCGTTCCATCTGATCAGACTCTATGCTGTTTGCTATTCGGATAGTGGAGCTACGACACTTAGCTGAATAGCAAACAACATAGATCCTGATAGGATGACGCTGATCTGGATCTATGTTATTTACTGTGATAAGGGGACTTCCCACATTGAGGACATTTTTAAGGCGGATTTAATTAACTGGAAAGGTAGATAGAATATGTTAACAATCCTAGGTCAGAATTTTTGGGAGACGTGAGAAAGCGCGTGATGGTATTATTTAATAAATTTCAAAAAGTAGGGTTAAAATAAAAAATGTATATAACAATTAAATACAACACTTGAATAGAAGGAGTGCTTTACAATGATCAGTGTATTTTACTGGACAAAATCTTGTATGAAAATTGTAAAAAAAAAAAAATTTGGAGGGAATAAGTCAGGGTCCCTAGACTATTTCGCCAATGTTGTCCCCTAGAATGAGCCCTATTTCTATTTACTCTACCTTAATTTAAGTCGACATTTACACAAATATGACCTCGCAGTAATGGACACAGCATTTTCAGCACAAGTTAACTCATTATATCATTATGTAACTGCAAGTGGTCATTTTTGAAACATTTCCCATAAATGTTGCTAGAACTTGTCTGACCGGTTTGCTTTTCTTTGTATTAGTATGTTTAGCATTCATGCATATGTAAAATGAATCTACATGCAATGATTAAATATGATTACCATGACAACTATAATATAAATATGAAAATATACTGTCTGGTCTGAAGAATTGTTATCACCAAACATACAGATATGATTTAAAGACACGTTTCTTACCGTAGGTACATCAACCAATTCCTTATTTCTGTAGTCACGTATTGCATTCACAACTTCATGCTGGTCTGTAGAGATATGCAAAACAGAGTCAAAATTTATAGATCATCGAGCATTAAATTGACACACAAGTAATGCGACGTTAGTTTGTATTCTGTTTTGAGTTTAAGTCGGTCGCAGGCATCAGATTAGGTCATAATTATGACAACTCTCCAGCTGTTAGTGGTGGAGGAAGATCGTGGTGGCCTTTGAAGCAAGTTTTTCAGGCACCCGAGTAGAACCACCTACCCATCTCAAGCCAGTTGGCTAGCTTCTTCACATGAGAGAATTCAACACTCACAGTGGGATTTGAACATACAGTGGTGATGGGCAAGTAATTTGAAGTCAACGACCATAACCACTCATCCAAGGAAGCCCCGAGTGCTATGCTAGGGTAGCCTGTCGATAAAAGTAGGGAGCCAAGCAAGCCCCGAGTGCTATGCTAGGGTAGCCTGTCGATAAAAGTAGGGAGCTAAGGAAGCCCTGAGTGCTATGCTAGGGTAGCCTGTCGATAAAAGTAGGGAGCCAAGCAAGCCCCGAGTGCTATGCTAGGGTAGCCTGTCGATAAAAGTAGGGAGCCAAGCAAGCCCCGAGTGCTATGCTAGGGTAGCCTGTCGATAAAAGTAGGGAGCCAAGCATAAAATTATTCAATTATAGAAAATGTGATTCAGTATTTGCAGGAGATACAATGTATTGAGGACTATCATAATTATGGAATTCATTTTCCTCTGTGTAAATACAGAATTCAAGTCCGCCTCCGTGGTCGAGTGGTTAAGGTCGCTGACTTGTATACCACTGTAACCTATCATCACTGATGGTCACGGGTTCGAGCCCCGCTCAGGCCGTGTCTCATTTATATGAAAAAGTTGGCAGTTTCTTATGGAGGTTGGTGCACCCAAGTACTGGTTAACCGCTGGAGCCTGCCCAGGAAAAGTGTTGTTAGGTAAACTGCCCGCCGGCGATATAGCCCAAAATGGTGCTGATGCAGGCGTAAAACCTGAAATATAACATAACATAACAGAATTCAAGCATGACGTCCCTTTTCATACTAATCGCCCATTCCATGTATGAGTACTTTGTGGAAGTCATGATAGTGCAGGTGTGAAAGGCCCTTGAGCATGAGCCCCACTGGAGCTGTTACGATTGTGTCCTTAGGCACGGCATTTAACTTCAATATTGCTGTTTCTCTCAACCAGATTTTACAACTTGTATTAATCACTCTCGAGATCTCAATCCTGATGGAATCCATCGCCACAAGGGAGAGAAGAGATAATGTGGAATTTAAGTGCCTTGCCTAATGACATACACGTGACGGCTACAGTTGGGATCAAACCCTGGGCCTTTCGTGTCTGAAGCGAAACAAGCTATCACGATTTTGACTTGTGATCGATTGTATTATCTGCTAAGAAACATGTCCCCCATCATTGGTACACCAGTTATGTGATTACACACTTAGTTTAAACTTTATTTATTTTACAAGCAAGTTTTAACAACTTATATTAATCACTCTTGTTGGCGCGGATGAAAGCGTAAATGTGGCCATTCGTATGGGAGGAAACCCATCTGTCCAATCTAGTGACCATCATACCAGCTCACATACTTCCCAGTCTGAGGAACCCGGGTTGCATTGGTGAGAAGCGAGTGAGCGCTAACCACTGTGCTAATCGGACAGCCACAGATTACATACTTACGGTCATCATCCGCGGTTTTGAGCCATGCTTGTGCGCCCCAAGCCTCTACCGGTCCAACAGCATCTGTCAATGGTGCCTGGAGAAGAAGGAAAAGCAGTTTAACCCTTTCAACACCACAGACCTCTAAATTGGCTTACAAAAAAGTGTAGATCCAGATGAGCCGGCTCGTAACGAGCCGTCTCATCAGGATCTGCACTTTTTTCAAGTAATATAACCATTTTTAGAAAACAATTTACCCATTTTGATAAATGAACTGATCCAAATGTAATTTTGCTATTAATTTATTGGTCTAAAAATATCATGGACCAGTCCATGTCAGTTACTTGGTGTTGAATGGGTTAAATAATATGTTTGATATCGAATGCACATAATCATTTCATTCTCATTCATGAGGCAGTCCTTACATCCATAGGGATCGAAATAAATCAATGAACATCAGATCATCCTAGTTACGGGAATTGATCTCAAGATCATCCTAGTTACGGGAATTGATCTCAAGATCATCCTAGTTACAGAAATTGATCTCAAGATCATCCTAGTTACAGGAATTGATCTCAAGATCATCTTAGTTATGGAAATTGATCTCAAGATCATCCTACTTACGAGAATTGATCTCAAGATCATCCTAGTTACAGGAATTGATCTCAAGTTCATCCTAGTTACGGAAATTGACCTCAAGATCATCCTAGTTACAGGAATTGATCTCAAGATCATCTTAGTTATGGAAATTGATCTCAAGATCATCCTAGTTACGAGAATTGATCTCAAGATCATCCTAGTTACAGAAATTGACCTCAAGTTCATCCTAGTTACAGGAATTGATCTCAAGATCATCCTAGTTACGGAAATTCATCCCAAGATCATCCTAGTTATGGTAATTGATCTCAAGATCATCCTAGTTACGGGAATTCATCCCAAGATCATCCTAGTTATGCGAATTGATCTCAAGATCATCCTAGTTATGGGAATTGATCTCAAGATCATCCTAGTTATGGGAATTGATCTCAAGATCATCCTAGTTATGGGAATTGATCTCAAGTTATCCTAGTTATGGGAATTGATCTCAAGATCGTCCTAGTTATGGGAATTGATCTCAAGATCATCCTAGTTATGGGAATTGATCTCAAGATCATCCTAGTTATGGAAATTGATCTCAAGATCATCCTAGTTATGGGAATTGATCTCAAGTTATCCTAGTTATGGGAATTGATCTCAAGATCGTCCTAGTTATGGGAATTGATCTCAAGATCGTCCTAGTTATGGGAATTGATCTCAAGTTATCCTAGTTATGGGAATTGATCTCAAGATCGTCCTAGTTATGGGAATTGATCTCATTAGTGGAGTCTATGGTACAGTGGTAGAGCGTCAGATTTGGATTTGATGGCCTCAGATTTGATACTTGTCACGGCATGTATATAGTGTCATTGAGCAAGGCACCTCACACACATTGCTTAGTACTGGTTAACTGCCTAGGTCGAATAAACCTGCCCAGGAAAACAACTCTAGGTCCTGGTAAGGAGCTTGACAAAAAAAGAAATAAGAGTGCATCAAGGTATTGTGGTATACAGTAAGACCTGTCTTAAGCAGCCAGTCAAGGAAATCACAGAAAGTGACTACTTAGCACAGGTGGCTGCTTAATAGAGGACACATTTATATAAAAACGTGATGCGATGAATGATGCATAAATGTCTAATGTTACTACAAACTGTACTGTTTACAGTCAAACCTGTCATAAGCAGCCAGCCAAGGGAATCACAGGAAGTGGCTGCTTAGCACAGGTGGCTGCTTAATAGAGGACAAATATATAGTAAAACAACAAATTGGGAATCTGGAAAGAGGCTGCTTAATACAGGTTGGCTGCTTAATAGAGGTGACCATAAATACAGGTTTGACTGTATAATAGAGGTGACCTCTAACACAGGTTTGACTGTATAATAGAGGTGACCACTAACACAGGTTTGACTGTATAATAGAGGTGACCACTAACACAGGTTTGACTGTATAATAGAGGTGACAACTAACACAGGTTTGACTGTATAATAGAGGTAACCACTAACACAGGTTTGACTGTATAATAGAGGTGACCACTAACACAGGTTTGACTGTATAATAGAGGTGACCACTAACACAGGTTTGACTGTATAATAGAGGTGACCACTAACACAGGTTTGACTGTATAATAGAGGTAACCACTAACACAGGTTTGACTGTATAATAGAGGTAACCACTAACTCAGGTTTGACTGTATAATAGAGGTGACCACTAACACAGGTTTGACTGTATAATAGAGGTGACCACTAACACAGGTTTGACTGTATAATAGAGTTAACCACTAACACAGGTTTGACTGTATAATAGAGGTGACCACTAACACAGGTTTGACTGTATACTAGAGTTAACCACTAACACAGGTTTGACTGTACACAATGAACCACGAAGCCTACATGTAATATCCTTATAGAGAAACCCTTTGCAGATGGTCCAGTGTTTTGTGTGGTTGAGGTAACATGTGCGAGTAACTATTAACTATACAGTCTGGCTGCTTAAGACAGGTTTGACTGTATTTTAGATCTATCCTGGAGCCACACTGAGCACTTGCAGCATTTTTCACACAGATGAGATGCACGTAACCATTTCATAGCCAAAACAGATGAATGACATGGCTTCAATTTACCCATGGTTCTCTGTACTGATCGACGGCGGCCGTCCGAGGTCTTGCAATGAACTTTTCCCTCTGATGCCTCCGCAACTGACGTTCTTCCTCCGGAAACGAATCATCAACTGTAAAATGTAATATTGTAAAATAATCTGAAAAAACGAAATTGGAATCCATGACACGTTAGTAATAATGGCCACTATAAAATGTTAATTGCACTTGCCGTATATTATTATTTTCTAAAGTCGTGAAAACAACTTTCAAAACACTCTAACTTGTTGACAGTTTTAGCTTCATCACGCGACCTTACTGCTCAATACAGCTATCGCAACGGTGTCGGGTCAGCACCAGTGTATTGGGTATATACGCAACGGAATGCTATTCGACCATGCTTCAACTCTTGTCAGCTAAATTAGTCTAGAATTATATAAAAAAAATTAAATACGGATGAAAATAGAAAATACGCGATCGAACCTGCGATCCCTGGATTACCAGTCCAGCTTGCTACAACTGGACTACAGATCCGTCTGTTAAAGAGGAAGAGACAAAAAGCAACCCCTTATATATGCATGTACTAATCCAAACTCATAGAGAGATTGTTCCATTACTACATTTTAGGTAGGAGACAATGAGGATAACAATGGGTAATGTGAATACTCACCTCTGTAGACATCCTTGCCCATGGTGGCATCGGCATTGTGATAGCCGGGTACATAGTGAAGGCGGTTGGTCAGGAACACACTAGACAAACATAAAATGACAGGGTATACAGGGAGAGTGGCTGTGGAGAAATATACGAGACAAGCTAGTCAGACCAGCTGATAGAATACAATCACAGATATCAATGCATAAACTAGCACAGGAACTTGAAATTGTATCCATAAGCCACCAAAGGTCTCGTACCTCTATCCTAGGACACCCCCCTCTATTAAATAGAGGTGGGTGTCCTAGGACTATTAAATAGAGGGGTGTGTCCTAGGATAGAGGTACGAGACCTTTGGTGGCTTATGGATAAAATGTCAAGTTCCTGTGGTCTAGTAGGCCTAGTTGTAATGCTAGCAGTCAATAATCTCTATTATACATCACGTGACTACTCGGTGCAAAAATTCCCATAGACCAACAACCAATGTTATTTACTATTCGCCTTCGAGATAATATTGACCGGTCAAGATATGCAACATTTATATAATGATACATGTAAATATTTATGACATACATGTACAGAGTTGCGTCCCTTGAGGTCGAGCCACCAACATCATATATAAACTGCAACTCCATATCCCAATCTCTGTTCTCGATAAGGCATGTATATCCATATAAATAGTTATAAAATTTAATAATCCTCTTGTTTTATTTCACTAAATGTTCAATCGTTTATAAAACTTAAAATACATTGTAAATTATCTCCCTTTTCTTGACAAAACAGTGATTAAGCCAAAGCAAAAACTTATATGATTATCAAAATGAGATAAATATGTACTCAGATTAATAGTTTATAAAACAATTGAATTATGCATTTATGAATGCCAAAACATTTACAGTATGTATTATAATCATAAAGTTGCTTAATTCCAATAGTTTATACAAATTTATTTTAGCTTGATTGCAAAACAAGTTCTTACAACTTATATTAATCACTCTCAAGACAACATTCCTGATGGAATCCATTGCCACGAGGGAAAGAAAAGAGGCAATGTGGAATTTAAATGCCTTGCCTAGGGCACAATCGTAATGGCTCAAACTCCTGGCCTTTCGAACTTAAGCAGGGACGCTCATTGGCGTAGCTTCCTATAGGCCGTGGCCTACACTTTCCCCCGAAAAGTCGAAAAAATAAAAATGTCAAATCTGCAACAAAAATCGGAAGGCCAGGATTAAATTATATACGCTATAAATAGTTTTCCTGGGGACAACCCCCAGACCCCCTCACGTCTTAAGTCTTAAGTTGGCCTACACATCGATTCCAGCCAAGCTACGCCCCTGGCGCTATCACAACTTCCTAAATTCCAATAATATTTGAAATCGTGAAAATGAGTGTAGGCCTACATATTTTTACTCGTTAAATGAACGAATTATCATTATGAAGCAGGTAAATTGTATAAAAGATTCCAAAATCAAATGGGTCCATAATACATAATTAATGTCACAATGAACTACAAGATACATCACAGGAACTTGAAATGTTATCCATAAGCCAGCAACGGTCTATAAGCCACCAACGGTCTCGTGCCTAGGATAGAGGTACGAGAACATTGGTGGCTTATGGATAAAATTTCAAGTTCCTGTGGATACATGTACTGTAATATCGTCAATCGCTCTGTACCTGTCTGTTTCCGGACCCTTTTTTTATTCACATGATTTTGCTTACATCCAGAACGCGAATGACGTCACTGCTCTCAGCAACATGAGCTTTGCGGGGTTTACACTATAACTTTTCAAAGAGCAAAATGTGCAAAAAATATTCATATTTTATTTCGAAAATGTAAATGTTGATGTTTTCATTAATCCCAGTTATATGTGTTTTATTGTTAAATGAGACATTTCATGGTCTGCTTAGGAAGGCCACGTGACAGTCATGTGACAATGCCATAAACAACATTCTACAGGTCAGTACAAATATGTTATTCCCTTTTTAACATTCTTTCTTCAATTGTCTAATATTAGTTACCATTATGCTAATTCAGTTTCATCTCTTTTCAACTCCAGCCTGTTGTCTCTAGTCACCAAGTGCACTGACAAATGCATATCAGGCTGTGAGAAACATGGGTGTGCCAGTAAATACAGCAACCACACAGTATGGTGTGCCACCCTCCACATTAAGTGACATATCTCTCCATGTCACGACGTACCACATATTAAGTAACCATAAGTTGGTGTTAAATTCCTCTGTTGCAAGTAATTATTACTATACCCATTGTTAATTACCTTTTTTGAACTTAACTGTAAACAGTACTTCCGTTACATGAATTTTCATTGGTCGGTCGAAAGTGAGTGTATTATATTTTAAAAGTTCAGACAATTGCAAAATTGATCACTTTCTGTAGTAATATTTCACCTGCTATAAAAAAGCCTGGGAACAGGCGTTGATATATTTTGCCTGGTCAGTCATATAAATATATATTTAACACTGAGACAATTAATTGGGCAGTATTGAGTTTCTGAATGTCATTTCAGAAGTAACTTAGTGAAAAACCGACAGAATGGAACCCAGAGTAGCTGTAAAAGAGAATGACCACAAGCTATTCATCTAAAAAAAAAAAAAGAGGGCAGAATACCGGTACGTACATGCTTTCAATGTTTGAGACATACATACACATATTATAAATCATACGGTATTTACAACACAATTAACATGCAATGTGCGTTTCAACACAGGAACTTTTATCCATAAGGCTTAAGCCACCAAAGGTCTCATACCTCTATCCTAGGACACCCTAGGATAGAGGTACGTTAATAGAGGGGGGTCCTAGGATAGAGGTACGAGACCTTTGGTGGCTTATGGATAACATTTCAAGTTCCTGTGGTTTCAATAACTGAAGTTGTCAAAGAAAAGCTGTCTTTGTTGAATCATAGCAATAACCAAAGAAGGTTACACAATGCTAGTGCTCTATTCATCACAACATGATAATATTGATCAATTCAGTTAGCGGATTCAATATTCTATCAATAAATTGATCTTCTCTATACCTGTTTATTACCTAAAAGTGTTGAATCCAAGCAGAATATATTTAATTGATGGAAACAAAAACTTGTATGGTGAATAACAGTGATCATACAATATCTAATAAACCACAACATTTCATACAAAGTCTATGTAAAATACTGTTTACTTAAGAAAGATTAGAAAATTATCATCATAAAATGTATATAGGGTTTTAGAAATTAAGCCTTTTACAGACCAATAGCCGTGGTCGAGTGGTTAATATCGCTGACTTGTATACCACTGTAACCTATCATAACTGATGGTCACGGGTTCGAGCCCCGCTCAGGCCGTGTCTCATTTATATGAAAAAGTTGGCAGTTTCTTACGGAGGTTGGTGCACCCAAGTACTGGTTAACCGCTGGAGCCTGCCCAGGAAAGGTGTTAAGTAAACTGCCCGCCGGCGATATAGCCCGAAATGGTGCTGATGCAGGCGTAAAACCCGAAATATAAAATTTAAAAAAAATAATAGCACAGGCATCCGGCGCATAATATTTAATTGATGCTACAATGTATTTTGAGTTGTAACATGGTCCTGGGAACCAGGGTGGAGGTCCTGGGAACCAGAACAGGGGTCCTGGGAACCAGTGCGGGGGTCCAGGGTATGCGACAGATGCCTGTGACCAATAGTACACTCTATTCCTTGTCTGATAGGGCTTACAATATTATTAGAAACAAGAGACCCAAGTGGGCTAGGGCGACTCACCTGAGTGTACAAATATGTGAACTGCACCTTACGGGAGCTGATAAGTGGTTCAGGGCTTAACATGCTTGACTTGTACTCGAGGGGTCGCAGGTTCGATCCCCCCGCCATACCATAGCCTATGACCAAATTTAAGACTGCCAAATAGTAACAGGTTATAGTGGTTATAATGTAAACTGTTGGTTTATTAATATTTTATTGCATTCTATAATTATATACAACGTACAATACAAAACAAATGAACAAACATGTATAATTATGCAGAATGTATGATTCACAGAATTGTTTGTACAAAAATTGTAATTATATGTTGGTCAAATCAAATGGGCTTGGCTTAAAGTTTTAACAATATTAGTTGCAGCCCTTCGCAAAAGACTAGATTGTACCTAACAAAGTGACTGAATACAAGGGTTGTGCAAATACTTCACTAAATATAATGCAAAACGTTGACAGACAGACAAAACTGAACCACAATAGCGCACTTGAACGTTTGGCTCAAACACTCTAGATAAATACACCACACAATACACATAGATCAAAACAGTGCAACAACAGTCGTTTTTACCTTCGTGAAACTTATTGCTTAAAGCAATAAGCATTGGTATGCTGACAATGGAAAGATAAGTCTGCAATTAATTACCTACTTACAAAGTTTTAGAAATTCACAGATTGGGTTAAGATACAAAAAGCCCAGCATTGGAGCTATGCTCTACACTTAAAAATGTATGTACAAGTATACAATGAAAATTACGTACCTGATGATATACATATTAACTGTAGACTGGCTAAAACAAAATTGGAATGGCGAAAAAATAAAATATCAGTAATTATATATTCCATTTACAACCATAGCTGTCTTAAAGTTAAGTTCTGAGTTAATATTCCAATTTCAAACCGATGATGATTGAGCTTGTTTACCCTTGCCTGTCAGCGAATCCCTTCTGGACAGGATGTTGTTTAGACTACTACTGCATATAGCAAAACAAGTGACTGGTGGCTGATTGACCTCAATTACAAGTAATTACTAGTCACATTCTTGGTCCAACGTCGGATTTGGAATCTAGGGTTCTCGGTTTGATACTCGGTCAAGGTACATCTTTTTTTCTCCCTTTAATTTGTACAGGGCCCACTTTGGCACATTATATTGTACAGTCAATATGTTGTGGTGGAGAAGAGAAACTACATTTCCTCATTAGTAACCAGCATTCAATTCCCCAGCGTCCACAAAACGCGACTGACAATTATGTATATAGTGTTGTCAACAAGTCTGAAGACAGAGATGGGAAATTATTGAAATATCGGAAAAGATAACAGAATTTGTTTCATATTGTGGTGTAGTAAATGGCAATTGGGTTCATTAAGAGACACAGTCTGATGCGGAAGATCGAGACCTTGTCTGGAACGAAAGTGATTTATTCTGGGAAACGGTGCGACCAAGCATAAACGCCACACACGCTCAGACAACACTGCAAAGAAGACGTACATTATCCTGTGTAATAGTAGCTGCTATTAGGTACCCGATAGGTAAGTTCCCTGGTCCTGTAGCGACTACTTTAGTGGGGACCATGGTCCAGCGTCAAGTCGGTTCAAAATCTCACTCAGAGCTTGTGATGTATTGTTACTATATTGCCGACTCAAAATAAATTTATCTTATCTATCACATTGAGTGACATTAATAGAACATACATACATTTGGAATCAAAATGGTCCCATGTACGACACTTGGTCAGGGCACATATGTAGTGTCCTTGAGCTAGACACCTTGCCAACATGTCTAGGTCCTCACAAGGGGTTTGACATAAATGGAACATACAGTAAAAGGATTCTTACAGCTTTGGATGAGGCTTATGACGTCTAGCAGCCTCAGTACAACGCAGCTCTGTTGGCTCGTCAAGTGGTCTGCCAGCATGAAATGTGTTATATGTTGTAGGTTGGTAATGCGGATTTAACCACATATTGCGTGCATTTTCCCTAATGTTATCTAAAGTTCTTGGGTCAAGCTCTGGGACATTTCTAGCTGCAAGTTCCTGTAATTTTTCCCTATCTAAAGGATATGCTGTGTGTGCTCGTCTCAAACGTGAAACAGGATATCCAAACCCAGGTAAAATATGCCCTGTCGCCATATTGCACGATTATAGTCAGTGTTTGATTGCTAAACTATGATAAATGCACATTTACATTTTATAATCCACGACTAAAATTCAACACTGAATTCAACACTGAATTTTCCAATATTATTTACCCAAGCAACGGAACCGGATGCAGGTGCCCCTGTTACCTGTAAATGGTCCAATTATAATGCGTTATCAGAAGCCTTTACAGTAATAATACGGCAACATGCCACTATTTTTTCAAATAGTTCCTGTTGCCAATATACGTTATCTATAGTCGAGTGAAATGTTTTTTGTTTGTTTGTTTGTTTTGGGGTTTTAAAGACGCACCAACAGCTTAGGTGTGTGTGCGTGTCACTCTCCAACAGTTATTGGTGGATGAAGACTCCGAGTGTCAGTCGAGCACTATTTCTGGCATGGACGTGTAACCGGGTCGTACTACCGGTAACCAGACACTACCCTATGCTTCATATGTATCATTGAGACATGTCATGTATTTCCTCTATTCTTGAAAACCTATGTAAGCTTGTTTCTAAACACAACTCTCCAGCAGGTGTCACTTTCGACCAGCCAATATTTTGGAATGGTTCCGAGATAATTCACGAGATGCAGGCAATAAAATAAGAGACTTTATTAGCATGGAGCTTCCATACTCTCATTAACCTCATAGTAGCCTGGGAACAGGCCTTGATATAAGTTGCCTGGTCAGTCATATAAATATATTTTAATACCGAGATCATTAATTGGGCCGTATTGAATTTCTGATAATATCAACTTGTCATTTTGCTTGAAATAAGTTGGTGAACAATCGACAGATTGGAACCCAGGCTAACCTGATAGAAAAATATAGCAAAGCTTGACATCTCCTTATTGATCAGTGACGGACTTACACCCAGTCACAGCCAAAGTCATTGAATACTAGCCAGGCTGTGAGAACATTGTACATGTTTTGTTTCTTTCTTTCTTTAGGGGTTTCAAGCCGTACCAACATATTAGGTCATATGGCGACTCTCCAAATATCATTGGTGGAGGAAGACAATGGGCGCCCCTCCTAGCAGTATTTCAGACAAGGATGGTCACCTGGTTAGAACCACCGACCTTCCACAAGCTAGCGGAATAGCTTTCTCACTTGAAATAATTCGACCCCCATTGCGATTCGAACCTGCAGTGGTGAGGGGCAAGTGATTTGAGGACAACAGCCTTAACCACTAGGCCACATAATATTATTCTCCATTTTCAGAGGTGGTGAACATTTGGAAGGACACTCAGTCGTTTCATATACGTATAAACGAAATAGTAACGTGAATGCAGGGCCGTTAATGTTACTGAGAACCAAACCATTGATCTAACTCTTGTTATGTCATAGGTTCATGTAGGTATCGCAGTCTGGAGATCTCTGCTTAGATGACATGATTGCCATAATCACCATCTTTATTTGAAGTAAAGAATCATTTATAAAAGCCAGATAAACCACAACTTCTGGAAGCTATACGAAATCATTACAATTTCTTATCAGATGATGCAGTACTCGGTCAGTTCCAAAGACTGAACAAGACTGACCACTATGTCCTAGATGTGTTCACTTCTGCATCAATTGAAATGGACTGAAGAAAGCACCTGCAATTCAATTACTGATTCTACGGATCCTTCACGTCGGAGCTATGCGACGATGCCATATCTTTGATGGATACAACGGGGGCCATGTACAAAGAACAATACCAAACTTAGGAAGGTCAACATTTCAGATGCAACAAAGTTTGTTGGGGGGGGAGACGCCCTTATCCACACTATCTCGGAATGCATGAAAGGCTATCATGCCAGGCATGCTGAGGCCGTCGTGAACATAGTGAAAGAAGCAGTGAAATTGTCATTTTAAAAATTAGCAACCATCTTTGGAGAAGATGCAGATACATTGGTCTGCTACCGTATTATGGAGCAATAAAGGTCTACAACACACTTTAATGTGTGGTTGGACAAAGGGAATGTAACAGTTATTCGGTGATGATGCCCTCTCTGTTTCGTTGCATACCCATGCATTCCTTGGACGTGACACTACTTCAGGAATATTTGGGGTTGGGAAGAATTCTGCATTCCAAAATGTGGTTAAGGGCGATATGTATTGCGTGTTTATCCATAGATCATCTGCTCACAAAAGACATGTATCATGTAATTGTTGAAACCACTGGGTATAGAAAGACGGCTACCGTTTGCCCATATGAGCGATGTCTCCTGAATGATTAGTAATTTTAGATTGAGGATAGTGCAATGATACAGACATAGACCCATTCCAGTCTCCTCTGTTCTTTTACGTGCACGGTGTAAAGCACCGACACAAGACCTTGGTTTAAAGTCCCATCTGAAAGACTGTTAATTGTATTAGGGTCAGACGGGGCATCGAACCTGCGATCCCTGTATTACCAGTCCAGCTAGTTAACCACTGTACTACAGATCCGTCTGACAGATCAAATTATTCGCTGCAGTTGGGGTGTGCCACATACCAAGATGTAGCTGCAAAAAGTATGGGCTTGAAGGCACCAGAGCTTGCGAACATTGCCAAGATGGTAACTGCGATGATATGGCCCGTTCACCACTTTCAATGTAAATATGCAAGTTCAAAAATATATTCTGAATAATGTTTTCAAGCATATTGTGACACCATTCCACACTCATGTACATGTTAACATGAATTGAGAAAATGGTTGTTAAACTCCACAAAATTCCAATGTCACCAATTTGGAAAGTAATATCAAATCAGACAAAACTGGGGTCATGATGACATTAATAACGTCACGACGGAACACCTCAGGAATTTAATATGACTAACAAAATGCAACGTATAGATACTTTTCACATTTAAAGTACATGTAGTTAGAAGCCATAGAATTCAAAATATTTTTTAAATAATTAGCATTTTCAGCAATGACAGACTTTATTTGACAGCATATTTAGACAATTTCTGGTGATCCGATTTTGACCATCATTTGGTATCTTCTTCTTCTGACGATCTATTTATCCAGAAAAACACCATACAACGTTCTCTTGCAATGTTGTTTGGGGTTATATGGCATATCAATTGACCTTGTATCAATCAGACAGCGCAAAAATCAGTCAACGCCTTGTATGACATGTGTAGTACAACGCCATGTAATTATTCAGCAGAACACTTCAACACCACTCTACTGCAGATGCGCGGTACATTACAGGAACAACAAAAGAACAACTGGAAATATTACATCGCCCATCTCATTAAGACATACAATAGCACCAAGAATGATACAACAGGATAGTTCAACCATTCACAAAAACAATGGGAAGAGCTTTTAAATTGTCCACCGGTTATATTTTTAGCACGATTATCGCCGTTCATTTATAATCATTCATTTTAATTTCCTGTTGATGCAAGGTACATTTCATATTTTCGTGAGCGTTAAACGTTTTCACAATTAACTGTTTGTTACAGTATAGAAACCCGGACATTTGCAATTGCTGGCAATAGGCCTACTTTACGTGATGGTTCGATATATGTCAGCTTGTTTCTCAATGCGTACAAGGGTACGTTTCCAGATGAATAGGTGAAATATAAACACTATCGTTAATTTATTTTTAGCTCAATTGTGAAACAAGTTCTTACAACTTATATTAATCACTCTTGAGACCTCATTTCTGACGGAATCTATCGCCACGAGGGGAGAGAGAAGAGGCAATCTGGAATTTAAATGCCTTGCCTAAGGGAACACTCGTTATGGCTCCAGCGGGGCTCGAACTTCGAGCCTTTCTCACCTGAAGAGAACGCGCTACCACTCTACCACTGCACTATCACGACTTCCACAACTCATTAAGACACATTGTAGCTCCCTTAAGTCTCAGTTTTGATGGCTGAGATCACACTATATCGCATACAATTTACCAGAATACCTATGTATATCTTATATACGACTCGGCAATTTGTATCTATATTAGGGATGGCAACGAATAGCGATTAAACTATTCGACTATATTCGGTCAGAAAGGTATTCAAATATTCGATAGAATTCTATCAAAAACTCACTCACTCATAAAAATTGCCAAAACTAATCTAATTTCTGTTTTACGCGTAAACGTCACCTTCTTCAAATGCTTATTCAGCTTCCGATTTAATCCATTTGTTCTTGTATATTAATGTTACAACATGATCTATCTATCTTCCTTTAATGTCGAACCCTCGCGGGGACGTAGACATGTTGCGCGTCAAAGACCGCTAAGAAGTTAAAAGTATGAGTAGTTAAAAGTATAATTTAAGAAGGTATGAAAATAAGTTGTGGTAAAAGTTTAAAAGCAGCTACGCAGAACAACTAGGGACTGGCATGTTCAATATGGCAAAGCCGTATTGAATTGCTCTATGGTAGGGAGATAGACAATGTCAGGAGGGAGGTGGTTCCAATGATAGATTGTTCTTGGAAAGAAGGAGAACTTGTAGTAGTCTGTAGTTGCTGTAATTAACCTATAGCTTAAGGAATGGCAATGGCGAGTAGGACGGGAGAGGGGAACTAGGTAATTTTCAATGGGAATAGCAACAAGATCATTATGAATTTTATACATAAGGGATAACCTATTGTCAATACGCCGTTGATCTAGTCTGCGTAGATTTAGGGAATGTAGCATGTCTGTAACACTAGAGGTACGATAGAAGTCAGCCTTTATCCAACGGGCTGCTCTTCGCTGGACACCTTCAATTTGGTCTATCAATGTTTGGGTATGGGGCGACCAGATCTCGGAGCCATATTCAAGCTGGGGTCTCACTAATGTCTGGTAAGCCATGGTCTTAAGGGGTTCAGATTTGACCTGGAGGTTTCTACGTAGAAATCCTAATGTTTGGTTTGCTTTCTTTGTTGACCTTTTTATGTGGGTGTCCCACGACAGGTTATTTGAGATATCCACGCCAAGGTATTTGGCTGAGATGACCGACTCAAGTAGGACTCCATGGAGTTTATATTTGCTGGGAATAGGATGTTTCCTTCTGGTGACGTGGATAACTTGACATGTGGAGGGGTTAAATTCTATGTCCAACTCCCACTCTTCTAATCTCTTAAGATCATTTTGGAGTGTGACCGATTCATTTGCAGATGTACTGCAGTATCATCTGCAAAGATGCGGACATATGTAGGCTAGGAAAAGCAGGGGTCCAAGTACGGATCCCTGTGGGACTCCAGAGGACACCGGAATGGCCTTTGAACTAGTACCATTAAGGACAACTGACTGGAGTCTATTATCTAGAAAACTCTTAATCCACCTTAATGTTTGACCTCTGACTCCATATTCATGCATTTTTAGTAGTACTTTCTCGTGATTGACCTTATCGAAAGCCTTACTGAAGTCTAATAGGATGAGATCTACCTGATGCTTATTGTAGACAGAGGTAACCAAGTCATTGACTAGCATTACTAATTGAGTCACGCATGACCGTTTTTCTCTAAAACCATGCTGCAAATGGTACAGAATACTGTGGTTAGTGAAGTGTTTTGCTATCGAGGAGGAAACTATATGTTCTAGTACCTTGCATAGAACACATGTCAGTGAGATAGGCCTATAGTTGGCGGGGTTTGACTTGTCCCCTTTTTTGTAAATGGGAGCAACATTTGCTGACTACCACTGGGCAGGCAGTGATCCTTCGTTGAGGGATTTTTGGAATAAGACTTCAAGGATAGGTGAGAGTTCTTTAGACAGGGTTTTAAGTATGATTGGCTTAATTAGGTCAGGACCACTAGCCTTGTTATTGAGAAGTTTCTCTATGCCATTTGAGCTTACTGTGATCTCATTCATGTTTGGCGTGGATTGACCATTCAGGTTTCCATATGTGTCCTGAATTTTCATTTTACAAATGGAGGTAAGTCTTAGTGGGGATTTGGAGCTGAAGACAGACTGAAACTGTTTGTTCAGTGCTGTGGCTTTAGCAGCTTCTTCATGATGGAATTTGTTTGCATGCTTTAGAGGTGGCATTGATTTGGAATCTTGCTTGGAATGCTTAAGGATGGAATAGTTTCTTGGTGTTTGGACTGTACGGATGGGAGGCATCAGATTGATATTGTACCCGAATATGTTAAATCCAATTTGCATAGATTACACCTAGCAGTTTTCTTATTCTCAGAGCAATTCAAGCATTTCCAAACGTGTGACTGAGCGGGTGAGATTTTTGAGAACAATATAATATTTATTTCCGAATATTCGAATACTGGAATAGTATTCGGACGTTCGGGTAAATATTCGAATATTGGTTGACTCCTAATGTATAGGCAAAGAAAGAATTTACCATGTTTAAATCTGCAATAAAACGATATCATTTTACTAGAAATGTTGTAATTTAATGACGTCATTTACGCACACTAATACACAACACCAGATATTTCTGAGCTTTTTAGATATTTTGGTATTTATACTCGAATAAAACATGGTTTGTCGTTATGAGTGCCGGATTTAAGAAAACGATAAGAACTCAAAACTGTTTTCCAATTCAATAAATAACTGAACAACAAATATTATTTCTTAATTAAAGTAAAACAATGAAAACTATTGCATCAATTTTAATTAGACTTATTTGTCTTGCATATTAGTAATACTCATGACATTTTTCCTCTTATAAAACAAATTCAGGTCAGCTACCATTGTTCTATTTTTCTTTATCCGTTTCCATACCATTTATGATATTTCCAGGAAATTCACTCATTTATTATGCCCACAGGGATTCGGCACGTTTGGGGGTACTAGTATATATATTTAAGTACAGGGATTCTACTCTATGGGATGTCAGATTTCGCATCGATCAGTAAAATGGCCTATCTGAAACAATTTTGTACAAAGCTGTCCAAATATAACGCCTATCCCGAGTCTTTATATTGTTCTTCAAATAAAACACAACTTTAAGCTGCATGCATGTATACTTTGCAAACAATTTCCACAGACATTGGCCATAGCAGGTCACATTTCCATACTAGGACACGGGTTCTGTCAGCAACAAAAAAAAATCTTTGACAGGAGAGTTTTAACTGTGAATAACATTATTAATAAAATGTGTTTCCACTAACGTGTAGGTTTATTCGGCAAAAATGTACGTCAAAAAGAGATTTCGTAGCATTTTCAATTTGTTTTGAAAATTTCTAAAGCGGCGCAATTCGCGTTGAAACGAGCGTTCTGATTGGATTATTAGAATGTAACAAGATGTTTTTATATATATGAAGAATAATCATAATCCAATCAGAACGCTCGTTTCAACGCGAATTGCGCCGCTTTAGAAATTTACAACGTACTGAGAAGTGGCAACATTTTTTATTTGACAGATTCACAAAACATATTGTACATGAACACATTGTCAAGCGCGTGTTGTTTTTGTATAGAAAGTCTGACCTTTCCCCCTGAATGGCTTGTCAATGACGAGGGGATTCAAGATGACAATTTTGTATCCACTCCATCCGCTTAATAAATCACAATAGCGAAGAACTGAATGTGTGTAAAGATTTTTAATCAATTTCACAACGCAGGTATAAAAACGGGACACTCGCATACACTGCAACCAGGGATCGCAGGTTCGATCCCCCATCTGACCCTAATAAAATTAACAGTCTTTCAGATGGGACGTTAAACCGAGGTCTCGTGTCGGTGCTTTACACCGCGCACGTAAAAGAACCAGAGGAGACTCTGGAATGGGTCTCTGTCTGTATCATTGCACTATCCTCCAAAAATCTAAAATGACTAATCTCTTCAGGAGGCGTCGCTCATATGGGCAACCGGTAGCGACGATAAATAAACGTAAAACACACACACAGTGCAACTTCACCTTTCTGAACAGGAATGCATCTTTAAGAATTACTTCCTACAGTATTAACCAATCTCATTCTGGATACCGTTCAAACAGTAGTTGCAAAGAACATAGAGCCAGATCAACCGCCACGGAACATGCCGTCTGATCAGGCTCTTTGCTGTTTGCTATTAAGATGATCTTGCTAAGACACTTGGCTATGTAGCAAACAACATATCTCCTGATCAACACGCTGCAGCTAATCTGGATCTATGTTGTTTGCAAAAGCCTTTACATGTATCCAGAATGAAATGGATTAAATAATATTTATTGTGAAACCAAAAAAAGACTTATCAATATCTGAAAATAAATTTGTTATAAACTGGCCACAATTATGTTTCCATGGCAAAATAAGATGGCGAAATATATGTACTATATAATGCAGTATTAATTTACCTATTAATTTTATTTTCATATAAATGTCATTGATGTTTTGGCACAACATACAGAATGAAAGAAACTACTAGATCCATATTTATTTTATGATTAAATGATTAAATATATGTACATACACATACACTATTATAACTCCTTTACATACACATGTAGTTTATATTTAGATCACAATGTACATAACTGATAAGGCAATGTATTTGAATAAGCTTAAACAGACCGGATATGCAAATAAGTCTTATCCAGTATTCGATTGGACGTAGGCTGAGTAATGCCGCACAGTATGGGGCCTGTTTGGAGTTTTAAAAAATTATTATCCACAGTAGGAGGAGCTGTGCTTAATGAGTTGTGAATATTGATTTTATTAATGCTCTCTAATTGACTATTATGGAAATATATGGGCTAAATATACGTTATCCCATTCACAGATGGATCTGTAGTCCGGTGGTAACATGCTGGACTGGTAATCCAGGGTCATAGGTTCGATTCCCCCCCATCTGACCATAATAAAATTAACAGTGTTTCAGATGGGACGTTAAACCGAGGTCTCGTGTCGGTGCTTTACACTGTGCATGTAAAAGAACCAGTGGAGACTCTGGAATGGGTCTGTCTGTATCATTGCACTATCCTCCAAAATGACTAATATCTTCAGGAGGCGTCGCTCATATGAGCAACCGGTAGCGACGATTAATAAAACGTAAAACACACACTAACCCATTCAACACCAAGTAAATGGTGCATGATATTTTCAGACCAATAAATTAATAAGAAAATTACATTTGGACCAGTTCATTTATCAAAATGGGTAATTTTTGTCTAAGAATAGTAATATTACTGGCAAAAAGTGCAGATCCTGATGAGACGGCTCGTCACGAGCCGGCTCATCTGGATCTACACTTTTTGTAAGCCTATTGAGAGGCCTGTGGTGTTGAAAGGGTTAAATAGTGGCATTAAATAGTCTAACTTCAAAGAATTCAGTGTCAATCCATATTCGGAAATCCATACTTGTTCGTCAAATATTAAAAACACAGTTCAAGCGGGTGGACGAGTGTTTTAAAGCGTGTAATGATTTCATTCAGCACCAATTTCTAATTGTTAGCATTGTCCTCTACATTAGTAGCCTGTATCACATTTGACTGAAAAGCAATTTCTGCCATGTCATCTAGTGGACTGGTTCATCATTTTGACATCTAAGGATTCACCCAGCAGACTGGTCCATTGCTTCTACATCCGTTGACTGGTTTCTTCTCTTGTGATCATTCACGCTGGACTGTAGATATATATAAAATAAAATTATATATTTCAACTTCATGTGGTCAAGATCACTGTCATCACTTGCTCTTTGCCGCTTTTTGTTAAAATACGACTGAGCAAGCTTATTACTAACGTTGATAGATTTTAGACCATACGTTTTATGGAAACTAAATATAGAGGAGACAATTTCATTTATGAAAGGAAGCAATCGTAAATTTTAAATCCAATGGAGAGATTTTCTCAACTCCAATAACACTACTAGTGAGCATGCCTAGTTTTAACATATGTTGTTGTTTTAAGTAGGAATCCTTTCCGTAACACAAACAAACAAACAAAATTCATTTGACAATTGTTATAATCCAAATTCAGTCTCGTTGAACAACGCTTTATTGATGGAATAGCTGGTCTCAAGCTTATTTATTAAAAAGCAAACTTTTGTATTATACCATTGTGTACAATTGTTATTTGTGTATATAACTATGTAATATGTACAATTGTTTGAATAAAAAACATCGAAATTCAAAAAATAAAATACGACTGAGAATGTCGAATTCTTTTATGCTGGCATGTGGAACAACATTGGTTCTGCCTGGGTGTCAGCCAGTGCCTGATCAGAGGGGATACGGTAGCTCAACCCAGATACCCGCCCTTGTCTGAAATACTGCTCGGACGGGCACCCAGGGACTTCATCCACCAATAACAGCTGTAAAGAAATATCAGATCGTAGGAAGATTTGGAAAGCTACCTGGATAGCTCCTGGTCCGATTTGGACCTACAGTGAGGAGCAAATGATTTGAACCGACGACCGTAACCACTCAGCCACGGAAGCCCGAGAACGTATGTAAAAGTATTATTATTATAATTCGGGTTTTATGCCTGCATCAGCACCATTTTGGGCTATATCGCCGGCGGGAGTTTACCTAACAACACCTTTCCTGGGCAGGCTCCAGCGGTTAACCAGTACTTGGGTGCACCAACCTCCGTAAGAAACTGCCAACTTTTTCATATAAATGAGACACGGCCTGAGCGGGGCTCGAACCCGTGACCATCAGTGATGATAGGTTACAGTGGTATACAAGTCAGTGACCTTAACCACTCGACCACGGAGGCGGACTTATGTAAAAGTAATAATTAATATATTAACAACAACCATGCCAATAATGTAGGGAATTTGCTCACCGGACAATACCGCATCGGATAAACAATTGCTCACAAAACAAATGCTCATCAATAAAGTGAGAAATATGACAGTTCTAACATGGAATTTTTATACGGCACTGGAGTTAGGTAATTGTGCACAGCTTTCACATACATTTGTTTATACAAATGAACATAACATTATAATTCCTACAGACACAACTTCGAGCTCGAGCCCCTCTGGAGCCGTTACGATCGTGCCCTTAGGCAAGGCATTTAAATGCCATGTTCATTTGGTAAACTCGAAACCGAAAGTAGGACTTTCCGAGTCGATCGGTCACGCACTTGTTTACAACCGGAACGCATCGTCCGCACTTGTTTACATTCGGAATGCATCGTCCCCATTTGTCCCACATTGTCTTTTTTAGTTAAATTACTTGATATGTTAATTCATACCTCTGTTAGCTAAGTTTTTTATGGACATTTCTACATCCACGCGAGGGGTTCGACATTAGAGGAAGATAGATAGATAGTCTCATGTTCAAAATATATACGTTGTTTTCTACATCCTTTTCTACATTGTTTCACACATGCGCGCTGTGCGCGTTTACATTTCGTGTGTTGATAAACAAATTCGCGTATACGACGGTTTAAATTTATTGGAATTTTATCGTTTCCGAGCGACTATTTCAATTTTTGTAAACACACACACACTAGTATTTACATTTTACCCAAAACATTCGTTATTACGATGTAATGCTGCTTTAAGTAAACAACATGTATCATTTTATTATGCAGTGCTCATGGTGTGCATGAATTTACCTGTGAACAAGTTCCGACAGTCGCTGTATTTTACATCTCTGCACTTCAGACAACATTTTAATTGAAACAAGGGAATGTTTTTCGACTATGATCATTTTGACTCCATTCTTATGATATACAATGTGAGTACGCATCCAGAGCTTGTCTGGGACTGTTACTATTTTTAGATTGCAAAATCTTATCCAGTGAGCAATTGGTCCAATATCTCAATATGTTGTATATTGATTCTGAGCAATTATTTATTTTTTAAATTTTTTTTATTTAATGTCACTACCGATTGCCCATATGAGCGACGGGCAGTTTACCTAACAACACCATTCCTGGGCAGGCTCCAGAGGTTAACCAGTACTTGACCACGGAGGCAGACTACTGAGTGAGCAACTGTCGTGTGAGCAATTGTACGTGCACCCATTTATTCCACTTTATAATAATAATAATCGCACCTCAAACGTTCGAAGGACATGTTCACATACACCATTGAGATCCTTTAATCCTTTCCTTAACACATCAGTGGCTGGTTTGCCTAATGGTAAAATAGAAAGACATTTGTGTAAAGCTATATAAAACACTATTTTATAATTATTGTGCATTTCATGAAACACCAGCTTCCAAGTCTAGTAGAGGTAAACATATCCAATGTAAAGGTATTTAACAGCCAACGTTTCTACTTAGTAGATGCGACTAAAACTACCGGTATGTATTTAACCCATTGCAGATAAAATCACTTTTGCAAACAAACAGCATAGAGTCAGATCAGACAGCACATTCTGTGCTAGCTGATCAGGCTATATGCTGTTTGAAATTTGGATAGTGGAGCTAAAACACTTGGCTGAAAAGCAATCAACATAGATCCTGATCAGACACAGTGTACGTATCTATTTAGCAACCTAATCTGGACTATGTATTTACCAACCTAATCTGGGCTATGTATTAAACAACCTAATCTGGACTATGTATTTAGCAACCTAATCTGGACTATGTATTTACCAACCTATTCTGGACTATATATTAACAACCTAATCTGGACTGTATTAACAACCTAATCTGGACTATGTATTTAACAACCTAATCTGGACTATGTATTTACCAACCTAATCTGGACTATGTATTTACCAACCTAATCTGGAAATTGTATTAACAACCTAATCTGGACTATGTATTAAACAACCTAATCTGGACTATGTATTTAACAACATAATCTGGACTATGTATTTACCAACCTAATCTGGACTATGTATTTAACAACCTAATCTGGACTATGTATTTACCAACCTAATCTGGACTATGTATTTAACAACCTAATCTAAACTATGTATTAACCAACCTAATCTGGACTATGTATTTAACAACCTAATCTGGACTATGTATTTAACAACATAATCTGGACTATGTATTAACCAACCTAATCTGGACTATGTATTTACCACCTAATCTGGACTATGTATTTACCAACCTAATCTGGACTATGTATTTACCAACCTAATCTGGACTATGTATTTACCACCTAATCTGGACTATGTATTTACCAACCTAATCTGGAAATTGTATTAACAACCTAATCTGGACTATGTATTTAACAACCTAATCTGGACTATGTATTAACAACCTAATCTGGACTATGTATTTAACAACCTAATCTGGACTATGTATTTAACAACCTAATCTGGACTATGTATTTAACAACCTAATCTGGTCTATGTATTTAACAACCTAATCTGGACTATGTATTTAACAACCTAATCTGGACTATGTATTTAACAACCTAATCTGGACTATATATTAACCAACCTAATCTGGACTATGTATTAACCAACCTAATCTGGACTATGTATTTAACAACCTAATCTGGACTATGTATTTACCAACCTAATCTGGACTATGTATTTAACAACCTAATCTGGACTATGTATTTAACAACCTAATCTGGACTATGTATTTAACAACCTAATCTGGACTATGTATTTAACAACCTAATCTGGTCTATGTATTTAACAACCTAATCTGGACTATGTATTTAACAACCTAATCTGGACTATGTATTTAACAACCTAATCTGGACTATATATTAACCAACCTAATCTGGACTATGTATTAACCAACCTAATCTGGACTATGTATTTAACAACCTAATCTGGACTATGTATTTAACAACCTAATCTGGACTATGTATTTAACAACCTAATCTGGACTATGTATTTAACAACCTAATCTGGACTATGTATTTAACAACCTAATCTGGACTATGTATTTAACAACCTAATCTGGACTATGTATTTACCAACCTAATCTGGACTATGTATTTAACAACCTAATCTGGACTATGTATTTAACAACCTAATCTGGACTATGTATTTAACAACCTAATCTGGACTATGTATTTAACAACCTAATCTGGTCTATGTATTTAACAACCTAATCTGGACTATGTATTTAACAACCTAATCTGTTCTATGTATTTAACAACCTAATCTGGACTATGTATTTAACAACCTAATCTGGACTATATATTAACCAACCTAATCTGGACTATGTATTAACCAACCAAATCTGGTATATGTATTTAACAACCTAATCTGGACTATGTATTTACCAACCTAATCTGGACTGTGTATTAAACAACCTAATCTGGACTATGTATTAAACAACATAATCTGGACTATGTATTAACCAACCTAATCTGGACTATGTATTAACAACCTAATCTGGACTATGTATTTACCAACCTAATCTGGACTATGTATTTACCAACCTAATCTGGACTATGTATTAACCAACCTAATCTGGACTATGTATTTACCAACCTAATCTGGACTATGTATTTACCAACCTAATCTGGACTATGTATTTAACAACCTAATCTGGACTATGTATTTAACAACCTAATCTGGACTATGTATTTAACAACCTAATCTGGACTATGTATTTAACAACCTAATCTGGACTATGTATTTAACAACCTAATCTGGACTATGTATTTAACAACCTAATCTGGACTATGTATTTAACAACCTAATCTGGACTATATATTAACCAACCTAATCTGGACTATGTATTAACCAACCTAATCTGGACTATGTATTTAACAACCTAATCTGGACTATGTATTTACCAACCTAATCTGGACTATGTATTTAACAACCTAATCTGGACTATGTATTTAACAACCTAATCTGGACTATGTATTTAACAACCTAATCTGGACTATGTATTTAACAACCTAATCTGGACTATGTATTTAACAACCTAATCTGGACTATGTATTTAACAACCTAATCTGGACTATGTATTTAGCAACCTAATCTGGACTATGTATTTAACAACCTAATCTGGACTATGTATTTAACAACCTAATCTGGACTATGTATTTAGCAACCTAATCTGGACTATGTATTTAACAACCTAATCTGGACTATGTATTTAACAACCTAATCTGGACTATGTATTTAACAACCTAATCTGGACTATGTATTTAACAACCTAATCTGGACTATGTATTTAGCAACCTAATCTGGACTATGTATTTAACAACCTAATCTGGACTATTAAGAACTCTTAATAATATCTATTTAAACTGCCACAATGATTAAACTAAAGAAAATCATCTACCAAAATACCTACATAGATCTGGGAAAAGGGAAACACAACCGTAATTGAAGATAATGTTACCATATGTCTGTATGCGAAAATTTATTTTCTCCTCTGAAGGATGAGGGACATTGTAGCCACAAAACTGAGTGTCAGGACTGAAAACAGAGAATCATTTAGACTTGCGTTGCTAACAATATTACAGTGAAACATGTCCTAGACAGACAGACATTGTAGCCACAAAACTGAGTGTCAGGACTGAAAACAGAGAATCATTTAGACTTGCGTTGCTAACAATATTACAGTGAAACATGTCCTAGACAGACAGACATTGTAGCCACAAAACTGAGTGTCAGGACTGAAAACAGAGAATCATTTAGACTTGCGTTGCTAACAATATTACAGTGAAACATGTCCTAGACAGACAGACATTGTAGCCACAAAACTGAGTGTCAGGACTGAAAACAGAGAATCATTTAGACTTGCGTTGCTAACAATATTACAGTGAAACATGTCCTAGGCAGACAGACATTGTAGCCACAAAACTGAGTGTCAGGACTGAAAACAGAGAATCATTTAGACTTGCGTTGGTAACAATATTACAGTAATACATGTCCTAGGCAGACAGACATTGTAGCCACAAAACTGAGTGTCAGGACTGAAAACAGAGAATCATTTAGACTTGCGTTGGTAACAATATTACAGTGAAACATGTCCTAGGCAGACAGACATTGTAGCCACAAAACTGAGTGTCAGGACTGAAAACAGAATCATTTGGACTTGCGTTGGTAACAATATTACAGTGAAACATGTCCTAGGCAGACAGACATTGTAGCCACAAAACTGAGTGTCAGGACTGAAAACAGAATCATTTAGACTTGCGTTGGTAACAATATTACAGTGATACAAGACAGATATTGGCATCTAAATGTCATTCTTTTTTGTTGTTTTATCAGTGAAAAGACAACATTTTCCCAGACTTCAGCGCTTTCATTAATATTTATTTCTTATTCTTTTCCAAAAATCTTTATATACAGTCAAACCTGTCTATAAAGGCCAACCCGGGAATGTCAAAAAGTGGCCTTTGTTGGCAGGTGGCCTCTCAATAGAGGGTTAAAATGCATTGACAATGGCTCTACGGGAGAGAACAATTGTGGTCTTTAGAGACAGGTTTTTCATATGTGGCCTTTATTCGGAGGTGGCCTTTAGCACAGGTTTCACTGTACATGCAAACATTGAAAAAATATTTTTGGGTTGATTTTCAGGGAATAATTTAAGTCCAATTCCTGTGAATGATAGCTCTGAGATATGTCGTTACTTTGCATGTGAGATATGTCGTTACTTTGCATGTGAGATATGTCGTTACTTTGCATATGAGATATGTCGTTACTTTGTGAGATATGTCGTTACTTTGCATGTCATTTACATTTAGTCATATACGGCGACACAATGAAACCAGGTGTTGCAACAGGGTGTATGACTTGAGGCCAATGGCAATGTGTCATCTGTTTGCTCAGCTGTAGGCTCACAGATAACAAAAAATCCTATGTGTAAACAATGTGTCATCTGTTTGCTCAGTTGTAAGATCACAGATAACACATACTATGTGTAAACAATGTGTCATCTGTTTGCTCAGTTGTAGGCCCACAGATAACACATCCTATGTGTAAACAATGTGTCATGTTTGCTCAGTTGTAGGCCCACAGATAACACATCCTATGTGTAAACAATGTGTCATGTTTGCTCAGTTGTAGGCCCACAGATAACACATCCTATGTGTAAACAATGTGTAATCTGTTTGCTCAGTTGTAGGCCCACAGATAACACATCCTATGTGTAAACAATGTGTAATCTGTTTGCTCAGTTGTAGGCCCACAGATAACACATCCTATGTGTAAACAATGTGTCATCTGTTTGCTCAGTTGTAGGCCCACAGATAACACATCCTATGTGTAAACAATGTGTAATCTGTTTGCTCAGTTGTAGGCCCACAGATAACACATCCTATGTGTAAACAATGTGTCATCTGTTTGCTCAGTTGTAAGATCACAGATAACACATACTATGTGTAAACAATGTGTCATCTGTTTGCTCAGTTGTAGGCCCACAGATAACACATCCTATGTGTAAACAATGTGTCATGTTTGCTCAGTTGTAGGCCCACAGATAACACATCCTATGTGTAAACAATGTGTCATGTTTGCTCAGTTGTAGGATCACAGATAACACATTCTATGTGTAAACAATGTGTAATCTGTTTGCTCAGTTGTAAGATCCATCACAGATAACACATGTATACTATGTGTAAACAATGTGTCATCTGTTTGCTCAGTTGTAGGCCCACAGATAACACATCCTATGTGTAAACAATGTGTAATCTGTTTGCTCAGTTGTAGGCCCACAGATAACACATCCTATGTGTAAACAATGTGTCATCTGTTTGCTCAGTTGTAAGATCCATCACAGATAACACATGTATACTATGTGTAAACAATGTGTCATCTGTTTGCTCAGTTGTAGGCCCACAGATAACACATCCTATGTGTAAACAATGTGTAATCTGTTTGCTCAGTTGTAGGCCCACAGATAACACATCCTATGTGTAAACAATGTGTAATCTGTTTGCTCAGTTGTAGGCCCACAGATAACACATCCTATGTGTAAACAATGGTAATCTGTTTGCTCAGTTGTAGGCCCACAGATAACACATCCTATGTGTAAACAATGTGTAATCTGTTTGCTCAGTTGTAGGATCACAGATAACACATGCAGTCCATTGTAGGGCCTACTTACTTTTTCATGATAATATATCGGAGGGAGTTTCCAAGTGTGTGATCTTCTTTATTGAGTACGAATGTCTGGCATGTCTCGTCTTCCATTCTACCCTCTGTTGGCATCTATAATAATAATAATATTAGTTAGTCATGAACATACATTTAAAATATCACAGTCGTAAGAAAAAATGTTTGCAAATATAATCACTGGGAAATATGAATTTCTTCTTGTAGTCTACCATACTGTTGTTAGCACTCATCTTTCATCGCTATTATCAGTGCCGAGAGTTTGTTTCCCGAGAGTTTGTTTCCCCGACAGTGATAAGTGATAAATAATGATGAGTTGATGAGTTGAGTAGTGCATTCTTCACGAAACGTTGCCAGAATTTGTCTGACACCAATCAGACAAATGATTAAACTGCACTTCAAATTCCAATTTATTTTGCCTAAACAAAGAATTTTGTGTCTGAAATGTGAGGCGATCATATTGGTTTTTTCTGAAATGTGAGGCGGTCCTATGGAATTTGAAAAGGTAGTGTTGCACCAAACCCCTCTTGAAACCTTCCAGAGTCAGTTTATACAAATTTATTTTAGCTCAATTGTGAAACAATTTCCTACAATATATATATATATATAACACTCTTGCGACCTCATTCATTGCCATGAGTGGAAACTAAATGCCTTGCATAAGGACACAATCATAACTGCTACAGCTGGGCACGAACTATGGACAATAGCGAATGCGCTACAACTGCGCTATCACGACTTCCACACCTTCGCACAGTTGACACTGCGGCTAGGTACTCTGGCAGCTTGTTCCACAGGCGTGCGGATGAAGGGAAGGAGTATCGAAGGTATAATGTCAGTAACAATATATCCGAACGTGTGGCCTGTGAACGCTCTGGTTACGTTGTGAAGTAATACTGTCGCTGGAATGTCAATGTAGCCATAGATGACCTGATACATACTCTAGCTGCTGTAGCCTCACTAGCCTGTATGCAGACCTGGGTGTATGAATCCCACACTGGATAGGTACTCAAGTGTTGGTCTCATGAGTCTGTTAAACTTGGACCTTGGTGTCCTGTAGACAGCTCAACACATTTCTTCTGATGAAGGCCTGCCTGTTGTTGGCTTCCTTGCTGGTAGCATCAATGTGAGGTGCCTTGCTCAATGACACTACATATCCTGACCGAGTATCGAACCCGGAACGATCGATTCCAAATCCGACGCTCTACCACTGGACCACGGATGCCACTTTCGATGCCAGGATAGGTCGTCCAACATTGTTATTCACACATATCTGTATGTATGCAACTCAAAACTAATTAATTTCAACAACTTCAACTTCATACTGCCGAACAATCAGTAATGATTATGATTGGCAGGCGCAGTCTAGAACAGTTTGTGAATCTAAAATGTTAAACAAACTATCAAACATCAACACAGAAACTACATGCACATCTCATTCTGACAAATCATTTGTAATCAAGGCGTCAAGAGTGGCCTTTTGTGGGGACATTATCCACCACCAGTTATCTGACGATAGTCCCTGGACAGTCATGGACCAGACTGTACCGTGTACGGTACTTTAGTCACTTCCAATAACATTCACATGAAGCGTCCTGAAACCACGAGGAATTTCGATACATATATTACATGAAATTGACAATATTATCTAATTTCTAATAAAACATTAGCGGTTATGTCATACAACAAACAACTTTCTCTTATCCATGTCAATTTCTACTGGTTTCCTTTGCTTTGAACCGCTGTCTGGTGCTTTAAAAGACATTTTAAAAAGAAATTTAACACAATATCTGGCTCGCTGAAAGGCTTAACTTTTGGACTGGTCTTATAGTCACAATTCTTCTACATTGAAAACAGACCTTCAAATCGAACAGTGTTAAACCAGTCAGTCATGTGTTAGTGATGTCATTTCCCAAGTAAATAGAGGGCTGTCAAAGGAAGAAAGCCAGGACACATTTTGCGTGTTATAAAACAGACACAGTTCCACCGGTATATAATGTATAATGCTCTACTGTAATCACTTTTTATTTTAACTGGGACATCTGTCAATGTGTTAATTTTCTGGTTTCCTACTTTCGATTTTGGCCAATTTGGGGGAACAAGAAGTTGAAGAACGAGGACAGATTCATGGGATGATACTATGACACACTCCCTTGTAAACACTGGTAAAAGTGTAGATTACTACTATTCTGTAGAGTTGATGTGCATGATTATATAAGCCAAAAAGAAATCTGTCCTCAGCAACACCTTTGGCAGCAATTTCTTTTGCTACATCTCATATCCCGAATTTTAGTTATGCTGTTCGTCAGAATTTACCAACTAGCAGAGACACCATGCCCCGTAGGAGAAAAGGACAATGCCTATGTTTACTTCTTCTTTTACTCTCGGGCGACATACAGACCAACCCCGGCCCAGGAAACGCATCCATTTGGCCTTGCGGCGCCTGCGATATCCCTGTCAATTGGTCCCAGCTGGGAGTCTGCTGTGACAACTGTTCAGTATGGTTTCATAAGACTTGCGAAGAAATCCCAACAAGGATCATGTCGTACCTAAACCGCAGTAGCGTCATCTGGCATTGTTGCAGATGCAATAGCATAAATGTTGACAGCTTTACGTTTAACAGCTTTGAACTCCATACATCAAACATCTTTACACCTCTGTATGATATAGACGCCTCGTTTGACTCGATTTCGTCATCCTACTTCAGCCTGCTGCATGCCAGCAGTCCGCATTTCAACAGATCACCGTCCAGACGTAGGCACAGGCCATCCTCAACTGATAGTATGCAGTCCAACTCCACTTCACACCGTACCTCCAGCCACAGGGAACATGACATCCCCCGCAACAAATCCAACGTGAGACTCCTTACAGTGAACTGCTGCAGCGTACGTACTAACCGCTCTGAATTTACTGCCGCCTTAGAATATATAAAGCCTGATCTAGTATGTGGAACAGAATCTTGGCTCAGGGGAGTAAAACCAGGCCAAGACCAAGACAAAAATGCCATCAAGTCGAGTGAGATATTCCCACCTGAACTGACTGTTCATCGAAATGATAGATCTTCTGGAGTCGGAGGAGGAGTGTTTACTGCTGCGAGGGACAGTTATGTTACTGATGCCCAGCCACAGCTAACTACAGATTGCGAAATCGTCTGGTCGAAGATCAAAACATGGAAAGGTAAAGATCTCTATCTCTGTTCCTTTTATATGCCCCATTGTAACATGAACGTCATCCGCCAGCTCGACGAATCCATCCGGCAGCTTACCAACTTAGCACGAGAGAAACATATTATCCTGGCAGGCGACTTCACCTGCCCAGATATTGACTGGTCCAACATGGTAACTACCAAAGGAGCGTCTGACAGAGATGTCCAACAAGCCCTGATTGACCTATCTATAGAACATCGCCTTACCCAAGTCCACAACCAACCAACACGAGACAACAATATGCTCGACCTGGTGTTCACCAACAATCCCTCACTCGTCAAAACGTCAACTTCAGTACCCGGCATTAGTGATCACGCCATGGTTGTAACGGACATCAACATCATTCCACAGAACAACAAACAGAAACCACGGAAAATCTTTATCTACTCAAAAGCGAATTGGAATAGTATACAACAAGACATGGAACACCTTTTCTAAGACGGTCATCAGTGAGGCCAAAAACTCTGTTCAGTCACTCTGGGACACCCTCAAATCTGGTATTGAGAAATCTATGGCCACGAATATTCCTACCAAGCTTAGTAAGAAAAGAAAATCACTACCTTGGCTTAGCAGAGACCTGAAGAGGATGACGAGAAGAAAGTCCAGGCTGTACAAGCATGCCAAGAAGACCAACCAGTGGGGCGCTTTCAAGTTATACCAGAAGGACTGCAAAAAGGCCTTTAAGAAAGCAGAGATAAACCACATCAACGACACAATCCAGAAGGGACTTGACGACAACAACATCAAGCCATTCTGGAGGTATGTCAAATCACGCAGACAGGACAGTGTTGGTGTGGCTCCTCTCAAGAAGATGGGAAGGCTACTGAACAACAGCAAGGACAAGGCTCAGATTCTAGTCGACCAGTTTAGGTCTGTCTTCACCAAGGATGACGACGATACCCGACTACCTGACACCAACAAGAGAAGTCGGAAAGCCATTCCTATGCTCAACATTACTACGAAGGGCGTTGAGTATCTTCTCCTGGCTATCAACACTGCCAAATCCAAGGGTCCCAACATGATCCCCAACCTGGTGTTGAAGACCTGTGCTTGCCAGCTAGCACCTGCAATAAGTACCATCTTCCAACTATCCGTTGACACCGGAAGAATCCCTACTGACTGGAAAAACGCGTTTGTATCCCCAGTCTTTAAGAAAGGCGATGTCCACCTTGCCGAAAACTACCGACCCGTCTCCCTGACCTGTGTAACATGTAAATTGTTAGAACTCATCATCTGCAAACACATCATGGACCATCTAGAAAACAACAACATCTTAACATCATTAAACCACGGATTCCGCTCTGGTTACTCCTGCGAAACTCAACTAGTAACAACTGTACATGACCTCCTTGCCAAGACTGACTCGGGTTCTCAGATCGACATGGCCATCCTAGATTTCAGCAAGGCATTTGATACCGTACCACACCGAAAACTCCTACACAAACTGGAACAGTATGGCATCACAGGCAGCATACACCACTGGCTCAGAGACTTTCTCACCAACAGAAGTATGAGGGTTGTTGTTGAGGGAGAGGAATCAGAAACAGCTTCTGTCGACTCCGGTGTCCCACAAGGTACAGTGCTCGGCCCACTACTATTCCTCTGCCACATTAATGATCTCCCAGAGTCTGTCAAATCCACAGTACGTTTGTTCGCCGATGACTGCCTCCTATACCGCAACATCAAAAACAGGAATGACCACGAAACCCTTCAAGAAGATTTACGCCAACTGGAAGCATGGGCAGATACCTGGGGAATGAGGTTTAATGCTAAAAAGTGCTACATTATGAGCATAAACCAGAAGTCCTCCAAGTTCTATCAGCTGGACAACCACATCTTACAGCAGGTCCCAGAAAACCCCTACCTTGGAGTGACGATAGCAGAAGACCTCAAATGGAGCTCACTTATCACCAAGATCACGAAGAAAGCAAACTCCACCTTGGGCTTCCTCCGCAGAAACCTAAAGCAATGCCCCGAATCTTGCCGCAGAACAGCCTACCTTTCGCTAGTACGCTCCACACTAGAATATAGCTCGATTATATGGGACCCTTACCACCAGAAGGACACCGACAAACTTGAGAAAGTACAGAGACAGGCCGCCAGGTTCATATCAGGAGACTACACCACCAATTCTACAGGGTGCGTCACTCGAATGCTTCATGACTCGAGGCTTCCATCCCTCCAGGACCGAAGGAAGGCGAATCGTCTGATATTCTTCTATAAGGTGGTCGAGGGGCTGGTACCAGCCCTGCCAAGCCATGACTTTTTGACACCAGTACGTAAGAACAAACGTAAAGTAACCCCCAAGACATTTAGTGGCTATAATACTGACAACATCATAGATAGACAAACTGTGAACCACTCTAGGTGTTTTGTGCCAGTGCAGTGTAGGACAAAACAATATAGACAGTCATTCTTCCCACAGACTATTATTGACTGGAATAAACTGGAAGATAGTGTTGCATGCGCGAGTGCAGTCGGCAGCTTCAGAACAGCTGTCCACACGTGGGACTAGAAGACTCCCACACTCTCTCTCCCATTGCGTCTACGCTGAAAGGCCCTGCAACGTTACTATCCAGATCCAGACGGTTTCTTTTCAAATATTTTTAAAGTAACCAAGCCCAAGTCGGGGTTCGAACACACAACTGCCTGATCCTCCATTACCTGGAGGCGAACACTCTACCGCGTCACTATAAAAGCTAGCTCTATAGCGAGACAGTATAAATCTCCCTATATACCACTACATAATACATTCCTCCCCTCTTCATATCTTTTGAATCCAGACATCAACCGTTCATACAGTAATTCAACGGAGTATAGCACTCTCCAACCGAAGTACGAGTCTGTGTAGTCAAACATGGGCCCGAAAAACACTTCTGACACCATTAAAGTAACCAAGCCCAAGTTGGGGTTCGAACTGCCTGATCCTCCATTACCTGGAGGCGAACACTCTACAGCGTCGCTATAAAAACTAGCTCTATAGCGAGACAGTATAAGTCTCCTTATATACTAATCCAAATATTTAGACCTGAAAAATGTGACATTTTACTATCCAGCGTAACTCTGCCATGAAATTTAAACGTTGATTTCATGTATAATATTGTGTCAAGAGACGTTATAGACTGTGCAGAATTCTAACAACGGTAGTGTGTTCATCTTGTTAACAATTTTAATTTATAAAAACGACTTTAGAATTATAAAATATGCTACGCGTAATTGAGGTTTAGCGTTTAGACTTCGATAAATGCCTGGATAGTAAAATGTCACATTTTTCAAGTCTAACTATTTGGACTAAATATTACAACTATTTTCCTGATTATTTGGCATTCCCAGGACAGTTTGGTGATAAACGCCAAGCATTTTAGTCCTGCTATCCCCATCCATTTACGAGGCGGGGGGAGGGGGACAAGAGCTAGGTAGCGGATGACTGATTTATCAGGATTTTTAAAATTCTGTCCAGAAATAGAATTGGAACCAAATTGTATTATTATTCAGGAGTGTGCTGATGTCGATGCTGAATGTGTGTGAGACATATATCTTTCAGGAGAAACATCACCTAGTTTTCATAGTTTTGTATTGCAGGATGCCTATCTTATTTGGTACCGTGGCTAGAGGGACCACAGTCCTTGCCAAGTATGCAAGTTGTGCGGGCAACTTTACAGAGGTCACTGAACAAATACTGGCCAAAATTCCACCAGATAACTCCAAACTTACATACTCTCATGGAAGGTATAGTATTTATAATATTCACGCCATGCTGAGGCTAAGTTGTTTTCTGATGAACCAATCTCAGACTGATCATTTCTATATATAGTCATATACAGTACAGTCTGCCTCCGTGATCGAGTGGTTACGGTCGCTGACTTGTATACGACTGCTGTAACCTATCATCACTGATGGTCACGGGTTCGAGCCCCGCTCAGGCAGTGTCTCATTTATATGAAAAAGTTGACAGTTTCTTACAGAGGTTGGTGCACCCAAGTACTGGTTAACCGCTGTAGCCTGCCCAGGAAAGGTGTTGTTAGGTAAACTACCCGCCGGCGATATAGCCCAAAATGGTGCTGATGCAGGCGTAAAACCCGAAATATAACATAACATGCTGAGGCTAAGTTGTTTTCTGATGAACCAAACTGATCATTTCTATATATAGTCATATACAGTACAGTACATTTTATTTAGTTTTTAATCTACCCATGAAATCATCAATAGAAGTGTTTGTTTATTCTGCCTTAAATAATACCTGTGTTTACTGTTTCCTGTAAAGAAAATAGGGTCGTTCGGTAGGGAATTTGTTTTTTTATTGTTTTTTTACCATACACAGAAAATTCTGGGTCGGGGGGTTAAAAAAACAGGTCGGTTGGGAAACACAGATATTTTTGCCTTATAGTACCCCTATTGAAAGGGCCAATCATATTTTACTTATCAGACATCTGTTATGACAATCAGTTCTTCAGATAGGCAATCAGTAACCAATATTATTATTTTCCGGTCCCCATTAGGGGTAACCCTAGTAACCAAGATTTAACACTTTGGTCCACACAATTGTCAAACAACACCATTATCGCTTCCCACATATAGCCGCAATTCAACGCAATAATCTATTCCCATATACATGTATATTGATTATTGAGCACAATGTGCCTATTGCTGATAAGCAGTATGGAGATACAATGAGTAATTGACCTCTTCTGTTGTGGAATTACGGGTTAGTTTAAACAATATTTTTTTATTTTTTTTATTCAATGAATATACATAGTATAATGATCACAATAAGAAAATACATGTAGGATTGAGAAAGCAACTTGCTTATATGGTTACCTCTTTCCTAGAATTACGGGTTAACTAGCTAGCTGACCTCCGGCTCCCCGCAGACGCCTTAGCCACTAGGCCATGGAGATGGTGAGAAGTGTGCAGTATCCTTGTATAGCATAACATCGCAGTTAGTTTATACAAATTTATTTTAGCTCGATTGCAAAACAAGTTCTTACAACTTATATTAATCACTCTCGAGACCTCATTCCTGATGGAATCCATCGCCACAAGGGAGAGAGAAGAGGCAACATGGAATTTAAATGCATTGCCTAAGAGCACAATCGTAATTGTGTTGATGTACAGTCAAACCTGTGTTAGTGGTCACCTCTATTATGCAGCCAACCTGTATTAAGCAGCCAATTTCCAGATTCCCAATGTGTTGTTCTATTATGCATTTGACCTCTATTAAGCAGCCACATGTGCTAAGCAGCCACATTCTGTCATTCCCTTGGCTGGCTGCTTAAGACAGGTTTGACTATATACCGTATTTCTATGTTTCTCCTAACTTATTTATTACTGACTTGCAGTTACTTGTTCCACTATATTTGTGAAGACAGAATTGTCTACCTGTGTATAACAGATGATGTAAGTACTATGTTGTTTTTTATGTATAATGTTGGCGCCCTCCCCTGATTACTCAAAGTGAGCCTTAAGTTCAAGACTCGGGTCGGTTGAGTTGGGTCTCCTTGAGGTTGGTATTCTGTCTAGCCATATTTTACCCAACCAAGCATTCTTGCGCATGTTGAGGCTATGTATGATATTTGGGATGATTTGACGAATGTTTTCTCTTATAAACTGACATTAGGGGCGAAAATGGCGGGTGGTAGGGGAGGCCCTGTGGATGACAATGGTGAGTATAGGGCAGGCCCTGGGGTGATATATCAAGTGGTAGGGGAGGCCATGGGGTGACTATGTTGAGTGGTAGGAGCCAATTTGAATAACTCGGAGCCAAGTAAGAGCCATATAGTTCACAGATAAATATTTGAAGCCATTTAATTGACATTTAAAACCAAACAAATTTGCGGCAAATATTTTCGCCAATATTTGTTTTTTGGCGGTTGACAGCGGGAACCCTACTAGACAACTCCGTGTTGCTATAACTCGGCTGAACTAGCTAGCGCCACACGTAATAATCTGGCCTTCAATGCTCATTTGGTGAAATATGATTTGATCAATACACCGATACAAACGAATAGCCTCTATACATTATGTATAGTTAAACCTGTCTTGTACAGCCAGCAAGCCAAGGGAATCATAGAAAGTGGCTGCTTAGCACAGATGGCTGCTTAATAGAGGTAAAATGTATAGTAAATATATTGGGGGACTGGCAGCTGGCTGCTTAATACAGGTTGGCTGTTTAATAGAGGGGTTGACTGTATTTCAATGATAAATATTCCATTAATTTAGACATATCTAGTTGTTTGAACTTTGTATACATGTATAACTGTGGTTGTTGTATATTAAACAGCTGTCTAACTTCCTTATTTCAGGACTATGAGAGAGCCAAGGCGTTCGTCTTTTTATCAGAAATCAAGAGGAAGTAAGAATTTTTATAGCATTTTTCAAGGCTTCTACAAATGTTTATTATAACGCTGGATTAAATACATGTTTAAAAGACTTTGGTGCTGTTGGGTAGCAGTATGAAATATTAGGTACTTTTGTCATTTTGAAAATAAATATGTTTATTATGTGCTTTTCCTTAGCACAGGTTGTTGCCTAATTGAGGTTACATGTATAATAAACAACAGATTGGGTATCAGGAAACTGGCTCCTTAATAATGGTGACAACTAACACAGGTTTGCCTGTAGTCTGACAGAAGAGCAGAGCAATTCATAAAACTATTTTTCACTACAGTGAAATTATGCAAGATAGTTCGTTCAAGATATTTTTCAACTATTTCTCACTACAGTGAAATTATGCAAGATATTTTTCACTGCCATTTATCCAAGAATGTTATGTTATATATATTTATACCATATTTCTCAGTATTGCATTATAAATAATGTAATAAATGTATGACGTATATACCTGACTATAAGTCGATCTCGGGTCATAAGTCGAGGGTCAAATTTTTTATTCAAAATGCCGAATTTAAGCTTGGTCCTTCGATAAGTCGAGGGTACTTTGGACTTATGTATTCAAAATGCCGAATTTAAGCTGGATCCTTCCATAAGTCGAGGGTCAAATTTTGTATTCAAAATGCTGGATTTAAGCTGGATCCTTCCATAAGTCGAGGGTACTTTGGACTTATGGCATTTGTTGAGGCAATGATTTTTTAAATCTCGTTTTAGAATGAAAAACTGATCTCAATTTGAGATATCGGGTTGAATTTATTCCATTAAAAGTCATACAAAAATGGACCGATGAACAACATTAATTTTAAAAGTTTGTTTATCAGCTTTTCTATGTGTTATAATGTAAATAATTGTCTAAGCAAATTGTTCTATTAAATAAAAAAAAAACCGGATGTAAATAAAGTAAAAAAAATAATATCCAACTTTTTTGTTAAATTTTTCCCCCCATAAGTCGACCTAGTACTTTCACCACATTTCTGGATGATAAAATGGTCGAGTTATGGCCGGAAATATACGGTACATATTATTTCAGATTCCAGATGCAATATGGAGTACGGGCACAAACAGCTTTACCATATGCGATGAACAGCGAGTTTAGTCGAGTGATGGCTACACAGATGGTTTGTACTATATCTTCTGTTACTCATATCTATCGGGTCTATACCACAATGCCTCAAAAACATATCCTGAACATTTCAACTTGATGTGTTACCAATTGAGAAAGTTGTGAATTGCTTTGTGATCAAGACAGATGATTTTGAAAGTACATATTAAATGTCGTGCCAGCATTAATGACGTTCTATAATCTGTAATTTTGGTCGCTTATGACGTCAGTATTTTTTTACTATCAATTTAAGAAATGCACATTATTTAGTATAAGAAATTCCTATTTTTCACATTTAGAGTCCACAAATTTTAGTTTACAGTCAAACTTGTGTTAGTGTATAATAAAACATCATATTGGGAATCTGGAAACTGGCTGCTTAATACAGTTTGGCTGCTTAATACAGTGTGGCTGCTTAATATAGTTTGGCTGCTTAATAGAGGTGACCACTAACACATGATTGACAGTATATGTGTTTATATAAGTTTCTAGCTTTACCAAAAAAAGGTTTTGTAAACAATTTAGGTTGGTAATGAATAATTTTAAGTATTGTTTCTTCAGAGAGTGTCCTCGGACAACACTAGTTCACCAGACAAAGTGGACAAAGTACAGGGCCAAGTGGATGAACTTAAAGGGATTATGGTTAGAAATATAGGTACGGTTAAAGTGCATATCACCTGCAGTATGACATCCACAAATAACCTGCAGTACGACATCCACAAATAACCTGCAGTATAACATCCACAAATAACCTGCAGTACAACATCCACAAATAACCTGCAGTATGGCATCCACAAATAACCTGCAGTACGACATCCACAAATAACCTGCAGTACAACATCCACAAATAACCTGCAGTACAACATCCACAAATAACCTGCAGTACGGCATCCACAAATAACCTGCAGTACGGCATCCACAAATAACCTGCAGTATGGCATCCACAAATAACCTGCAGTACAACATCCACAAATAACCTGCAGTACAACATCCACAAATAACCTGCAGTATGACATCCACAAATAACCTGCAGTATGACATCCACAAATAACCTGCAGTATGGCATCCACAAATAACCTGCAGTATGGCATCCACAAATAACCTGCAGTATGACATCCACAAATAACCTGCAGTACGACATCCACAAATAACCTGCAGTATGACATCCACAAATAACCTGCAGTACAACATCCACAAATAACCTGCAGTACGACATCCACAAATAACCTGCAGTACGACATCCACAAATAACCTGCAGTATGGCATCCACAAATAACCTGCAGTATAGCATCCACAAATAACCTGCAGTACGACATCCACAAATAACCTGCAGTACGACATCCACAAATAACCTGCAGTATGGCATCCACAAATAACCTGCAGTATGACATCCACAAATAACCTGCAGTACGACATCCACAAATAACCTGCAGTACGACATCCACAAATAACCTGCAGTATGGCATCCACAAATAACCTGCAGTATGGCATCCACAAATAACCTGCAGTATGGCATCCACAAATAACCTGCAGTATGGCATCCACAAATAACCTGCAGTAAGACATCCACAAATAACCTGCAGTACGACATCCACAAATAACCTGCAGTACGACATCCACAAATAACCTGCAGTATGACATCCACAAATAACCTGCAGTATGGCATCCACAAATAACCTGCAGTAAGGCATCCACAAATAACCTGCAGTATGGCATCCACAAATAACCTGCAGTACGGCATCCACAAATAACCTGCAGTATGGCATCCACAAATAACCTGCAGTATGGCATCCACAAATAACCTGCAGTACGACATCCACAAATAACCTGCAGTATGACATCCACAAATAACCTGCAGTACGGCATCCACAAATAACCTGCAGTATGGTATCCACAAATAACCTGCAGTATGGCATCCACAAATAACCTGCAGTACGGCATCCACAAATAACCTGCAGTATGGCATCCACAAATAACCTGCAGTATGACATCCACAAATAACCTGCAGTACGACATCCACAAATAACCTGCAGTACAACATCCACAAATAACCTGCAGTACGACATCCACACATAACCTGTAGTACGACATCCACACATAACCTGCAGTACGACATCCACAAATAACCTGCAGTATGGCATCCACAAATAACCTGCAGTAAGACATCCACAAATAACCTGCAGTACGACATCCACAAATAACCTGCAGTACAACATCCACAAATAACCTGCAGTACGACATCCACAAATAACCTGCAGTATGGCATCCACAAATAACCTGCAGTAAGACATCCACAAATAACCTGCAGTACGACATCCACAAATAACCTGCAGTACGACATCCACAAATAACCTGCAGTACGACATCCACAAATAACCTGTAGTATGGCATCCACAAATAACCTGCAGTACAACATCCACAAATAACCTGCAGTACAACATCCACAAATAACCTGCAGTATGACATCCACAAATAACCTGCAGTATGACATCCACAAATAACCTGCAGTATGGCATCCACAAATAACCTGCAGTATGGCATCCACAAATAACCTGCAGTATGACATCCACAAATAACCTGCAGTACGACATCCACAAATAACCTGCAGTATGACATCCACAAATAACCTGCAGTACAACATCCACAAATAACCTGCAGTACGACATCCACAAATAACCTGCAGTACGACATCCACAAATAACCTGCAGTATAGCATCCACAAATAACCTGCAGTATAGCATCCACAAATAACCTGCAGTACGACATCCACAAATAACCTGCAGTACAACATCCACAAATAACCTGCAGTATGGCATCCACAAATAACCTGCAGTATGACATCCACAAATAACCTGCAGTATGGCATCCACAAATAACCTGCAGTATGGCATCCACAAATAACCTGCAGTATGGCATCCACAAATAACCTGCAGTATGGCATCCACAAATAACCTGCAGTATGGCATCCACAAATAACCTGCAGTATGGCATCCACAAATAACCTGCAGTACAACATCCACAAATAACCTGCAGTACGACATCCACAAATAACCTGCAGTATGACATCCACAAATAACCTGCAGTATGGCATCCACAAATAACCTGCAGTATGGCATCCACAAATAACCTGCAGTATGGCATCCACAAATAACCTGCAGTATGGCATCCACAAATAACCTGCAGTATGGCATCCACAAATAACCTGCAGTACGGCATCCACAAATAACCTGCAGTATGGCATCCACAAATAACCTGCAGTATGGCATCCACAAATAACCTGCAGTACGACATCCACAAATAACCTGCAGTATGACATCCACAAATAACCTGCAGTACGGCATCCACAAATAACCTGCAGTATGGTATCCACAAATAACCTGCAGTATGGCATCCACAAATAACCTGCAGTACGGCATCCACAAATAACCTGCAGTATGGCATCCACAAATAACCTGCAGTATGACATCCACAAATAACCTGCAGTATGACATCCACAAATAACCTGCAGTATGACATCCACAAATAACCTGCAGTACGACATCCACAAATAACCTGCAGTACGACATCCACAAATAACCTGCAGTACGACATCCACACATAACCTGTAGTACGACATCCACACATAACCTGCAGTACGACATCCACAAATAACCTGCAGTATGGCATCCACAAATAACCTGCAGTAAGACATCCACAAATAACCTGCAGTACGACATCCACAAATAACCTGCAGTACGACATCCACAAATAACCTGCAGTATGACATCCACAAATAACCTGCAGTATGGCATCCACAAATAACCTGCAGTAAGACATCCACAAATAACCTGCAGTACGACATCCACAAATAACCTGCAGTACGACATCCACAAATAACCTGCAGTATGGCATCCACAAATAACCTGCAGTACAACATCCACAAATAACCTGCAGTACAACATCCACAAATAACCTGCAGTATGACATCCACAAATAACCTGCAGTACAACATCCACAAATAACCTGCAGTACAACATCCACAAATAACCTGCAGTATGGCATCCACAAATAACCTGCAGTATAACATCCACAAATTAATGTTGGGCTTTCATGGCCTACAAATCACTTGCCCCTCACACCTGTAGGTTTGAATTCCTCTGGGAGTGTACAATTATATCAAGTGAGGAAGCTATCCAGCTTACTTGCGGATGGTCGGTGGTTCTACCCATGTGCCCGTCCGTGCCTGAAATGCTGCTCATAGAGTCATCTTTGTCCTCCTCCATCAATAATAGCTGGAGAGTCGCCATATGACCCAACCATTGGTGAGACCTTAATCCATAAATACACACCAATAAAAGATGTCTAGTCAAATTAAAAGAAACATGTGTAGTCCTGAATGACTCGGTTATAAACTAACGGCTAGATGTTAATCAAACTTTGCCTAAAGTATTGGCAACAATCTCTACCAAGTTTGATGCCAATGTGTAAAACATATAGGTGGCCCCCATGTCTAATTAAGGAAACTTTTATATTGAATCAGCTGAGTACGACCGTCGATGATGATGCAAGTTTATTTACCTCGCCACCTCACTGCATATAGATGAACAACCTGACCGTCGATGATGATGCAAGTTTATTTACCTCGCCACCTCACTGCATATAGATGAACAACCTGACCGTCGATGATGCAAGTTTAGTTACCTCGCCACCTCACTGCATATAGATGAACAACCAGACCGTCGATGATGCAAGTTTATTTACCTCCCCACCTCACTGCATATAGATGAACAACCAGACCGTCGATGATGATGCAAAGTTTATTTACCTCGCCACCTCACTGCATAGAGATGAACAACCAGACCGTCGATGATGCAAGTTTATTTACCTCCCCACCTCACTGCATATAGATGAACAACCAGACCGTCGATGATGCAAGTTTATTTACCTCCCCACCTCACTGCATATAGATGAACAACCAGACCGTCGATGATGCAAGTTTATTTACCTCGCCACCTCACTGCATATAGATGAACAACCAGACCGTCGATGATGCAAGTTTATTTACCAGACCATCTAATGCAAACAGACAGATATGTAGTCCAGCGTGTTAACCACATATTTTCAGCAATGCGTTGTGAATAATAAAACAAATCGGTCTTGACACGTTAGTACTTGACGACGGATATGTAGTCCAGTGGTAACACGATGGACTGGTAATCCAGGGATCGCAGGTTTGATCCCCCCATCTGACCCTAATAAAATTAACAGTCTTTCCGATGGGACTTTAAACCAAGGTCTCGTGTTGGTGCTTTACACCATACACGTAAAAGAACCAGATGAGACTCTGGAATGGGTCTCTGTCTGCATCATTGCACTGATATTTCCTTTCAGATCAAATAGCTGATGTTTCCTTTCAGATCAAATAGCTGATAGAGGTGAACGATTAGAATTGTTAGTAGACAAGACAGAAGATCTTAGCACCAATGTAAGTACACGATGTCTATATAAATTTATAATTCATATGTAAATTAATCCTACGAAACAGTTCCAGTGGAGAAAACCCACCTGTCCGATCTGGCGACCACCGTACCATCTCACATAGTTTGCGGTCCGAGGATCGAACCCGGGTTCATTTACTGCTTAAGTAATCTTGGTGTTCTGTTTATTCATAAGCATTTAATGGAGCTTTGGCATTGCATGCATGTGAACCCAGGGATCATTCTAGAGGGCGATGTGGGCGAAATTTGTGGCCCTAGGGACCTGACTTCGCCTCTGGGGGGGGGCCCCACTTCTCCCTAAAAAAAATTTGGTTTTTAAGATTTTCAAACAAAATTTTGTCTAGTAAGATACACTGGGCCATTATAAAGCACTCCTTCTATTCAAATGTTGTATTTAATGGTTGTACTGTGCATTTTAACCCTATTTTAGTATATTAAAGATAGCGATTTAAGGTAGCTATCACGCGCTTTCTCACTTCTCCCAAAAATTCTGACCTAGAATGAACCCGGGAACCGGAAATCACTGATTCAGAGTCATCAATAATAATAGATTGAAATTTAAAATCAAATTTGTGAAGATCTGTCCAGCTAGGATATTATATTTGTATGATGTATAAGTCCCTTTATTAATTTTATTTCGATATTTATTTTATTTATTTGTACAACACCATTGAATATGTTTTATGTAAAAATAGGTGTTTTATCAAATTATCGTAAAAATTTCAAACTTTTTGTAGGTTTACTAGTTAACACTAAAATAAATTTACATGCAAAATATAGGTTTTTTTTTCATTAGAAGAATAAGAATGCATAGAACAGATTTTAATTTTTGCCTGAATCTAAAAAACGATGCAAAATAGTATATGCTAGTAATACCCAAAACTGAACATGATCACTGTGGTGGAAACTGAACATGTAGTTTTATGTTATAGGCTGTCACGTTTAAGAAGACGAGTAGAAACCTTGCCCGATCACTGTGGTGGAAACTGAACATGTAGTTTTATGTTATAGGCTGTCACGTTTAAGAAGACGAGTAGAAACCTTGCCCGATCACTGTGGTGGAAACTGAACATGTAGTTTTATGTTATAGGCTGTCACGTTTAAGAAGACGAGTAGAAACCTTGCCCGATCACTGTGGTGGAAACTGAACATGTAGTTTTATGTTATAGGCTGTCACGTTTAAGAAGACGAGTAGAAACCTTGCCCGATCACTGTGGTTGAAAGTGAACATGTAGTTTTATGTTACAGGCTGTCACGTTTAAGAAGACGAGTAGAAACCTTGCCCGATCACTGTGGTGGAAACTGAACATGTAGTTTTATGTTATAGGCTGTCACGTTTAAGAAGACGAGTAGAAACCTTGCCCGATCACTGTGGTGGTAACTGAACATGTAGTTTTATGTTATAGGCTGTCACGTTTAAGAAGACGAGTAGAAACCTTGCC
>CM026391.1:11824742-11872594 GCA_014843695.1 Archivesica marissinica
ACTGAACATGTAGTTTTATGTTATAGGCTGTCACGTTTAAGAAGACGAGTAGAAACCTTGCCCGATCACTGTGGTGGTAACTGAACATGTAGTTTTATGTTATAGGCTGTCACGTTTAAGAAGACGAGTAGAAACCTTGCCCGATCACTGTGGTGGTAACTGAACATGTAGTTTTATGTTATAGGCTGTCACGTTTAAGAAGACGAGTAGAACCTTGCCCGATCACTGTGGTGGAAACTGAACATGTAGTTTTATGTTATAGGCTGTCACGTTTAAGAAGACGAGTAGAAACCTTGCCCGATCACTGTGGTGGTAACTGAACATGTAGTTTTATGTTATAGGCTGTCACGTTTAAGAAGACGAGTAGAAACCTTGCCCGATCACTGTGGTGGTAACTGAACATGTATTTTATGTTATAGGCTGTCACGTTAAGAAGACGAGTAGAAACCTTGCCGATCACTGTGGTGGAAACTGAACATGTAGTTTTATGTTATAGGCTGTCACGTTTAAGAAGACGAGTAGAAACCTTGCCCGATCACTGTGGTGGTAACTGAACATGTAGTTTTATGTTATAGGCTGTCACGTTTAAGAAGACGAGTAGAAACCTTGCCCGATCACTGTGGTGGTAACTGAACATGTAGTTTTATGTTATAGGCTGTCACGTTTAAGAAGACGAGTAGAAACCTTGCCCGATCACTGTGGTGGAAACTGAACATGTAGTTTTATGTTATAGGCTGTCACGTTTAAGAAGACGAGTAGAAACCTTGCCGATCACTGGGTGGTAACTGAACATGTAGTTTATGTTATAGGCTGTCACGTTTAGAAGACGAGTAGAAACCTTGCCCGATCACTGTGGTGGTAACTGAACATGTAGTTTTATGTTATAGGCTGTCACGTTTAAGAAGACGAGTAGAAACCTTGCCCGATCACTGTGGTGGAAACTGAACATGTAGTTTTATGTTATAGGCTGTCACGTTTAAGAAGACGAGTAGAAACCTTGCCGATCACTGTGGTGGTAACTGAACATGTAGTTTATGTTATAGGCTGTCACGTTAAGAAGACGAGTAGAAACCTTGCCCGATCACTGTGGTGGTAACTGAACATGTAGTTTTATGTTATAGGCTGTCACGTTTAAGAAGACGAGTAGAAACCTTGCCCGATCACTGTGGTGGAAACTGAACATGTAGTTTTATGTTATAGGCTGTCACGTTTAAGAAGACGAGTAGAAACCTTGCCCGATCACTGTGGTGGAAACTGAACATGTAGTTTTATGTTATAGGCTGTCACGTTTAAGAAGACGAGTAGAAACCTTGCCCGATCACTGTGGTGGAAACTGAACATGTAGTTTTATGTTATAGGCTGTCACGTTTAAGAAGACGAGTAGAAACCTTGCCCGATCACTGTGGTGGTAACTGAACATGTAGTTTTATGTTATAGGCTGTCACGTTTAAGAAGACGAGTAGAAACCTTGCCCGATCACTGTGGTGGTAACTGAACATGTAGTTTTATGTTATAGGCTGTCACGTTTAAGAAGACGAGTAGAAACCTTGCCCGATCACTGTGGTGGAAGAACATCAAGATAACTATCATAATTGGTGTTGTTATAATTGTAAGTATGCAAAAGAATTGTAAGTATGCAAAAGAATTGTAAGTAAAAGAATTGTAAGTATGCAAAAGAATTGTAAGTTCAAGAATTGTAAGTATGCAAAAGAATTGTAAGTATGCAAAAGAATTGTAAGAATTGTAAGTATGCAAAAGAATTGTAAGTATGCAAAAGAATTGTGTCACATTAAGATTATTATACAAATTATTTTAGCTTGATTGCGAAAAATCCATCACCATGAGGGAGAGAGAAGAGGCAGTATTTAAGTGTCTTGCCACGGACACCACCGCCATGGTTCTGACGGGGCTCAAACTCACAACCTCTGGGTTAGAGCATATCCAGAGCTGCCTGCCTAAATGATTGTAATTTGTGTACACTGAAGTATTTTTAAAAAAACTTTATATTTTTAATTTTGTTTTAACATATTTATTCATTCATAATGTACAGTACATATATATTCTGTACAGAATGAAAATGGATTTACTCGAAAGCGTAAAACTTATTGAGATTATCTCCATTTAAATATTGGTTTAAACATATGTATTCATTCATAATGTACAGTACATATCTATTGTATACAGAATGAACATGGATTTAATCGAAAGCTTAAAACTTATTGTGATTATCTCCATGTTTAATTTGTGAATAATATACACAAGAATGTTGAGAGATTGTGTCATGAATTAAATTGATTATTCTAATTAATCTGTTGCTATAACGATGCTAGAAAATGGCTTCTATTGTGCATACAAATTGTCTCTGTAGGGATTTACCATTAGGCGTAAGCGACCCGACTAGCTCAAGTTAGTAGGTTCGTCCTGTAAGCGGAAATTCCAGGAGTGAGTCAGGGATCATTCTAGAGGGCGATGTGGGCGAAATTGTCGCCTAAGGACCCTCACTTCTCCCTAATAAAATAAAATTAAAAAAAAATATTTTTTGGTTTTTTACAATTTTCAAACAAAATTTTGTCTAGTAAGATACACTGGTCCATTATAAAGCACTCCTTCTATTCAAATGTTGTATTTAATGGTTGTACTGTGCATTTTAACCCTATTTTGCAGAAGTATATTAAAGAACACCATTTAAGGAAGCGATCACGCGCTTTCTCACTTCTCCCAAAAATTCTGACCTAGAATGACTGCGTATTTTTCTCGAAAAATAAATCATAAATACAAGACATTCTTGTGCTTTATGTTTATTTATTGTCGCTACCGGTTGCCCATATGAGCGACGCCTCCTGAAGAGATTAGTCATTTTAGATTTTTGGAGGATAGTGCAATGATACAGACAGAGACCCATTCCAGAGTCTCATCTGGTTCTTTTACGTGCACGGTGTAAAGCACCGACACGAGACCTCGGTTTAACGTCCCATCTGAAAGACTGTTAATTTTATAAGGGTCAGACGGGGGATCGAACCTGCGATCCCTGGATTACCAGTCCAGCCTGTTACCACTAAACTACAGATCCGTCTTGTTGTCCATTTCAGATTATTCTATATTTCATCGTGGCAGCCGCATGTGGAGGACTGAATATGCCGTGCACAAAAAGCAACTGATAATGTATTACAAGACATAGCAGTATTTCAGACAAGGGCGGGTATCTGGGTTGAGCCACCGTATCCCCTCTGATCAGGCACTGGCTGCCACCCAGGCAGAACCACCGACGTTCCACACGCCAGCATAAAGAATTCGACATTCTCAGTCGTATTTTATTTTTTGAATTTCAAACAATTGTACATATTACAAACAACAGAGCTCATGACAACATGGACACAGTAAAACCTGTGACCAAGGATTACGCCTGGGAGAGTATACTGTTTGTCTTTATGGATCAGTAGTCTTTATTGTTCGATCAAATTTTAAGATACGGATTCATCGGGATCTTCTGTATTCACAAGGTGGTCTTTGTTCGGAGGTGGTCTTTGTTCAGAGGTGGTCTTTGTTCGGAGGTGGTCTTTGTTCGGAGGTGGTCTTTGTTCGAAGGTGGTCTTTGTTCAGAGGTGGTCTTTGTTTAGAGGTGATCTTTGTTCGGAGGTGGTCTTTGTTCGAAGGTGGTCTTTGTTCAGAGGTGGTCTTTGTTTGGAGGTGATCTTTGTTCGGAGGTGGTCTTTGTTCGGAGGTGGTCTTTGTTCGGAGGTGGTCTTTGTTCGAAGGTGATCTTTGTTCGGAGGTGATCTTTGTTCGAAGGTGGTCTTTGTTCGGAGGTGATCTTTGTTCGGAGGTGGTCTTTCAGACAGGCATGAATATATTATGTACATATTATATAAAACTGAGTCAATCTACGTGTACAAGTAGGATGGAGACATAAATGTGAGTCAGTCTACATGTACAAGTAGGATGGAGACATAAATGTGAGTCAGTCTACATATACAAGTAGGATGGAGACATAAATGTGAGTCCCTCTACATGTACAAGTAGAATGGAGACATAAATGTGAGTCCCTCTACATGTACAAGTAGGATGGAGACATAAATGTGAGTCAGTCTACAGGTACAAGTAGGATGGAGACATAAATGCGAGTCAGTCTACATGTAGGATGGAGACATAAATGTGAGTCAGTCTACATGTACAAGTAGGATGGAGACATATATGTGAGTCAGTCTACAAGTAGGATGGAGACAAAAATGTGAGTCAGTCTACATGTAGGATGGAGACATAAATGTGAGTCAGTCTACAGGTAGGATGGAGACATAAATGTGAGTCAGTCTACATGTAGGATGGAGACATATATGTGAGTCCCTCTACAGGTAGGATGGAGACATAAATGTGAGTCCCTCTACAGGTAGGATGGAGACATATATGTGAGTCCCTCTACAGGTAGGATGGAGACATAAATGTGAGTCAGTCTACATGTACAAGTAGGATGGAGACATAAATGTGAGTCAGTCTACAGGTACAAGTAGGATGGAGACATAAATGTGAGTCAGTCTACAGGTACAAGTAGAATGGAGACATAAATGTGAGTCAGTCTACAGGTACAAGTAGGATGGAGACATAAATGCGAGTCAGTCTACATGTAGGATGGAGACATAAATGTGAGTCAGTCTACATGTACATGTAGGATGGAGACATAAATGTGAGTCAGTCTACATGTAGGATGGAGACATAAATGTGAGTCAGTCTACATGTACAAGTAGGATGGAGACATAAATGTGAGTCAGTCTACAGGTACAAGTAGGATGGAGACATAAATGTGAGTCAGTCTACATGTACAAGTAGGATGGAGACATAAATGTGAGTCCCTCTACAGGTAGGATGGAGACATATATGTGAGTCAGTCTACATGTACAAGTAGGATGGAGACATAAATGTGAGTCAGTCTACATGTAGGATGGAGACATAAATGTGAGTCAGTCTACATGTACAAGTAGGATGGAGACATAAATGTGAGTCAGTCTACATGTACATGTAGGATGGAGACATAAATGTGAGTCAGTCTACATGTAGGATGGAGACATAAATGTGAGTCAGTCTACATGTACAAGTAGGATGGAGACATAAATGTGAGTCAGTCTACAGGTACAAGTAGGATGGAGACATAAATGTGAGTCAGTCTACATGTACAAGTAGGATGGAGACATAAATGTGAGTCCCTCTACAGGTAGGATGGAGACATAAATGTGAGTCCCTCTACAGGTAGGATGGAGACATAAATGTGAGTCCCTCTACAGGTAGGATGGAGACATATATGTGAGTCCCTCTACAGGTAGGATGGAGACATAAATGTGAGTCAGTCTACAGGTACAAGTAGGATGGAGACATAAATGTGAGTCAGTCTACATGTACAAGTAGGATGGAGACATAAATGTGAGTCAGTCTACATGTAGGATGGAGACATAAATGTGCAACAGCAATAGTTACGTACATGTGCATTTCAATGAGACGTGTTCAAGACATGCAGCAATATGACGGAGAGTATCAGCTACGGAGATATGGAGGATATTTGTCTTTATTAGTGTAAGATAGGATTTTATTTCATCGAAATTTGTATTTTCACGAGTGGCGTTGGGCACGAAATAACATCATATCTTACACTAATAAACACAAATCTTTTTCTTTTACGATTTCCAATGATTTTGGCTAATATAATAGTTGTTTGTTCATTTTAACTGCCCCCCTCGGGAGCCTCATTTCTCTACAATGCACAACCGCACAACCACTTATGTTAGTGTGAACGTCCGTAATAAGAAATAGTTCCGGTATAATTAAGTTAGTTTCTGTTTGCTGGTAAAATTAAAAACGACAGACTAAACGAATTCATTAGAATACATTACGGTAGTTTATAATTAACTATTCATGATTGTCAGAAAATAACTAAAATACAAACAGTACATCCAATATAGTAATACAAAACTCAAGCAGTGACAGAGAAAATGCCATCCTTAACTGTTTCAAAGCAGTGGAAGATGTAGTTTTCTGTCACTTTCCCCCTTTTTGATTGGTGGGAGATTTAGCAAATCTGCTTGAATTGCTTAATAAACTCAGACTAAATTAAATATTTGGGGAAGATTATGGACATATTGGTAGAGATGTATTGATAATGTTCATACAATTGGAAAATCAATTTATTCCGACATTTTTCATAATGACAGGAGTTAATCTATATAGCTTCATAAATTGGGTGGGCTCGATTCGGGATATCCCGGTCGGGAAGTCCAGACATGTCCCAGTTACGGTACACGAGCACTGGCCGGGCAAGTGTAATCGGACGCATTTGACATGTCCAGGTCACATGACATGCGCACCTGGTGGTATTGTATTAATTTATTCCAATATAACCTGTATATAGTGGCATGCTCCGGACAACATAATACATAACCACAATGGTATACGTAGCCTGGGAACAGGCGTCGATATATTTTGCCTGGTCAGTCAAATAAATATATTTTAACACCGAGACTATTAAATGGGCCGTATTGAGTTTCTGAACATATCAACACCTGGGGAAACTGGCGGGGTTTCCCGTGAAATTATTAATCCTATTAATAGGCCTATTAGCATGTGACTTAAGTAATGACGTACTTGAATCGAAAGCGAGGCACTGTAATGCTGATAAAACTTTATAATTGGCCGCCATTGTTTATGGGTCAATGGAACGATAAATAGTTTTAAAAAGTACAATGTGCGTCTGATTTTACATATTTACTCAATATTTTAGTCGTCCTTAGTTCAATTACGCCGGAAGCGATCCATTACCATCTAAATGTAATATTTAAATCCGCCATCTCTTCGATATGACACAGAAACGGGACATTATATGTAAATGAGTCTACGGGAACATTCGTGTATATTCGGAAATGATCGTGTACAATCGTGCCTGTTCGGCGATTTCCGATAGAATTCCGTTTCTATATTTAGCGATATTATCTTGTAGAGAAGAGTTGTCGTTCTACAAATCTACACCCTCATAAAGGCGCGTGTAAGTAAATGGCGCTACGATCGGAAATCCAGTTTCCCCAGGCTGTCATTTGGCTAGAAGTTAAAAATCGACTGGAACCCAGGCTGTGGTATGCGCTGAAATAACTCATACTCAATTCATTGGATAGCATAAAAGAAAACTAGTTCCTGATACCAGTAGTATGCCGAGAAACCAACTAACCATTAGTAGTGTATGTAAACCTTATAATAAATGTATATATAATTATATGGAAGCACAGGGGCCGTTCACACACTATTTGAGAGGCTATAGTGTGCTATATGTATCATTTGTGTGTGAAACCTTATTTAAAAATGTACACTTCCATTATAATCTCACCTGTGACAAAGGATCGAGGTTATTGTGATTGAGTTTTGTCTGTTGTCCATTCACCTATCGAGATTATTGTGATAGAGTTTTGTCTGTTGTCCATTCACCTATCGAGATTATTGTGATAGAGTTTTGTCTGTTGTCCATTCAACTGCCAATATTTCTCTCGTAAGTAAACTTGGTAAACACTGCAGCAACTATTTATAATAAAAATTGTCTTATATCCTATATTTGTGGAAGTCGTGATAGCGCAGTGGATGCGCGTTCGCTTCAGGTGCGAAAGGTCCGGAGTTCGAGACCCACTGGAGCCGTTACGATTGTGCCCTTAGGCAAGGCATTTAAATTCCACGTTGCCTCTTCTCTTTCCCTCGTGGCGATGGATTCCATCAGGAATGAGGTCTCGAGAGTGATTAATATAAGTTGAAATAACTTGTTTTGCAATCGAGCTCAAATTAATTTGTCTAAACTATATCCTATGTGTACACACATTTTGGATATTAATTTGTCAAGAACAATTTTGAATTAATATTGAGCTATATTGTGCAATGGCATGGGCATTACAATTGAAAATGAGGTACATTAAAAAATATCATATTGTGTCAATGTTGTGGAATAAATTCCAACAATGGCAAGGAAGACAATCTCACCAAATCAAAATTCTAATACTACCCATTTAATGGTATTTATTGAGCGCCATTTGACTATTTATTACTGTTTAATATGCCGCCTATTGAAGTAGGTGATACCTGAAATTCATAAACAAATAGGATGTAATATATGGGTGCCGATTTACTATTTATGACGATTTAGTTTTTATTTCCGTATAAGTCGCTGCCTGCTTGAATAGATGATACTGTAATTCATAAACAAACATGACGTCAGCTTTGGGGGCCAATTTACTATTACGATTTACTATTTATTACCGTAACTGTAATTCATAAACAAACATGACGTCAGCTTTGGGAGCCAATTTATTTATTTTATTACTGTTTTCAGTTATCGCCTATCACACATCGCCTGCAGAGGTTTTGCCTGTATATACACATCATGTTTTGCAGTAATAATAGACACAGACGGTGCTGTAGTCCAGCGGTAACACACTGGACTGGTAATCCAGGGATCGCAGGTTCGATCCCCGTCTGACCCTAATAAAATAAACAGTCTTTCAGATGGGACGTTAAACCGAGGTCTCGTGTCGGTGCTTTACACCGTGCACGTAAAAGAACCAGAGGAGACCCTGGAATGTGTCTCTGTCTGTATCATTGCACTATCCTCCAAAATCTAAAAACACACAATAATAATAGACACTTGTTATTTTATTACACCTTTAAGCATTAATCATACTTTATCTGTTACCAAATTCAATTAGTGCACAACGTGACTTGGCATCAATTAGTGCACAACGTGACTTGGCACGTGTATTGGAAGATGTACACTTGGCATCAATTAGTGCACAACGTGACTTGGCATCAATTAGTGCACAACGTGACTTGGCACGTGTATTGGAAGATGTACACTTGGCATCAATTAGTGCACAACGTGACTTGGCACATGTATCAGAAGATGTACACTTAGCATCAATTAGTGCACAACGTGACTTGGCACATGTATCAGAAGATGTACATTTAGCATCAATTAGTGCACAACGTGACTTGGCACATGTATAGGAAGATGTACACGTAGCATCAATTAGTGCACAACATGACTTGGCACATGTATCGGAAGATGTACACTTTATCAATTAGTGCTTGAAGTGCTTTACACAATTAGCACTTTATCTTGTTTCTAAATGCCGGGGCTTTGTTTAATAATATTTTATTGCTCGATTCATCTTTCATATACATGTGAAAACAAAACATGACAATTTAAAGGCGGCTGGGTCGGGCCGCAAGTTCTAGCAACATTAGTTGCAACCAGGGTTTATTCTAGGTCAGAATTTTTGGGAGAAGTGAGTAAATGTTATTTAATAGATTTCAACAAAATATAGTTAAAATGCACAGTATGACCATTAAATACAACATTTGAATAGAAAGGATGCTTTATAACGGGCCAGTGTATTTTACCGGACAAAATTTGTATGAAAATTGTAAACATTTAGGGAGAAGTGGGCCCTCAGAGGGCAATGTCAGGGTACCTAGAGCGACTATTTCGCCCTCTAGAATGATCCCTGGTTGTGACCCTTCCTAATGCCTCACTGCTCCCTATTTTGGGGGGAGTTATTTTTGATACAGAGGAAACATTTCTCAATCAACAAACTTCTCCATTGTGTTCCTGAATCTTTTCCGTATTTTCAATGTCTAGGTTATGTCCTGGTATCTATTGTTAAATTGTTAGCTAAATGCTATCGGAGTGATGGCTCCTGTTGAGCCATTAAGCATATTTCTCCATTATAAACCATATCCGTTTCCGTATTTACAACGTCTAGGTTATGTCCTGGAATATACTGTAAAATTGTTGGCTAAATCCCATCAGAGTTATGGCTCTTGTTGAAGTATTAGGGATACGCAGCGGCACCACGTGATCTATGACCACACAAAACCTTGTTAATCGATCCATATCTGCAACACTAACTTTTTCAGCCGCAATTATGAAGGCAGTTTGTGGACAATACTTGTATGTTTCAATTGTTTATTTATGAATAAAATACTTGTTATCCTTTCCTTCTTGGTTCTGTATTGCCTGTCTCATCTGTTGGTTCATCCCACTGATTATGTCCTATTGGGGGGGGGGGGTATTTATTGACATTAGTGCAACCTTTAGTTTGTGTGCGCAGACGGATCATGTAGTCCAGTGGTTAATACGCTGGACTGGTAATCCAGGGATCGCAGGTTCGTTCCCCGTCTGATCCTAATAAAATTAACAGTCTTTCAGATGAGACGTTAAACCGAGGTCTCGTGTCGGTGCTTTACACCGTGCACGTAAAAGAACCAGAGGAGAATCTGGAATGGGTCTCTCTGTATCATTGCACTATCCTCCAAAATCAAAGAAAATGACACCCCCAGTGGGATTCGGACCTACAACAGTGAGGGGCAAGTGATTTGAAGTCAACAAAACAGTAACCACTCAACCATGGAGGCTCCTTTAAAAAGATCTTATTTTGACAACGATATTCTTATTTTCGTGATTATTTCCCATTAACAAATCATAACGGCAAATGAAGTAATGTGTTAATCACAGTTGGCATGTTGTATTAACTTGCTGACAGAAAACATGGGACGCCATTACCAATACAACATACATCGCCAAACCAATGTTCATAATAAAGGCCAGAATCTCATGTAGTTTCAGTAATATCTATGGAGGTGTGATAGATATGGCGACTACTTGTCCACTGCATGATAGCTAAATGGCTGTCGTTTGTATGGAGATATAATAGTATATTAACCTAAATCTCATTGAAGGAAAGGGTCAACTTATTGGACAAGATACTCTTAGGTTTTTTTAGAACATATCTTTTTCAAATACTCTATCATTTTGCAACATGTCAATAACTCATCTTATCTCTATACTGCTGATAAGCAATAGGCACACTGTACTACATAATCAATAATCTATGGGTAGATAATGGCGGCTATATGTGGGAAGGGATAAAGGTGTTGTATGGAGTTTATGTACACTGTACTACATACTCAATATCTATGGGTAGATAACTGTGTGGAACGGTGGCTATATGTGGGAAGGGATAAAGGTGTTGTATGGAGTTTATGTACACTGTACTACATACTCAATAATCAATATCTATGGGTAGATAACGGTGTGGAATGGTGGCTATATGTGGGAAGGGATAAAGGTGTTGTATGGAGTTTATGCACACTGTACTACATACTCAATAATCAATATCTATGGGTAGATAACTGTGTGGAATGGTGGCTATATGTGGGGTGCAATAAAGGTGTTGTATAGTATTTATGTGGAGTAAAGGGGTCTTGGTTTGGTAGCAGAAAAACAATGTAACATACATCAAATGTACAAACTTTAATAAAACAAGTAAAGAATAACAACTTGCACGAGATCACACGAGATCACACGAGATCAAAAAGTACTATAAACACTAAGTACATTTCAATAACAGCAAGAATCATTAATTTACAACTAACTTTTCAAATAAATAACAGTAATTCTAAGAAATAAACTAAGCAATACTCTTCTTATTGGTGAAATAAACTACAGCGATACTCTTCATAGTGGTGAAATAAAAAGCATCCTTCATTTGAAATAAACTACAGCGATACTCTCATAGTGGCTACAGCGATACTCTTCATAGTGGTGAAATAAACTACAGCGATACTCTTCATAGTGGTGAAATAAACTACAGCGATACTCTTCATAGTGGTGAAATAAACTACAGCGATACTCTTCATAGTGGTGAAATAAACTACAGCGATACTCTTCATAGTGGTGAAATAAACTACAGCGATACTCTTCATAGTGGTGAAATAAACTACAGCGATACTCTTCATAGTGGTGAAATAAACTACAGCGATACTCTACATAGTGGTGAAATAAACTACAGCGATACTCTTCATAGTGGTGAAATAAACTACAGCGATACTCTTCATAGTGGTGAAATAAACTACAGCGATACTCTTCATAGTGGTGAAATAAACTACAGCGATACTCTTCATAGTGGTGAAATCAACTACAGCGATACTCTTCATGGTGTTGAAATAAACTACAGCGATACTCTTCATAGTGGTGAAATCAACTACAGCGATACTCTTCATGGTGTTGAAATAAACTACAGCGATACTCTTCATAGTGTTGAAATCAACCACAGCGATACTCTTCATAGTGTTGAAATCAACAACAGCGATACTCTTCATAGTGTTGAAATAAACTACAGCGATACTCTTCATAGTGGTGAAATCAACTACAGCGATACTCTTCATAGTGTTGAAATAAACTACAGCGATACTCTTCATAGTGTTGAAATAAACTACAGCGATACTCTTCATAGTGTTGAAATCAACTACAGCGATACTCTTCATATTGGTTATCAGTTTATCACAGTTTGTTGAAACGTACAAAATGGTGTAAAAATAACAACATGAACAAAAGAGTGATGATTTTGTCCTACGTTGCTCACGTAAACATGGGATATCTTAATCAACGTTACAATAATCTACATTAATTCAGTTATAATAATCTACATTAATCCCATTACTATAATCTAGGTTAATCCCATTACTATAATCTAGGTTAATCCCATTACTATAATCTAGGTTAATCCCATTACTATAATCTAGGTTAATCCCATTACTATAATCTAGGTTAATCCCATTACTATAATCTAGGTTAATCCCATTACTATAATCTAGGTTAATCCAAGAGTGATTACTATAAGTTGTTAAAGCTTGATTCGCAAATGTTGTAAAATAAATAAAGTGTATAGTGTCTCAGAATGGGTTCATTCTATATCCACTAGCTAGGGGAGAGAACGGGTTCACTTTGGCCCACATCAGGGCCTCGTTAGCTGACACAGCTGAGTGGCAATCTTCAAGAAAATAGGGCAAACCCTGAAAGAGAAAGTAGATGAAATGAGACAATCTATCGCATAAGAACTAGGGCAAACCCTGAAAGAGAAAGTAGATGAAATGAAACAATTTATATTAAAGAACACCATTTAAGGAAGCGATCACACGCTTTCTCACTTCTCCCAAAAATTCTGACCTAGAATGAACCCTGGTCTTCTTACAGGAGAGTATGGACGGTACAGTCCCTATTATATTTGTCATTTGAAACCATGGCATACCTGGGGCTGGTCATGGCGGGAAGTAGTGCCGTTGTCTCCATAGTGGCGTGGAGAAGGCAAGGTTTTGTTTCCTATGAAAACTGTTGGGAAACAGAAGGGATTCTTGTCCACACTCTGGGGACAAGGGGGCTGTTACAGGCATCAGCAGGGTTTCCTGTCCGCACTCTGGGGACATTTAACTATTACAGGCATCATGGAATCCTGTTGACTGATTGGTTTTGGAGATGTTTGTACCTACATACCTGAATTCTCTCCCTGGTAAGACAGGACAGGTGTATATCCGAGTGGGACGGCAGGTTGGTATTGGAGATGCTGCATGTAACAACATACCTGAATTCTCTCCCTGGTAAGACAGGACAGGTGTATATCCGAGTGGGACGGCAGGTTGGTATTGGAGATGCTGTATGTACCAACATACCTGAATTCTCTCCCTGGTAAGACAGGACAGGTGTATATCTGAGTGGGATGGCAGGTTGGTATTGGAGATGCTGTATGTAACAACATACCTGAATTCTCTCCCTGGTAAGACAGGACAGGTGTATATCCGAGTGGGATGGCAGGTTGGTATTGGAGATGCTGTATGTACCAACATACCTGAATTCTCTCCCTGGTAAGACAGGACAGGTGTATATCTGAGTGGGACGGCAGGTTGGTATTGGAGATGCTGCATGTAACAACATACCTGAATTCTCTCCCTGGTAAGACAGGACAGGTGTATATCCGAGTGGGATGGCAGGTTGGTATTGGAGATGCTGTATGTACCAACATACCTGAATTCTCTCCCTGGTAAGACAGGACAGGTGTATATCCGAGTGGGACGGCAGGTTGGTATTGGAGACACAGTCTGCTCCTATCAACACAGTGTTGGATTCTTGTCCCAGTCTGAGTTGTATTTCCTCGTAGACTGGTTTGTATTCAGCAGGTATGATAGCAACATTTACAGGTTTTCTACAACATACAAAATATGATACAAATAGCAGTGTGTGTTTTGCGTTTATTTATCGTTGCTGTTTATAACATTAGATTAACCGCTCTCGAGACCTCATTCCTGGCTTTAACCGCTCTCGAGACCTCATTTCTGGCTGGTCTTTGTTGACAGGTGCTCTCTTATTACAGGTGAAATATGCATTGATATGGGTTGTTTTGTTTTATTTAGAGGTGGTCTGATGTGGTTTATATTTAGAGGTGGTCTGATGTGGTTTAGGTTTAGAGGTGGTCTGATGTGGTTTATATTTAGAGGTTTAGAGGTGGTCTGGTGTGGTTTATATTTAGAGGTTTAGAGGTGGTCTGATGTGGTTTATATTTAGAGGTGGTCTGATGTGGTTTATATTTAGAGGTGGTCTGGTGTGGTTTATATTTAGAGGATTAGAGGTGGTCTGATGTGGTTTATATTTAGAGGTGGTCTGATGTGGTTTATATTTAGAGGTTTAGAGGTGGTCTGGTGTGGTTTATATTTAGATTTGTTTTACATTTATTTATCGTCGCTACCGGTTGCCCATATGAGCGACGCCTCCTGAAGAGATTAGTCATTTTAGATTTTTGGAGGATAGTGCAATGATACAGACAGAGACCCATTCCAGAGTCTCCTCTGGTTATTTTACGTGCACAGTGTACAGCACCGACACAAGACCTTGGGTTAACGTCCCATCTGAAAGATTGTTAATTTTATTACGGTCAGACGGGGGATCGAACCTGCGATCTATGGATTACCAGTCCAACGTGTTACCACTGGACTACAGATCCGTCTGTATACATACAAATAGCATACATTATTATCAGATTTTATTTGGATATGTTTATATAACGTTGCCCCTGGTTACTAGGGGCAACGCATCAAGAAGTATATTAGTCGTGATGTTTTTTGGAGGATAATACAATATACAGAAGATGCTCCAACACCAAAAGCATCTCTGGTTCTCTTACATGCCTGTGTACAGCACCGATACATGAGACCTTGGTTTATAATCATATCTGAAAGACTGTTAAAATTATTATGGTCAGACAGGGGATTGAACCTGCGATATCCTGGATTCGTAGTCCAGCGTGTTAACCATTGGACCACTGACCAATCTATATAAAACAAATAAGACAATTGTATGCTGTTTCCAGATTTATCACTGCTTCTATATAGATATACAGGACAGATTGGATTCTAATCCCTATAACAAATCTTCTGTTGTTTAAAAACAATGGTAACAAGGGCAATCCGAGATAGCAAACCTCCGCCACATTGTTAGAGCAATCTGAGATAGCAAACATCTGCCACGCTGCTAGAGCAATCTGAGATAGCAAACATCTGCCACGCTGCTAGAGCAATCTGAGATAGCAAACATCTGCCATGTTGATAGAGCAATCTGAGATAGCAAACCTCCGCCACACTGCTAGAGCAATCTGAGATAGCAAACATCTGCCACACTGCTAGAGCAATCAGAGATGGCAAACCTCCTCCACACTGCTAGAGCAATCTGAGATAGCAAACATCTGCCACGCTGCTAGAGCAATCCGAGATAGCAAACCTCCACCACACTGCTAGAGCAATCTGAGATAGCAAACATCTGCCAAGCTGCTAGAGCAATCCGAGATAGCAAACCTCCACCAGGCTGCTAGAGCAATCCGAGATAGCAAACCTCCACCACACTGCTAGAGCAATCCGAGATAGCAAACCTCTGCCACGCTGCTAGAGCAATCCGAGATGGCAAACCTCCACCAGGCTGCTAGAGCAATCCGAGATGGCAAACCTCCACCAGGCTGCTAGAGCAATCCGAGATGGCAAACCTCCTCCACGCTGCTAGAGCAATCCGAGATGGCAAACCTCCTCCACACTGCTAGAGCAATCCAAGATAGCAAACCTCTGCCATGTTGATAGAGCAATCCGAGATGGCAAACATCTGCCAGGCTGCTAGAGCAATCTGAGATAGCAAACCTCCACCACACTGCTAGAGCAATCCGAGATAGCAAACCTCTGCCACGCTGCTAGAGCAATCTGAGATAGCAAACATCTGCCAGGCTGCTAGAGCAATCCGAGATAGCAAACCTCCACCACACTGCCAGAGCAATCTGAGATAGCAAACATCTGCCAGGCTGCTAGAGCAATCCGAGATAGCAAACCTCCACCACGCTGCTAGAGCAATCCGAGATGGCAAACATCTGCCAGGCTGCTAGAGCAATCCAAGATAGCAAACCTCCACCACACTGCTAGAGCAATCCGAGATAGCAAACCTCTGCCACACTGCTAGAGCAATCCGAGATAGCAAACCTCCACCAGGCTGCTAAAGCAATCTGAGATAGCAAACCTACGCCACGCTGCTAGAGCAATCTGAGATAGCAAACATCCGCCACGCTGCTAGAACAATCCAAGATAGCAAACCTCCACCAAGCTGCTAGAGCAATCCGAGATAGCAAACATCTGCCAGGCTGCTAAAGCAATCTGAGATAGCAAACCTTTGCCACGCTACTAGAACAATCCAAGATAGCAAACCTCCACCACGCTGCTAGAGCAATCCGAGATAGCAAACATCTGCCACGCTGCTAGAGCAATCCGAGATAGCAAACCTCTGCCACGCTGCTAGAGCAATCTGAGATAGCAAACCTCCACCAGGCTGCTAGAGCAATCCGAGATAGCAAACATCTGCCACGCTGCTAGAGCAATCCGAGATAGCAAACCTCTGCCACGCTGCTAGAGCAATCTGAGATAGCAAACCTCTGCCACGCTGCTAGAGCAATCCGAGATAGCAAACCTCTGCCACGCTGCTAAATCTCCATTTTTGCGCTATCTCACAATGTTAGGGTGAATAATCCTTATAAAACATCTCTAGAGAACACCTCCAAAATCTAATCAGTTTGTCCTTGACTACTGTAATATTACAAAAAATTACAAAACAAGTTGTCTTTGATTCATCACAACATACAAACAGTAATCCGCTATGAATATTAATGAAAATAGAATAATTTTGCAATTCATTGCGTTATGAACGGCGATCACATGGACTGAATCAGCCAATCAGAATAGCGATATTGCAAGAAGTTATTATACTTACTCTGGTTGAGATGTATGTACAACAGTCCAAGCGGCACACTGGGACTGTATGACGGATTCAGACACTCCAAAGTCTACGTCACTGTTTGTTTGCATAACGTGTCTGCAATGAAAGATAGAAAAGTACTGCAAAGTCTACGTCACTGTTTGTTTGCATAACGTGTCTGCAATGAAAGATAGAAAAGTACTGCAAAGTCTACGTCACTGTTTGTTTGCATAACGTGTCTGCAATGAAAGATAGAAAAGTACTGCAAAGTCTATGTCACTGTTTGTTTGCATAACTTGTCTGCAATGAAAGATAGATAAGTACTGCAAAGTCTACGTCACTGTTTGTTTGCATAACTTGTCTGCAATGAAAGATAGAAAAGTACTGCAAAGTCTACGTCACTGTTTGTTTGCATAACTTGTCTGCAATGAAAGATAGAAAAGTACTCCAAAGTCTACGTCACTGTTTGTTTGCATAACTTGTCTGCAATGAAAGATAGAAAAGTACTGCAAAGTCTATGTCACTGTTTGTTTGCATAACTTGTCTGCAATGAAAGATAGAAAAGTACTGCAAAGTCTACGTCACTGTTTGTTTGCATAACTTGTCTGCAATGAAAGATAGAAAAGTACTCCAAAGTATATGTCACTGTTTGTTTGCATAACTTGTCTGCAATGAAAGATAGAAAAGTACTGCAAAGTCTACGTCACTGTTTGTTTGCATAACTTGTCTGCAATGAAAGATAGAAAAGTACTGCAAAGTCTACGTCACTGTTTGTTTGCATAACGTGTCTGCAATGAAAGATAGAAAAGTACTGCAAAGTCTACATCACTGTTTGTTTGCATAACTTGTCTGCAATGAAAGATAGAAAAGTACTCCAAAATATATGTCACTGTTTGTTTGCATAACTTGTCTGCAATGAAAGATAGAAAAGTACTGCAAAGTCTACGTCACTGTTTGTTTGCATAACTTGTCTGCAATGAAAGATAGAAAAGTACTGCAAAGTCTACGTCACTGTTTGTTTGCATAACGTGTCTGCAATGAAAGATAGAAAAGTACTGCAAAGTCTACATCACTGTTTGTTTGCATAACTTGTCTGCAATGAAAGATAGAAAAGTACTCCAAAATATATGTCACTGTTTGTTTGCATAACTTGTCTGCAATGAAAGATAGAAAAGTACTGCAAAGTCTACGTCACTGTTTGTTTGCATAACTTGTCTGCAATGAAAGATAGAAAAGTACTGATGTCAAATAAATGATTTCTTTGTTTCTGGAGTCGTTCCCGCATTAAGTGTAAAGTTAAACTTTATTTATTTTACAACGATTGAGAAAACAAACTTTAAGAATTTATATTAATCACTCTCGTTTGGCACAGCTGATGAGGGTGAAATATGTTGTCATTCGTGTGGAAGGAAACCGGAGTGCACGGAGAAAACCGACCTGTCCGATCTGGCGTCCATCGTACCATCCCGCATAGAGACGTAGGTTAATATGCAGCTGCATACATTCATACATATGGCACCCATTTACTTTTTATAATCAATAGATAAACATATCATCATGACTATCCAACTTCCATCAACATTACTGGAAATGCATAAGGGTTGTTAGGGATTTTCTAAAGCAGAATGGCGGAGCACGCCACCCTTTCATTGCCATTTTTTTTTAATATATAAAACTCAACAGGTGCCTTCCGTTATGCAGACATATATAACTTAGAATTAGTCCGCCCATTTCACAAATATCTACTGCCTCTTCAATCAATCACCATAATTTAGCAACGTTTTCTATGGGCGAACCACAAAATAACCCCATCCTGCATCTCCACACGGCTCAAAATTCACCCTGCCCCTTTTCTGACCCACCCTGACCTTTTATAGAAATAAACTCTAGTTGTATCCACTATGTATGTTGTATTGGTTATGGTGTCTAGAGGCACTTGCAAGTGAGAAAGGCTTATGAACACATTGTACCTGTAAACAACTTATGTCATATTGCTGGCTGTCCAGCTGTTATTGGTGGAGGAAGACGCCAGATGCCCCTTATGAACAGTATTTCAGTCAGGGGCGGGCACCCAGACAGAACCACCAACCTTTAACATGCCAGCTGGATAGCTTCCTCACATGAGTAATTGGAAGAAACAGTGAAGAGGGGCAAATTATTTTAATTCAACGACCTTAACCATTCCATCATGGAGGCCGCTCAGCTTAACCACTTGGTTATGGAGGTCACTCAGCTTAACCACTCGGTTAATGGAGGCTGCTCAGCTTAACCACTCCATCATGGAAGCCACTCAGTTTAACTACTCCATCATGGAGGCTGCTCAGCTTAACCACTCCATCATGGAAGCCACTCAGTTTAACCACTCCATCATGGAGGCTGCTCAGCTTAACCACTCCATCATGGAAGCCACTCAGTTTAACCACTCCATCATGGAGGCTGCTCAGCTTAACCACTCCATCATGGAAGCCACTCAGTTTAACTACTCCATCATGGAGGCTGCTCAGCTTAACCACTCCATCATGGAAGCCACTCAGTTTAACCACTCCATCATGGAGGCTGCTCAGCTTAACCACTCCATCATGGAAGCCACTCAGTTTAACCACTCCATCATGGAGGCTGCTCAGCTTAACCACTCGGTTATGGAGGCCGCTCAGTTTAACCACTCGGTTATGGAGGCCGCTCAGTTTAACCACTCCATCATGGAGGCTGCTCAGCTTAACCACTCGGTTATGGAGGCCGCTCAGCTTAACCACTCCATCATGGAAGCCGCTCAGCTTAACCATTCCATCATGGAGGCTGCTCAGCTTAACCACTCCATCATGGAAGCCACTCAGTTTAACCACTCCATCATGGAGGCTGCTCAGCTTAACCACTCCATCATGGAAGCCGCTCAGCTTAACCACTCGGTCATGGAAGCCGCCCAGCTTAATCACTAGGTTATGGAGGCCGCTCAGCTTAATCACTCCATCATGGAGGCTGCTCAGCTTAACCACTCCATCATGGAGGCCGCTCAGTTTAACCACTCCATCATGGAGGCCGCTCAGCTTAACCACTCGATCATGGAGGCCGCTCAGCTTAACCACTCCATCATGGAGGCCGCTCAGTTTAACCACTCCATCATGGAGGCCGCTCAGCTTAACCACTCGGTTATGGAGGCCGCTCAGCTTAACCACTCCATCATGGAGGCTGCTCAGCTTAACCACTCCATCATGGAGGCCACTCAGCTTAACCACTCCATCATGGAGGCTGCTCAGCTTAACCACTCGATCATGGAGGCCGCTCAGCTTAACCACTCCATCATGGAGGCCGCTCAGCTTAACCACTCCATCATGGAGGCCGCTCAGCTTAACCACTCCATCATGGAGGCTGCTCAGCTTAACCACTCGATCATGGAGGCCGCTCAGTTTAACCACTCCATCATGGAGGCCGCTCAGTTTAACCACTCCATCATGGAGGCCACTCAGCTTAACCACTCCATCATGGAGGCCGCTCAGCTTAACCACTCCATCATGGAGGCCGCTCAGTTTAACCACTTGGTTATAGAGGCCGCTCAGCTTAACCATTCCATCATGGAGGCCACTCAGCTTAACCACTCCATCATGGAGGCCGCTCAGCTTGACCACTCGGTTATGGAGGCTGCTCAGTTTAACCACTTGGTTATGGAGGCTGCTCAGTTTAACCACTCCATCATGGAGGCCACTCAGCTTAACCACTCCATCATGGAGGCTGCTCAGCTTAAACACTCCATCATGGAGGCAGCTCAGCTTAACCACTCCATCATGGAGGCCGCTCAGTTTAACCACTCCATCATGGAGGCCGCTCACTTTAACCACTCCATCATGGAGGCCGCTCAGTTTAACCACTCCATCATGGAGGCCACTCAGTTTAACCACTCCATCATGGAGGCCGCTCAGTTTAACCACTCCATCATGGAGGCCACTCAGTTTAACCACTCCATCATGAAGGCCGCTCAGCTTAACCACTCGGTTATGGAGGCTGCTCAGCTTAACCACTCCATCATGGAGGCTGCTCAGTTTAACCACTCCATCATGGAGGCCACTCAGTTTAACCACTCCATCATGGAGGCTGCTCAGTTTAACCACTCCATCATGGAGGCCGCTCAGCTTAACCACTCCATCATGGAGGCCACTCAGCTTAACCACTCCATCATGGAGGCTGCTCAGCTTAACCACTCGATCATGGAGGCCGCTCAGTTTAACCACTCCATCATGGAGGCCGCTCAGTTTAACCACTCCATCATGGAGGCCACTCAGCTTAACCACTCCATCATGGAGGCCGCTCAGCTTAACCACTCCATCATGGAGGCCGCTCAGTTTAACCACTTGGTTATAGAGGCCGCTCAGCTTAACCATTCCATCATGGAGGCCACTCAGCTTAACCACTCCATCATGGAGGCCGCTCAGCTTGACCACTCGGTTATGGAGGCTGCTCAGTTTAACCACTCGGTTATGGAGGCTGCTCAGTTTAACCACTCCATCATGGAGGCCACTCAGCTTAACCACTCCATCATGGAGGCTGCTCAGCTTAAACACTCCATCATGGAGGCAGCTCAGCTTAACCACTCCATCATGGAGGCCGCTCAGTTTAACCACTCCATCATGGAGGCCGCTCACTTTAACCACTCCATCATGGAGGCCGCTCAGTTTAACCACTCCATCATGGAGGCCACTCAGTTTAACCACTCCATCATGGAGGCCGCTCAGTTTAACCACTCCATCATGGAGGCCACTCAGTTTAACCACTCCATCATGAAGGCCGCTCAGCTTAACCACTCGGTTATGGAGGCTGCTCAGCTTAACCACTCCATCATGGAGGCTGCTCAGTTTAACCACTCCATCATGGAGGCCACTCAGTTTAACCACTCCATCATGGAGGCTGCTCAGTTTAACCACTCCATCATGGAGGCCGCTCAGCTTAACCACTCCATCATGGAGGCCGCTCAGTTTAACCACTTGGCTATAGAGGCCGCTCAGCTTAACCACTCCATCATGGAGGCCGCTCAGCTTAACCACTCGGTTATGGAGGCCGCTCAGCTTAACCACTCCATCATGGAGGCTGCTCAGCTTAACCACTCTATCATGGAGGCCGCTCAGCTTAACCACTCCATCGTGGAGGCCGCTCAGTTTAACCACGCCTTCATGGAGGCCGCTCAGTTTAACCACTTGGTTATAGAGGCCGCTCAGTTTAACCACTCTATCATGGAGGCCGCTCAGCTTAACCACTCTATCATGGAGGCCGCTCAGCTTAACCACTCCATCATGGAGGCCGCTCAGCTTAACCACTCCATCATGGAGGCTGCTCAGCTTAACCACTCTATCATGGAGGCCGCTCAGCTTAACCACTCCATCGTGGAGGCCGCTCAGTTTAACCACTCCATCATGGAGGCCGCTCAGTTAACCACTTGGTTATAGAGGCCGCTCAGTTTAACCACTCTATCATGGAGGCCGCTCAGCTTAACCACTCTATCATGGAGGCCGCTCAGCTTAACCACTCCATCGTGGAGGCCGCTCAGTTTAACCACTCCATCATGGAGGCCGCTCAGTTTACCACTTGGTTATAGAGGCCGCTCAGTTTAACCACTCTATCATGGAGGCCGCTCAGCTTAACCACTCTATCATGGAGGCCGCTCAGCTTAACCACTCCATCATGGAGGCCGCTCAGCTTAACCACTCTATCATGGAGGCCGCTCAGCTTAACCACTCCATCATGGAGGCCGCTCAGCTTAACCACTCCATCATGGAGGCCGCTCAGTTTAACCACTCCATCATGGAGGCTGCTCAGTTTAACCACTCCATCATGGAGGCCACTCAGCTTAACCACTCCATCATGGAGGCTGCTCAGCTTAACCACTCCATCATGGAGGCTGCTCAGCTTAACCACTCTATCATGGAGGCCGCTCAGCTTAACCACTCGGTTATGGAGGCTGCTCAGTTTAACCACTCCATCATGGAGGCTGCTCAGTTTAACCACTCCATCATGGAGGCCGCTCAGTTTAACAATTCAGTTATGGAAGCTACTTAGCTTAACCACTCGGTTATTGAGGCCGCTCAGGTTAACCACTCAGTTATGACATATTCAACTCTACATTCAGTTCCTGACAGGTCTGACATACAGTCAAACCTGTGTTAGTGGTCAACTCCAGTAAGCAGCCAACCTGTATTAAGCACCAAGTTTCCAGATTCCAAAGATGTTACTTTGTTCTACATTTGACCTCTATTAAACAGCCACCTGTGCTAAGCAGCGACTTTCTGTGATTCCCTTGGCTGGCTGCTTAAGACAGCTTTGACTGTATTCAACTCACTTTGCATGTTGGAAGAGTGGATGGACAATACCACTGTACTCTCGTCTCATGGCGACCAGCGCCCCTATATATGCACTCAACGCCAGTATCTCTGCTCTCTTTCTGAAATTACACATATTACCACTTTATACACTATCACTTTGAAAATATAAATTTGTTGCAAAATACTGAAACATTTACAATGTTTATAATGTATGCTATGTAGACACAATCCATCTTGTGAATTGTACAGTTTAGTTTTTAAAATTTAATGTAGCTCGATTGCGAAACAAGTTTTTACAACGGTAGATTAATCACTCTCAAGACCTCATTCCTGATAGAATCCATCATCACGAGGGAGAGAGAAGAGGCAGTGTGGATTTTAAATGCCTTGCCTAAGGGCACAATCATAACGGCTCCAGTGGGTCTCGAACTCCGGACCTTTCGCACCTGAAGCGAACGCGCATCCACTGCGCTATCACGACTTCCACAAATATAGGATATAAGACAATTTTTATTATAAATAGTTGCTGCAGTGTTTACCAAGTTTACTTACGAGAGAAATATTGCCTTGCCTAAGGGTACACATGGGCAGAAACTCCGAGCTTCTCACACCTGAAGCGAATGCGCTATCAAAACTTCCACATATGTACATCATTGTCATCTGTTACCAGTGGGGACTCAATCTGACCAGTGGGGACTCGGTCTGAATAGTGGGAACTCAGTCTGACCAGTGGGAACTCAATCTGACCAGTGGGAACTCAATCTGACCAGTGGGAACTCAGTCTGACCAGTGGGAACTCAGTCTGACCAGTGGGAACTCAATCTGACCAGTGGGAACTCAATCTGACCAGTGGGGACTCAATCTGACCAGTGGGGACTCAATTTGACCAGTGGGGACTCAATCTGACCAGTGGGGACTCAATCTGACCAGTGGGGACTCAATCTGACTCAATCTGACCAGTGGGAACTCAATCTGACCAGTGGGGACTCAATCTGACCAGTGGGGACTCAATCTGACCAGTGGGGACTCAATCTGACCAGTGGGAACTCAATCTGACCAGTGGGAACTCAATCTGACTCAATCTGACCAGTGGGAACTCAATCTGACCAGTGGGGACTCAATCTGACCAGTGGGAACTCAATCTGACCAGTGGGAACTCAATCTGACCAGTGGGAACTCAATCTGACCAGTGGGAACTCAATCTGACCAGTGGGAACTCAATCTGACCAGTGGGAACTCAATCTGACCAGTGGGGACTCAATCTGACCAGTGGGAACTCAATCTGACCAGTGGAAACTCAATCTGACCAGTGGGGACTCAATCTGACCAGTAAAGTGCCATTCTGACCAGTAAGTAGGACTATTCATACTGACCTGTGAGCTTGTAGGACACTTGTTCGAACACAGCCAATTAATTGTAACATGGAAAATACACCATCCACTGTCCAATCTGGCGACTTCATAACATCTGAACACAAAATACAACATATTCAATGAAATCTGTAATAACAGGAGTGAGAAATACTTTATAGTTGCAGGAATAGCAGACAGCCATAAGAACAAAGTGTTTAGACTTTATATGTCACATGATCAGGCATGGATATAACAGTGCATGTGCTCACTTCTCTGTAATGTTCATCATGTCACAATTAAAGGAGTTCACATTAGCCAAAACCCAACCCTACTTTCCAAACATTGGTAGGTAGGGTAGGGTAGGGGTAGGGGTAGTGGTGGTAGGGTAGGGTAGGTAGGTAGGTAGGTAGGTAGGTAGGTAGGTAGGTAGGTAGGTAGGTAGGTAGGTAGGTAGGTAGGTAGGTAGGTAGGTAGGTAGGTAGGTAGGTAGGTAGGTAGGTAGGTAGGTAGGTAGGTAGGTAGGTAGGTAGGTAGGTAGGTAGGTAGGTAGGTAGGTAGGTAGGTAGGTAGGTAGGTAGGTAGGTAGGTAGGTAGGTAGGTACATTTTGTTTTCCTTCATTCCAATTGTTTTGTTTTTTAAGAGAGAAATGGCAATGTGGATTTAAGTGTCTTGCCAAAGGACACCACCACGTGGAACTCGCAACCTCTCGAACACCGCATTCATTACACAAAGGAAGTTCTAGTCGTGTTTAAAGGAGGAAACATATCTTCGACTTCCGAACGTTCAGCAGGTTTGGCGACATTATTATTTCGAAACCCTACTGTATACCAGTAAAATACCATGCAGGTTGAGTTACACAAGACTTACCCTTTATATACTCGAGTCCAAGTTCTAGCCCGAGCTCCGGCGAGTCCGACAGTAAGTAGAACATAGTACACTCAAATGTGTCATTCCTACGTTTCAATTTCTCTGCCTCATTGTAACACTCCGTCATCGGTGGTAGATGTGCCTACAAAACATTTAAAGCAGCATTACATTGTATGAAAGAAAATATATTTATACAATTCATTTTTTACGTATGGGTAGCAATGCTGCTACACATTCTAACATTATACTTTGTATGCTTATGTTCTTTTGGTAAACAGTGTTTTTTTGCGATAAAACAAACTCGAAACCGAAAGTAGGACTTTCCGAGTCGATCGGTCACGCACTTGTTTACAACTGGAACGCATCGTTCGCACTTGTTTACATTCAGAATGCATCGACCCCCTTTGTCCCACGTTGTCTGTTTTAATTAAATTACTTGATATGTTTATTCATACCTTTGTTAGCGTCTTTTAGGGACATTTCTACATCCTCGCGTGGTGTTCGACATTAGAGGAAGATAGATAGATAGTACTTCATGTTCAAAATATATACGTTGTTTTCTACATCCTCTGTTTCACGCATGCGCGCTGTGCGTGTTTACATTTCGTGTGTTGATAAACAAATTTGCGTATACGACGGTTTAAATTTATTGGAATTATATTGTTTCTGAGCGACTATTTCGATTTTTGTAAACACACACACATTAGTATTTATATTTTACCCAAAACATCCTTTAGTATGATGTAATGCTGCTTTAACACGATCTGCACGTTCGTATTCCACTAATCTCACAGTAGCCATGAATTCACATACATGTGAAGCATAGACTTTCCAGAGGGATGTCCACCTTGAGAAGGTCCAAATGTCTATTAAAAACAAGATGCAAAATTCATCCACGAGATATCTGACTTCCTTCTTGTTCTATATTTACATCGCTATTGCATTTCCTTCTTAGTCTATATTTACATCGCTATTGCATTTCCTTCTTAGTCTATATTTACATCGCTATTGCATTTCCTTCTTTGTTCTATATTTACATCGTTATTGCACTTCCTTCTTTGTTCTATATTTACATCGCTATTGCATTTCCTTCTTTGTTCTATATTTACATCGTTATTGCACTTCCTTCTTTGTTCTATATTTACATCGCTATTGCATTTCCTTCTTTGTTCTATATTTACATCGTTATTGCATTTCCTTCTTTGTTCTATATTTACATCGCTATTGCATTTCCTTCTTAGTCTATATTTACATCGCTATTGCATTTCCTTCTTAGTCTATATTTACATCGCTATTGCATTTCCTTCTTTGTTCTATATTTACATCGCTATTGCATTTCCTTCTTTGTTCTATATTTACATCGTTATTGCATTTCCTTCTTAGTCTATATTTACATCACTTTTGCATTTCCTTCTTAGTCTATATTTACATCACTTTTGCATTTCCTTCTTAGTCTATATTTACATCGCTATTGCATTTCCTTCTTTGTTCTATATTTACATCGCTATTGCATTTCCTTCTTTGTTCTATATTTACATCGCTATTGCATTTCCTTCTTAGTCTATATTTACATCACTTTTGCATTTCCTTCTTTGTTCTATATTTACATCGCTATTGCATTTCCTTCTTTGTTCTATATTTACATCGCTATTGCATTTCCTTCTTTGTTCTATATTTACATCGCTATTGCATTTCCTTCTTAGTCTATATTTACATCACTTTTGCATTTCCTTCTTTGTTCTATATTTACATCGCTATTGCATTTCCTTCTTTGTTCTATATTTACATCGCTATTGCATTTCCTTCTTTGTTCTATATTTACATCGCTATTGCATTTCCTTCTTAGTCTATATTTACATCACTTTTGCATTTCCTTCTTTGTTCTATATTTACATCGCTATTGCATTTCCTTCTTTGTTCTATATTTACATCGCTATTGCATTTCCTTCTTAGTCTATATTTACATCACTTTTGCATTTCCTTCGATGAACGCATGTGCCCTGATTGTTTACATTTTCGCACGAGGGTTAGCAACTAATTATATGTAGCTGACATGTGCACTCAAAGTTTAGGGCATGTGCATTCGCAGTGTTAGGCAGCGTTCGAAACGAGAAAAGGCGTGTCTTACATAGTTTACGCTGTTCCATGGATGATCTATTTACCTATTCCGGCAGACGGTAAGTTGCAAATCTGGACTAAAAACTAAAAAACGTGTGCTATATTTTCATTGTGTCATTGAAAAGAATAATTAATGTAAATATAAGTAATGAATTGCTGGTTAATAGTTTACATCAGGGTATGAACTATATTGGCATTGTTTAATGTTAAGAATAGATGTCTTCGGCCTCCACACACTTTAACCACGCCCAATGTAGTTCATATTCCGGTTTACATTACAAACACCATTTGCAACACATCATATCTTCCGGGAAATAATCTCTATATAATACATATTATTCTATCTTTAATAATTCTAAGATGGATAACTGAAACTCTCAAACTAGATGACCGGTCCAATGAGTAATGACTAATCTCTTCAGGAGGCGTCGCTCATATGGGCAACCGGTAGCGACAATAAATAAACGTAAAACACACACATACCACAGTTGGATAGCTTAGAACTTAGTACGCAGGTACTACATGTACTCAATTAACATCCTTGTCTCGATCACAATCAGTCGTGTGTCGCAGGCAGTGTCTCGACCACAATCAGTTGTGTGTTGCAGGCAATGTCTCAACCACAATCAGTTGTGTGTTGCAGGCAGTGTCTCGATCACAATCAGTCATGTGTCGCAGGCACTGTCTCGACCACAATCAGTCATGTGTTGCAGGCAGTGTCTCAATCACAATCAGTCGTGTGTTGCAGGCAGTGTCTCGATCACAATCAGTCATGTATTGCAGGCAGTGTCTCAACCACAATCAGTCACGTGTGACGCAGGCAGTGTCTCGACAACAATCAGTCTTGTGTCTCGATAACAATCAGTCATGTGTCTCAATCACAATCAGTCGTGTGTCTCAATCACAATCAGTCATGTGTCACAGGCAGTGTCTCGATCACAATCAGTCGTGTGTCACAGGCAGTGTCTCGACAACAATCAGTCGTGTGTCTCGACAACAATCAGTCGTGTGTCACAGGCAGTGTCTCGACAACAATCAGTCGTGTGTCACAGGCAGTGTCTCGACAACAATCGGTTGTGTGTCTTGACAACAATCAGTCGTGTGTCTTGACAACAATCAGTCGTGTGTCACAGGCAGTGTCTCGACAACAATCAATCGTATGTATCGACCACAATCAGTCGTGTGTCGCAGGCAGTGTCTCGACCACAATCAGTCGTGTGTCACAAGTAGTGTCTCGACCACAATCAGTCGTGTGTCACAAGTAGTGTCTCGACCACAATCAGTCGTGTGTCGCAGGCAGTGTCTCGACCACAATCAGTCGTGTGCCGCAGGCAGTGTTGACAAAACGTGACTGGCTATTGTTTGCAACTTAGAAAACAAAATAAGAAATATTATGCATGCCCGGGTACGAATTTGTGGACATATTTGGGAACATCAGGAATTGTTTGTATGTTCATTGTCCTCTTTACAAGCATATTTACACGATTTTTCCCGATTTTTGGTGCACATTTTAGAGGATATTGAACACTTGTGCAATTGCTATGTCCACGTGCACGTTATACATCAGAACTCCGTTTTTTCTGCCGATTTTTCCACCACATGATAGCACGTTATACATCGATAAATGCGGTACATACCCTTTCATGGAGTGTATTAATTTCATCATTAGACAAGGAACATCTTGAGCAGCATTTGGAAAGCAGTATTCTGTTCTCCGGTATCCTATGTAAAAGGTCTATTGCCAAATCCCTGTTGGTATCAAAATAGTTTAATCGTATTTGATTTGCTATTTTACGTATATAGTACATATAGACTTAACATTCATTATACATGATCAAATGCAAAATGGGTTGGGCAACAAGTTCTATCAACATCAGTAATGGAGATAATCACAATAAGCGTTAACCCATTCAACACCAAGTAACTCACATGGACTGGTCCATGATATTCATAAACCAATAAATGAATCAGAAAATCACATTTGGACAAGTTCATTTATCAAAATGGGTAATTATGTCTAAAAATAGTCATATCACTGGCAAAAAGTGCAGATCCTGATGAGACGGCTCGTCACGAGCCGGCTCATCTGGATCTACACTTTTTGTAAGCCTATTTAGAGGTCCCAAAAATCAAAATCTAACAGGTGTACAGTTTTAACCCATTTCATTCTGGATACCGTTTAAACAGTAGTTGCAAAGAACATAGAACCCGATCAAATGTATAATAAAATAACATACATATATTGGGAATCTGGAAACTGGCTGCTTAATACAGTGTTGTGTTGTGATAATAATATTTCTCCACATTGATAATATAGCCAATATAGCTTCTTAGCTGGTTTATCGTTGCTTTAAATAACATGTCAACCTATTATTAAAGCGCCATTACATCGCAAAAAGCAAATAAAATGCATTTTTCATGAATAAATGCATTGCTACTACAAATTCTTCCGATTACTTTCGAACACTAACATTGAATCAATAAACAGTGTTTTTGTGGTTTGAGAGTATGATTTCATATTACGGTCATCCATGCTGCTACTGAATTGACGTTTGTTTGTCATCGGAGTCAATACTAACCGTGAGATAATGTCATTTAGAGATACTTTAACTAAGAATAGACCACAAATAAATAGGCACAAATGTGAGATATAACGGTAAATCTGTACCATAAATCGTGTTATTCAGGATACACTAGTTGTATTACGCATGGATGTTTACATTATTTTGTTATGTCAACAAACCGCGTATACGATGTTTGTTTATTTGTTGAAATACTCAAGTATTTGAGGCAAAAATTTGGAAATAAATTATACCATATAATAGGAAATTTGTAGAAATTTGTGTTTTCACTGATGTAGTGTCGCTTTAATGTAATTTGTGTATATTACATTTTGTTGCAAGGTTATTGCCGATTTTGCAATAAAACATATTCTCTGATAATTCTTCCTTTTTAAATGAGAGTTAAAATCATACCATTTTCCCAAACGTTCACATCGCCTTGACAACATCTCCAAGGCAACTGAGGTACACTGTTGTAGGTCACCAAGTATGTTTCCCATAGCAACAGCCAACTCCAACTCATTTCCCTGAATCAACTTGCATATGGCTTTCTGAATTAAAGAATTGAAATAAATGTAGCAGTACATGTTTTGTTTCTTTGCACAATGCAAGAGACACCAGTGAGTTACTGCCCCTGAATACTCCCTAAAAGAAGATAGGTCATATTAAGTGATTTCCTGTTTTTGTCGTTTCCTTTGCACGACATGCTAGCAGTTTTATTCCACTATAGTTTCTTATGATTATTAAATTACTATATCTCGACATATCTCCTACAGTATATGCAATGGGTACTTATTTGTAAAACAATGTTATTAATTAATTAACACGATTTTGATAAAATCACGTTTATCATACAGCAACATCTGGTTAGGGCACAACAGTAAAAACAAAGGATTCCATCTAAAAGTACCTATTCACATTTTGGAATAAATCAGACTTTATCTGCCAAGGGAGGTAATAGAAAATTAGAGATGTCTCTCATAGTATGATAAGCCAGAGTACCAGTCTACCTAGACAACAACAGACTGGTGCAACATAGACTGGTTTACAAATATCTGTTACAAACACCTAGAAGCCAGTATATAACTAAACTGGAGCAGGGTTCCCGTTGTTGGTCACCAATGGCGCCAATTGCGACAAAAAATCAATATTGGTGCTAAATTTTGTAAATTGGCAAAAATATTTGGCGCAACATTTTTTTCTCTTTTTTTTTTTGCTGGGGCACCTGTTTTGTCAAATACATGGCTTCAAATATTTGTTTGTGAACTATATGGCTCTTAGTTGGCTCCAAGTTTTTTAGATTGGCTCCAATGTTTTTCAATTGGCGACAGAAGTGGCGCAGACAAACATTCAGACAGAGGGAAACCTGCTGGAGTGCCAGTCAGTCCTGTCAACATCATACTAGTGCTAGATAGACCGACTGGTCTACAGCATATCTGTGGATTATCAATGACCAGATAACAATGAGCAACTAGTACTAGATTATCCATTCAACAACAGACTGGTGCAGCACACTAGTTTACTATCCCTGTACTAAACGTATCATTAATGTGAAGCATTTATCAGTGCCATTTGTGAACCATTTTTTGGGGTTGTAATAGATTAGTTAGATTTGTTATCGCTAGGTGATGTTGCCACAACAATGGCGGTCAATAATGGGTTTTTTATTGGATAATTACATATAACATGTGGATTATCAATGGCTAACTAGATAACATTATGCTGCTAGAACGTGAATGTCAGTCTGCCCACTCATCAACAGACTGGTTTACAACATACCTGTGGATTATCAATGGCTAGAAAACAACATGCAGCTAGAATTGGAGAACCATTTCTTGAGTGCCAGTCTGCCCAGTTATCAACGGTTTGGTGTAACAATCTGAAATTGGAAACAACAATTACAATCCGTCTTTTACACAGTATATGTAATAACTTCACAAATATAGGTTCTTACACTTAACCGTCTCCGTGGCCTAGTGGTTAAGGCGTCCGCCTTCGGAGCAGGAGGTCGAAGGTTCGAATCTCGTCAGGGGTTCGTTCTGATATGGCCGGTTGGTGAGCAGCCAGCTAGCTAAATAATGGCTACCGATTGCCTACCAGCCTGGCATCTGGCACACAAGCATAGGATTCGGGAAGTATTGATGTTCATAAAAAAAGAGGTGTCTCATAAGTCTGAAATGGCTGGCCCTTTAAATAGGGGTGACACTATAATAAACAAACACTTTACTTTTACACTCGTGGTGATTTCATACCATATGATATGAAACAATTTTTGGAATGTTGTTATTAAGCGAGCCGTTTGGTGAGCTAAATAGCAAAATTCCAAAACAAGATTGCTATCCTTTTTTTCCTCTTAAAGACAATGAATTAGCCAGATGATTTTTGTTTTCCTTGAAAAAGGCTTTTTAACCCTTTCCTTCATAGAGATTTAGGTTAATATACTGTTATATCTCCATACAAACGACAGCCATTTAACCCTTTCCTTCATAGAGATTTAGGTTAATATACTGTTATATCTCCATACAAACGACAGCCATTTAACCCCTTCCTTCATAGAGATTTAAGTTAATATACTGTTATATCTCCATACAAACGACAGTCATATGCAGTGGATAAGTAGTCGCCATATCTATCCCACCTCCATAGATTTTACTGGGACTACATCAGATTCTGGCCTTAATTATGAACATTGGTTTGACTACTACATTGTCAATGTATGTCGTATTGGTAAAGGCGTCAAGAGGTGCTTCTATGAGGGAAAGGGTTAAGCTGAAAATTCGGATGTAGAGAGGACCATACATATAGATGGACCATACATATAGATGGACCATACATATAGATGGACCATACATATAGATGGACCATACATATAGATGGACCATATATATATTTTGGAATAAATATATGATGCGAGAAGAATTGCTTACTGTTTTTGTTGCTCTGTTGGCTCTGGCCAGCCATTGCACATTCCCTTCTTCTCAGGTACCTGACAACGTGGACCCAACCCCTCACATGACACCTGTGCTGTGAGCACGGCATCAGACATCTGTCCTCTGGATGCGTAGAAGTCCACCAACCGTTCAGTGTTCCCGACAGCTGTACAGAACACTGCTGTAGTATCATTGTCTTCATGAACAAGGAACACCGAATATCTGAAATATACCAATCCAATACGACACCTCATTCAAAACTGATGTAATATACCAGTCCAATATCCCACCTCCTTCGATAGTAATGCAATATACCAATCCAATACCCACACCCCCAAAAAAACAAACCAAACACACCTCCTTCGATAGTGATGTAATATACCAATCCAATATCACACCTCCTTCAATAGTGATGCAATATACAATCCAAATCCACCTCCTTCGATAGTGATGTAATATACAATCCAATATCACACCTCCTTCGATAGTGATGTAATATACAAATCCAATATCACACCTCCTTCAATAGTGATGTAATATACAATCCAATATCACACCTCCTTCGATAGTGATGTAATATACCAATCCAATATCACACCTCCTTCAATAGTGATGTAATATTCCAATCCAATATCACACCTCCTTCAATAGTGATGTAATATACCAATCCAATATCCCACCTCCTTCGATAGTGATGTAATATACAAATCCAATATCACACCTCCTTCGATAGTGATGTAATATACAAATCCAATATCACACCTCCTTCAATAGTGATGTAATATACAGATCCAATATCACACCTCCTTCGATAGTGATGTAATATACAAATCCAATATCACACCTCCTTCAATAGTGATGTAATATACAGATCCAATATCACACCTCCTTCGATAGTGATGTAATATTCCAATCCAATATCACACCTCCTTCGATAGTGATGTAATATACCAATCCCATATCCCACCTCCTTCGATAGTGATGTAATATACAGATCCAATATCACACCTCCTTCGATAGTGATGTAATATACCAATCCAATATCACACCTCCTTCGATAGTGATGTAATATACAGATCCAATATCACACCTCCTTCGATAGTGATGCAATATACCAATCCAATATCCCACCTCCTTCGATAGTAATGCAATATACAGATCCAATATCACACCTCCTTTGATAGTGATGTACAGATCCAATATCACACCTCCTTCAATAGTGATGCAATATACAGATCCAATATCACACCTCCTTCGATAGTGATGAAAACAACCAAACACATAGTATGAATATACAGACCAATATCACACCTCCTTCGATAGTGAGTACAATCCAATATCACACCTCCTTCGATAGTGATGTAATATACAAATCCAATATCACACCTCCTTCGATAGTGATGAAATACAGATCCAATATCACACCTCCTTCGATAGTGAGTACAGATCCAATATCACACCTCCTTCGATAGTGATGTAATATACAAATCCAATATCACACCTCCTTCGATAGTGATGTAATATACAGATCCAATATCACACCTCCTTCGATGTGATGTACAGATCCAATATCCACCTCCTTCGATAGTGATGTAATATACAAATCCAATATCACACCTCCTTCGATAGTGATGTAATATACAAATCCAATACCACACTCCTTCGATAGTGATGTAATATACAAATCCAATATCACACCTCCTTCGATAGTGATGTAATATACAAATCCAATATCACACCTCCTTCGATAGTGATGTAATATACCAGTCCAATATCACACCTCCTTCGATAGTGATGTAATATACAGATCCAATATCACACCTCCTTCGATAGTGATGTAATATACAAATCCAATATCACACCTCCTTCGATAGTGATGTAATATACAAATCCAATATCACACCTCCTTCAATAGTGATGTAATATACCAATCCAATATCACACCTCCTTCAATAGTGATGTAATATACAAATCCAATATCACACCTCATTCGATAGTGATGTAATATACCAGTCCAATATCCCACCTCCTTCGATAGTGATGTAATATATAAATCCAACATAACTTGTTCATACTATTTTGCTAGTGAGAATCTTTAAAAAAAGAGTGTAAAAATCGAACTTTATTTGGTCACAGCTATTTAGAATTGATTCAATTTTAGATGTGCTAAGCCTAGCCTTTGCAATTCGCACAGTTCAGAACTTTTCACGCCAACCGTACAAACTGTCGTCTGGCTGGGTAAACACTAAACAGAAAGTAGATGTACATTTAATTACATTAAATGAGTGACGATGAAGGTGAGCTGTGCTATGGTTAGTCATTACTTGTTGTTACAGTTGAATATATTCTATAGTCAATTAATAAAATTGTCATTAATCAAGTGATTTCCATATTGGCCTTGTTATTGGAATTCAGCCCGTCTCGGCATTCGGCCTCGGTCCAATATGACTGGCTTCATTCCAATAACCAGGGCACTATGAAATCACTTAATTAATAATGAGCCATAATCTCCAAAGAAAACACAATGACCACACCATAATCGTATATGTCATCATTTACGAACGCCTCTCATTCAAATATGAGCAATTAAAATATACAGAACAAAAAGGAAAACTCAATAGAAACTTACTTTATTTTGGTGAAAACATACCTCAGCTTAAAGAAATTTGGACACTGTCCAAAGTGTTTTACCTGTTGGCTAGGTCTTTCCAGTATGCATGTGAGACGCCAGGGGCTACCGCTAGAGCCCTCTCCCACTCTCCTAGCCCCACCATCAATTCACAGTATCTCTGTATATTTCCAGTTTTCAGATGTAATTGGGCCGCATCCCTCAACCGATCCTCCTTGGAGCGGGCACCAATTCCTCCTCCAAACTTGGTTAGCTTGGCCATCTCTAACTGCTGTGCCTCTGACTGTAATTATAAAGAAATACATTCACACCTATCTCTAGTAGATGTACCAGTGCTTATAGGTAGACCACACTGTCCTACTCACCAGACCACACCGCTCCCTTCCCAAACCACAGTCCTCTCTAATAACTACACTGAACCCTACCCCAAACCACACCTTTCCCTGTCCCAAACTGCATTGCCAAACTCACCAAACCACACTGCCCTCTTCCCAAATAACACTGAACCCCAAACCACACTCTCCCCCTCACAAACCACACTACAACTTCCCAAACACCATGCTGTCCCCCTTCCCAAACCACACTGCCTCCTCCCCAAGCAAAACTGCCCAACCTCCACAAATTACACTGCTGGCCTATCCCCAAACCACAGGGAGGGAGGAAGCTTTAATATGAAAGCCCACAAATTTGGACTGGCAATATATCTCTTGAATACACTCATGTTTGTGGGTTATTTGCCACATACATGCCAACAATGTATCCCCCATCAGCATGCTCCTTGTTCACGGTACGGCCCCTTTCCTTCACTTATTATTATTATTATACCAGATTTGTATAGCACTCTTTTCATACAGAAACTATACGTTCAAAAGTACTTAACATTAATTTAGCATAGTAAGACATTTTGTACAACATACATTACAATAGACAACAATTTGGTAGGAATAAAAAAAATAATAATAAAAATAAAACAATGTAAAATGTTTATCAAAAATACTAAGAAAAGTACATAAAAGATTAAGAATTAAAATGCTATAGATACATCGATGGAACACACCAAACTAAAATCTACTTCCAAGAAGTGTATCACAGAGTGTAGCCGGTCCAGTGATTGGGTCGATCTCTACCTATGAGGCTCCCGCTACACCAGTGATACTCTCCTCGGAATAGACTCCATTTGACTATTACACCAATACTAATGTTCTAAATTGTTTCGTGAGATTTACCCTCCATACATAGTGTTACTTGAACATTAGTTCTACCGGGGTACTCACATTGGTTTAAACAAAACAACATATTTATTCATTCATACATACATATCTATTGTATAGAGACTGAAAATGGATTTAATCGAAAGCGTAAAGCTTATTGAGATTATCGGGGTACTCACATTGGATTTTAAACAAAACAACATATTTATTCATTCATACATACATATCTATTGCATAGAGACTGAAAATGGATTTAATCGAAAGCGTAAAGCTTATTGAGATTATCGGGGTACTCACATTATGGTACTGGATGAGATGCTTGACATGCATGATGCCCTTGCTGTAGCTAGAGGACAGAAGGGTGTCATCGAGGCCCTTCAACACAGAAACTAGCTCCCATAGGTTGTCTGTACCAGCTGGTGCCTGTATAAAACAAAAATAGACACAGTTCGGTATTCGCTCATTTGACATTTGTGACTACAGTGGAACCTCTCTAAACCGGACATCTTCGGGACTGGATAAAAAGTCCGGTTTACAGAGGTTTCCGGTTTTCAGAGGTTTTTTATTGATGTGTTTTCAAAACTGCATAATTATAACCTTTATAAAGTACATATGCCTTTATAAAGTGATTAAATATTATTTTGTAAAACAAATGGTCAAAAGTTGCGAAAATCATAATTATCTTGTGTGACTGGATTATATTGTGCTTTCACAGGTGATCAAACGGTTGCATCAAATAAATTACGAGATTCACAAAATCCTTTATTCGTTATCAAACAAGTTTTATAATTGCCTATATGATAGTAATCTACACGTGATTATAATCCCCCAGTTAGCCGACAAATTAACTGTACACGAGTGCTAATTGCAGTAGTCATCAATCAGCCTGACATCTTATAATCTTGCGCGATTATCACACGTTCATAGATCAAACGCGCACCGTTAAAAACGAGATTGGAAAGTGTCAGCAGCGTGTCAATTTATGACGGAATACACAAACAAATTCAACACTTTTTAGTTTATTGATGAAGACCCATGTCGCCTAAAAGTTGTTCTGGTTTTGGGAGGTGAAATTACATCAAACTGTACCCAAATTATGCAAATTTTTCGTCCGGTTTCCGGAGCTGAGAGGTTCCGGTTTTCAGAGTGATTTTATGTAAGAAATAAAGAAGAAACAAATCGGGACTTTCAAAAACGTCCGGTTTTGGGAGTATTCCGATTTAGAGAGGGTCCGGTTTTGGGAGGTTCCACTGTACTTTGTTTTCACTATCAAGCCTTCGGATTGGTTGAGCTGGAGTTGGAATCAACCAATAAAATTGGTGGAATTTGAGATTTGAAACACTCATACAAGATCCCCTTCTTTCATGCATTCTGATTCATATTATATGTAGAGTTGGCCTCTCCCTCAAAATGTATTAAATTCACACTATATTTTTGCCAAAGTATACACAGTGAGAATTTTAGATTTGCAAAACATTCTATAACATTATATCTCATACAACCCACGTTGACAGAAGTGTGTCATCGAAATTTCAGGATTCACCCCCCTTCCATTATCATACCTACCTCCCCTCCCCCTACTGATAACTCACCCTAAAGAATTTGGAGAAAAGCTTGACGAGCCTGTTTTTTACGTCTGAAGGGAACTCTTCAGCCTCCATTTTCAACTCTCTCGACACTCTGCCAGTCAATAATGGTACTGAATTAGGTGCCATCGCTGCCTCTGAAAGGAAACATTTAATTATGGGTGTGCGTGAACATTAAATACAACGGTTTCAGTGGAGAAATGTTTATTTAAGAAATAATAAGTATCAACCATGGTATATCGCAGAATAACCCGAGTTTGAAGTTCCTATGCATAGACATATATCACGAAGGCCGAAATATACCACATATACCACATTACCCAAAATGTGTACATGGCAACAATACTCACCTACATTACCCAGAATATGTGTCCAAGATTTTCCAACCAGAATATTCATTTCTACTGGCTGTACGAGTGAGGCCAAGGACCAGAGTCGAACGGTGGAATCCCGAGAACTGGATGCCAGAATAAAAGGTCTGGAAGCGTGAGATGTTAGTCCTGAAGGAATAAACAAATTTGATGAATATATATCATCCGCCGAACTGGCTCTGGATGGCGAAATTTGTGGATTTTGTCTAGTCAATTAAAAATGGAAATATCTCCTATATGGAAATATCTCCTATATGGAAATATCTATAATCTCCTATATGGAAATATCTATAATCTCCTATATGGAAATATCTCCTATATGGAAATATCTATAAACTCCTATATGGAAATATCTATAATCTCCTATATGGAAATATCTCCTATATGGAAATATCTATAATCTCCTATATGGAAATATCTATAATCTCCTATATGGAAATATCTATAATCTCCTATATGGAAATATCTCCTATATGGAAATATCTATAAACTCCTATATGGAAATATCTATAATCTCCTATATGGAAATATCTCCTATATGGAAATATCTATAATCTCCTATATGGAAATATCTATAATCTCCTATATGGAAATATCTATAATCTCCTATATGGAAATATCTCCTATATGGAAATATCAAAACTCCTATATGGAAATACAAATCTCCTATATGGAAATATCTCCTATATGGAAATATCTCCTATATGGAAATATCTCCTATATGGAAATATCTCCTATATTACTGGATTCATCTTGACGCAATTGCACAACCACACTATGGTGATATATATTCATGTTAAGTTTCACAAAATTTCACAAATTGGTTACTGAGAACAGGCTCCAGACGAATGCACGGACACACAGACAGGGTCAAACAATAGCCATCGCTGAAATTGCGGGGGATAATGAGAATGTATGTATGACTGAATGGATGTCAGCAATATATTGCACAGGACATGAGATGAGATGTATTGCACAGGACGTGAGATGGGATGTATTGCACAGGACATGAGATGAGATGTATTGCACAGGACATGAGATGGGATGTATTGCACAGGACATGAGATGGGATGTATTGCACAGGACATGAGATGGGATGTATTGCACAGGACATGAGATGGGATGTATTGCACAGGATGTGAGATGGGATGTATTGCACAGGACATGAGAGGGATGTATTGCACAGGACATGAGATGGGATGTATTGCACAGGACATGAGATGGGATGTATTGCACAGGACATGAGATGGGATGTATTGCACAGGACATGAGATGAGATGTATTGCACAGGACGTGAGATGGGATGTATTGCACAGGACATGAGATGGGATGTATTGCACAGGACATGAGATGGGATGTATTGCACAGGACATGAGATGGATGTATTGCACAGGACATGAGATGAGATGTATTGCACAGGACGTGAGATGGGATGTATTGCACAGGACATGAGATGGGATGTATTGCACAGGACATGAGATGGGATGTATTGCACAGGACGTGAGATGGGATGTATTGCACAGGACATGAGATGGGATGTATTGCACAGGACGTGAGATGAGATGTATTGCACAGGACATGAGATGGGATGTATTGCACAGGACATGAGATGGGATGTATTGCACGGACGTGAAATGGGATGTATTGCACAGGACATGAGATGGGATGTATTGCACAGGACGTGAGATGAGATGTATTGCACAGGACATGAGATGGGATGTATTGCACAGGACATGAGATGGGATGTATTACAGGACGTGAGATGGGATGTATTGTACAGGATGTGAGATGGGATGTATTGCACAGGATGTGAGATGGGATGTATTGCACAGGACGTGAGATGGGATGTATTGCACAGGATGTGAGATGGGATGTATTGCACAGGACGTGAGATGGGATGTATTGCACAGGACGTGAGATGGGATGTATTGCACAGGACGTGAGATGGGATGTATTGCACAGGATGTGAGATGGGATGTATTGCACAGGACATGAGATGGGATGTATTGCACAGGACGTGAGATGGGATGTATTGCACAGGACATGAGATGGGATGTATTGCACAGGACATGAGATGGGATGTATTGCACAGGACATGAGATGGGATGTATTGCACAGGACGTGAGATGGGATGTATTGCACAGGACATGAGATGGGATGTATTGCACAGGATGTGAGATTGCACAGGAAATGAGATGGGATGTATTGCACAGGACATGAGATGGGATGTATTGCACAGGATGTGAGATGGGATGTATTGCACAGGATGTGAGATGGATGTATTGCACAGGACGTGAGATGGGATGTATTGCACAGGACGTGAGATGGGATGTATTGCACAGGACGTGAGATGGGATGTATTGCACAGGACGTGAGATGGGATGTTGCACAGGACGTGAGATGGGATGTATTGCACAGGACGTGAGATGGGATGTATTGCACAGGACGTGAGATGGGATGTATTGCACAGGACGTGAGATGGGATGTATTGCACAGGACGTGAGATGGGATGTATTGCACAGGACGTGAGATGGGATGTATTGCACAGGACGTGAGATGGGATGTATTGCACAGGACGTGAGATGGGATGTATTGCACAGGACGTGAGAGGATGTATTGCACAGGACGTGAGATGGGATGTATTGCACAGGACGTGAGATGGGATGTATTGCACAGGACGTGAGATGGGATGTATTGCACAGGACGTGAGATGGGATGTATTGCACAGGACGTGAGATGGGATGTATTGCACAGGACGTGAGATGGGATGTATTGCACAGGACGTGAGATGGGATGTATTGCACAGGACGTGAGATGGGATGTATTGCACAGGACGTGAGATGGGATGTATTGCACAGGACGTGAGATGGGATGTATTGCACAGGACGTGAGATGGGATGTATTGCACAGGACGTGAGATGGGATGTATTGCACAGGACGTGAGATGGGATGTATTGCACAGGACGTGAGATGGGATGTATTGCACAGGACGTGAGATGGGATGTATTGCACAGGACGTGAGATGGGATGTATTGCACAGGACGTGAGATGGGATGTATTGCACAGGACGTGAGATGGGATGTATTGCACAGGACGTGAGATGGGATGTATTGCACAGGACGTGAGATGGGATGTATTGCACAGGACGTGAGATGGGATGTATTGCACAGGACGTGAGATGGGATGTATTGCACAGGACGTGAGATGGGATGTATTGCACAGGATGTGAGATGGGATGTATTGCACAGGATGTGAGATGGGATGTATTGCACAGGACATGAGATGGGATGTATTGCACAGGACATGAGATGGGATGTATTGCACAGGACATGAGATGGGATGTATGCACAGGACGTGAGATGGGATGTATTGCACAGGACGTGAGATGGGATGTATTGCACAGGATGTGAGATGGGATGTATTGCACAGGACATGAGATGGGATGTATTGCACAGGACGTGAGATGGGATGTATTGCACAGGACATGAGATGGGATGTATTGCACAGGACATGAGATGGGATGTATTGCACAGGACATGAGATGGGATGTATTGCACAGGACGTGAGATGGGATGTATTGCACAGGACATGAGATGGGATGTATTGCACAGGATGTGAGATTGCACAGGACATGAGATGGGATGTATTGCACAGGACGTGAGATGGGATGTATTGCACAGGACGTGAGATGGGATGTATTGCACAGGACGTGAGATGGGATGTATTGCACAGGATGTGAGATGGGATGTATTGCACAGGATGTGAGATGGGATGTATTGCACAGGACGTGAGATGGGATGTATTGCACAGGACGTGAGATGGGATGTATTGCACAGGACGTGAGATGGGATGTATTGCACAGGACGTGAGATGGGATGTATTGCACAGGACGTGAGATGGGATGTATTGCACAGGACGTGAGATGGGATGTATTGCACAGGACGTGAGATGGGATGTATTGCACAGGACGTGAGATGGGATGTATTGCACAGGACGTGAGATGGGATGTATTGCACAGGACGTGAGATGGGATGTATTGCACAGGACGTGAGATGGGATGTATTGCACAGGACGTGAGATGGGATGTATTGCACAGGACGTGAGATGGATGTATTGCACAGGACGTGAGATGGGATGTATTGCACAGGACGTGAGATGGGATGTATTGCACAGGACGTGAGATGGGATGTATTGCACAGGACGTGAGATGGGATGTATTGCACAGGACGTGAGATGGGATGTATTGCACAGGACGTGAGATGGGATGTATTGCACAGGACGTGAGATGGGATGTATTGCACAGGACGTGAGATGGGATGTATTGCACAGGACGTGAGATGGGATGTATTGCACAGGACGTGAGATGGGATGTATTGCACAGGACATGAGATGGGATGTATTGCACAGGACATGAGATGGGATGTATTGCACAGGACGTGAGATGGGATGTATTGCACAGGACATGAGAGATGGATGTATTGCACAGGACATGAGATGGGATGTATTGCACAGGACATGAGATGGGATGTATTGCACAGGACGTGAGATGGGATGTATTGCACAGGACATGAGATGGGATGTATTGCACAGGATGTGAGATTGCACAGGACATGAGATGGGATGTATTGCACAGGACGTGAGATGGGATGTATTGCACAGGACGTGAGATGGGATGTATTGCACAGGACGTGAGATGGGATGTATTGCACAGGATGTGAGATGGGATGTATTGCACAGGATGTGAGATGGGATGTATTGCACAGGACGTGAGATGGGATGTATTGCACAGGACGTGAGATGGGATGTATTGCACAGGACGTGAGATGGGATGTATTGCACAGGACGTGAGATGGGATGTATTGCACAGGACGTGAGATGGGATGTATTGCACAGGACGTGAGATGGGATGTATTGCACAGGACGTGAGATGGGATGTATTGCACAGGACGTGAGATGGGATGTATTGCACAGGACGTGAGATGGGATGTATTGCACAGGACGTGAGATGGGATGTATTGCACAGGACGTGAGATGGGATGTATTGCACAGGACGTGAGATGGGATGTATTGCACAGGACGTGAGATGGGATGTATTGCACAGGACGTGAGATGGGATGTATTGCACAGGACGTGAGATGGGATGTATTGCACAGGACGTGAGATGGGATGTATTGCACAGGACGTGAGATGGGATGTATTGCACAGGACGTGAGATGGGATGTATGCACAGGACGTGAGATGGGATGTATTGCACAGGACGTGAGAGGATGTATTGCACAGGACGTGAGATGGGATGTATTGCACAGGACGTGAGATGGGATGTATTGCACAGGACGTGAGATGGGATGTATTGCACAGGATGTGAGATGGGATGTATTGCACAGGACATGAGATGGGATGTATTGCACAGGACATGAGTGGGATGTATTGCACAGGACATGAGATGGGATGTATTGCACAGGACGTGAGATGGGATGTATTGCACAGGACGTGAGATGGGATGTATTGCACAGGATGTGAGATGGGATGTATTGCACAGGACATGAGATGGGATGTATTGCACAGGACGTGAGATGGGATGTATTGCACAGGACATGAGATGGGATGTATTGCACAGGACATGAGATGGGATGTATTGCACAGGACATGAGATGGGATGTATTGCACAGGACGTGAGATGGGATGTATTGCACAGGACATGAGATGGGATGTATTGCACAGGATGTGAGATTGCACAGGACATGAGATGGGATGTATTGCACAGGACGTGAGATGGGATGTATTGCACAGGACGTGAGATGGGATGTATTGCACAGGATGTGAGATGGGATGTATTGCACAGGATGTGAGATGGGATGTATTGCACAGGACGTGAGATGGGATGTATTGCACAGGACGTGAGATGGGATGTATTGCACAGGACGTGAGATGGGATGTATTGCACAGGACGTGAGATGGGATGTATTGCACAGGACGTGAGATGGGATGTATTGCACAGGACGTGAGATGGGATGTATTGCTCAGGACGTGAGATGGGATGTATTGCACAGGACGTGAGATGGGATGTATTGCACAGGACGTGAGATGGGATGTATTGCACAGGACGTGAGATGGATGTATTGCACAGGACGTGAGATGGGATGTATTGCACAGGACGTGAGATGGGATGTATTGCACAGGACGTGAGATGGGATGTATTGCACAGGACGTGAGATGGGATGTATTGCACAGGACGTGAGATGGGATGTATTGCACAGGACGTGAGATGGGATGTATTGCACAGGACGTGAGATGGGATGTATTGCACAGGACGTGAGATGGGATGTATTGCACAGGACGTGAGATGGGATGTATTGCACAGGACGTGAGATGGGATGTATTGCACAGGACGTGAGATGGGATGTATTGCACAGGACGTGAGATGGGATGTATTGCACAGGACGTGAGATGGGATGTATTGCACAGGACGTGAGATGGGATGTATTGCACAGGACGTGAGATGGGATGTATTGCACAGGACGTGAGATGGGATGTATTGCACAGGACGTGAGATGGGATGTATTGCACAGGACGTGAGATGGGATGTATTGCACAGGACGTGAGATGGGATGTATTGCACAGGACGTGAGATGGGATGTATTGCACAGGACGTGAGATGGGATGTATTGCACAGGACGTGAGATGGGATGTATTGCACAGGACGTGAGATCGGATGTATTGCACAGGACGTGAGATGGGATGTATGCACAGGACGTGAGATGGGATGTATTGCACAGGACGTGAGATGGGATGTATTGCACAGGACGTGAGATGGGATGTATTGCACAGGACGTGAGATGGGATGTATGCACAGGACGTGAGATGGGATGTATTGCACAGGACGTGAGATGGGATGTATTGCACAGGACGTGAGATGGGATGTATTGCACAGGATGTGAGAGGGGATGTATTGCACAGGACGTGAGATGGGATGTATTGCACAGGACGTGAGATGGGATGTATTGCACAGGATGTGAGATGGGATGTATTGCACAGGATGTGAGATGGGATGTATTGCACAGGACATGAGATGGGATGTATTGCACAGGACGTGAGATGGGATGTATTGCACAGGACGTGAGATGGATGTATTGCACAGGACGTGAGATGGGATGTATTGCACAGGATGTGAGATGGGATGTATTGCACAGGACATGAGATGGGATGTATTGCACAGGACATGAGAGGATGTATTGCACAGGACATGAGATGGGATGTATTGCACAGGACGTGGAGATGGGATGTATTGCACAGGACGTGAGATGGGATGTATTGCACAGGATGTGAGATGGATGTATTGCACAGGACATGAGATGGATGTATTGCACAGGACGTGAGATGGGATGTATTGCACAGGGACATGAGATGGGATGTATTGCACAGGACATGAGATGGGATGTATTGCACAGGACATGAGATGGGATGTATTGCACAGGACGTGAGATGGGATGTATTGCACAGGACATGAGATGGGATGTATTGCACAGGATGTGAGATTGCACAGGACATGAGATGGGATGTATGCACAGGACGTGAGATGGGATGTATTGCACAGGACGTGAGATGGGATGTATTGCACAGGATGTGAGATGGGATGTATTGCACAGGATGTGAGATGGGTGTTATTGCACAGGACGTGAGATGGGATGTATTGCACAGGACGTGAGATGGGATGTATTGCACAGGACGTGAGATGGGATGTATTGCACAGGACGTGAGATGGGATGTATGCTCAGGACGTGAGATGGGATGTATTGCACAGGACGTGAGATGGGATGTATTGCACAGGACGTGAGATGGGATGTATTGCACAGGACGTGAGATGGGATGTATTGCACAGGACGTGAGATGGGATGTATTGCACAGGACGTGAGATGGGATGTATTGCACAGGACGTGAGATGGGATGTATTGCACAGGACGTGAGATGGGATGTATTGCACAGGACGTGAGATGGGATGTATTGCACAGGACGTGAGATGGGATGTATTGCACAGGACGTGAGATGGGATGTATGCACAGGACGTGAGATGGGATGTATTGCACAGGACGTGATGGGATGTATTGCACAGGACGTGAGATGGGATGTATTGCACAGGACGTGAGATGGGATGTATTGCACAGGACGTGAGATGGGATGTATTGCACAGGACGTGAGATGGGATGTATTGCACAGGACGTGAGATGGGATGTATTGCACAGGACGTGAGATGGGATGTATTGCACAGGACGTGAGATGGGATGTATTGCACAGGACGTGAGATGGGATGTATTGCACAGGACGTGAGATGGGATGTATTGCACAGGACGTGAGATGGGATGTATTGCACAGGACGTGAGATGGGATGTATTGCACAGGACGTGAGATGGGATGTATTGCACAGGATGTGAGATGGGATGTATTGCACAGGACATGAGATGGGATGTATTGCACAGGACATGAGATGGGATGTATTGCACAGGACATGAGATGGGATGTATTGCACAGGACATGAGATGGATGTATTGCACAGGACGTGAGATGGGATGTATTGCACAGGACGTGAGATGGGATGTATTGCACAGGACATGAGATGGGATGTATTGCACAGGACGTGAGATGGGATGTATTGCACAGGACATGAGATGGGATGTATTGCACAGGACATGAGATGGGATGTATTGCACAGGACATGAGATGGGATGTATTGCACAGGACGTGAGATGGGATGTATTGCACAGGACATGAGATGGGATGTATTGCACAGGATGTGAGATTGCA
>CM026391.1:11873594-11933594 GCA_014843695.1 Archivesica marissinica
GATGTATTGCACAGGACATGTGATGGGATGTATTGCACAGGACGTGAGATGGGATGTATTGCACAGGACGTGAGATGGGATGTATTGCACAGGACGTGAGATGGGATGTATTGCACAGGACGTGAGATGGGATGTATTGCACAGGACATGAGATGGGATGTATTGCACAGGACGTGAGATGGGATGTATTGCACAGGACGTGAGATGGGATGTATTGCACAGGACGTGAGAAAAAGACTGTGACACTTGAAGTACCTGATGCATGTCAAGCTTTAAATCAATGTTTTTCAAATGATTATTCAGATTGATGTTGTACCCGAATATGTTAAATCAAATGTGCATAGATTACACAGAGCGATTGAAGTCTTTCCAAACGTGTGACTGAGCGGGTGGCATTTTTGAGGACAATATCATAAAAACCGTACTTTAAATAGTACTTTTTGGTAATATTGAGCAGTTATTTAAAAATTTAAGATACATTGGGTGAATGTTGTTGCAAAGTGTCTGTAATATTTCAAAGGAAGTTTCTTATCTAAACAGTTTTGACATTATAATTAAACACACCTACCTACTGTAATTATGCATTAACACCTGCCATGGATGCAACCACAACATGGTTTACTCACACATCCTGGAGAGATTTCTTTTGTATTGGAAGGTTTTATGATGGTTTCAAAAGAAAACAACGTAACCGATTTTATGACAGTTTATTTAATTTTTGCAAATATAATATTTTTTTCAAATACCGGAATAGTATTCGGATATTCGGATGTCCGAGCGAATATTCGTTGCCATCCCTAATAATATTGAATATTACCATAAACATCTGCCCCATGGTCCTTGATCGTCTGTATACAGCTCCCTTCTCTGATGTCCCACATCCTTATAGAAGCATCCCAACTGCCGGAGGCCACCAGATAAGGGATCTCCGTGTTCCAGAGCAGGCCCCTAACTGGCCCTGTGTGGCCCGTCAGGGTACAGATACATGCATCTTGAGAGTAGTCCCACACTTTCACAGATCTGTAAACACAAGTTTCCTTGTTCTTTAAACCTTTACACGCTAGCGGCAGATAAAATCACATTTGCAAACTGCATAGAGACAGATCAGATGGCACAGAATGTTCCGTCTGATCAGGCTCTATGCTGTTTGCTATTCGGATAGTGGAACTAAAATATTTGACTGAATAGTAAACAACATAGATCATGTAATGTCGCGTCTGATCTGGATCTATGTTGTTTGCAAATGTGGTTTTATTTACTCAGCAGGCAAAGGGTTAAACAATTACAATACTTATCTACAGGGGTTCAGCAACCAGTCGGCATAACTCGAACACAGTCTATTTTCTGCCCAGCACATGTACAGTGTAACTTGCAACAGCGGTCACCTCTATCAAGCAGTTAAACTGTCTTAAGCAGCCATTTTCCTAGTTCCTTAACTGGTATAATAACAATATGATTACAGTCAAACCAGAGATAGTGGTCACCTCCATTAATCAGCCAACCTGTATTAAGCAACCAATTTCCACATTCCCAATATGTTGTTTTATTATACATTTGACCTCTATTAAGCAGTCATTTTCTGTGATTCCCTTGGCTGGCTGCTTAAGACTGGTTTGACTGTACATAATTGATGTCTATTAAGCAGCCACCTGTGTTACGATATGGTTTGACTGTACAATCAAACCTGTCTGTAAAAACCACCTACTACAGGATTGCCAGAAGTGGGCTTTGTTGTGTGTGTTTTACGTTTATTTATCGTTGCTACCGGTTGCCCATATGAGCGACGCCTCCTGAAGAGATTAGTCATTTTAGATTTTTGGAGGATAGTGCATGATACAGACAGAGACCCATTACAGAGTCTCCTCTGGTTCTTTTACATGCACGGTATAAAGCACCAACACGAGACCTCGGTTTAACATCCCATCTGAAAGACTGTTAATTTTATTAGGGTCAGACGGGGGATCGAACCTGCGATCCCTGGATTACCAGTCCAGCGTGTTACCACTGGGCTATAGATCCGTCTTTGTTGAGAGGTGGTCTATATTTTTGTGCCAAAAGAATGAAAATCGAGAAAGATATAGTTCAATAGATCAATCCATGCATAATGTTATTTATCAACAAGTAAAGAATAGCACTCAGAGAGACATAGTGTATACAAATTTATTTTAGCACAATTGCGAAACAAGTTCTTACAACTTATATTAATCTCTCTCGATACCTCATTCATGATGGAATCCATCGCCACGAGGGAGAGAGAAGAGGCAATGTGGAATTTAAATGCCTTGCCTAAGGGCACAATCGTAACGGCTCCAGCGGGGCTCGAACTCCGGACCTTTCGCAGGGAGAGAGAAGAGAGACATAAACCTCTGCACAGATATTTGACACAAATATCTGTCTGTGGACAAGAATTACCGCACACTCCAGTAAAATATAAAATACATAATGGAATTGGCAATCGAAAGTTCAGATTACATGTATGTTAAAATATTTACCCATCATCCGACCCGCTACAAAGGAGATTTTCTTTGAGGGGAGACCACTTCACGTGGAACACTTTGGCGGTATGCCCTGTAACAACAACGTAAAGCTGTGCATGCCAAAACAAATTCTCAATTATTATATATTATAATCATTCCTCATAAGTCTATTATTTATTATCCAATTCTTTGATTTCTGTGTACATCAGGGGAGATAACTTTTTGTATCATTTTTGCTATACTGTACACCTTCTCATCGACATAGAGTGGAATATATGATTGTACTAGTTGAGAACACAGGGACTTGATGTTATTCAACTCTGTGTATACAACTTCCCTATTGTTGATGTTTCACACTCAAAAAAACCTCTATTAAAAAAAAAGATTGTCAAAATCGCCCAAGAAATGGCCGAGATATGACCGGTATGGTTTCTCGCCCGGCAGGCAACATTTGGGGCATGCTGGGAAAAATCTATAGGGTTTTCGAGTGAGAACACAAATTTTTTTAAAGCCTAGGACCTATACTACCATATAAAAATTAATTTTTCCCTATACATATAAATGCATACCGGTGACAGCGGTACAACTCTGTCCCAGCCACAGGCGTATATTATTTATTATCCAATTCTTTGATTTCTGTGTACACCAGGGGAGATAACTGTGCCACATATTAGGGGCTACCTTCATAAATTCTTCATTTTCTAAACTTATTAAAGACAGACAGATCTGTAGTCCAGTGGTTAACACGCTGGACTGGTAATCCAGGGATTGCAGGTTCGATCCCCCGTCTGACCCTAATAAAATTAACAGTCTTTAAGATAGGACTTTAAACCGTGGTCTCGTGTCGGTGCTTTACATCGTGCACGTAAAAGAACCAGAGGAGACTCTGGAATGGGTCTCTGTCTGTATCATTGCACTATCCTCCAAAAATCTAAAATGACTAATCTCTTCAGGAGGCGTCGCTCATATGGGCAACCGATAGCGACGATAAATAAACGTAAAATATGCATTAAACCCCCCATAAGGTCTATAAAATAACATTGTAGTTAAGGTGCAAATTTATCAAATTGTGAACTTTGGTAAACCGCCATTTATAGTCATTGATGATTTTGTAAACAAATATACATACCGGCATTCATTAAGGGAGATAACTTACAAAAGAATCAAATAGTGCAGATATGCATCACAATGCTGGTAAAAGCTATTTATCTTATAGAAAACACAATTTGAAATATCAACATAACTAACCTGTGAACACCTTTAGGGGTTGAACGTTATTAGTGGCAGTATAAAACACTCGAACACTCTTGTCATCACACCCTGTAGCCAACATGTCCCTTAAACACGACAAGAAACAATTCAATTAATTATAGGAAACATTGAAGTGCAATACCATACATGTCGATGTATAACGAGTTATAATTAATAATGTATTTACTTGTGTAACGTGCACATAAATGTGGACACGAAAATCAACCAAATGTGGGGAATGGAGTTCCGATGTATAATATTCATGTGAAAATAGCAAGTTGCCACAGCAAATATTGCTCAAGAACTGATTAAATCATGCTCCATGATTCTGTCTGAATGTTTGTCTGCGCCACTTCTGTCGCCAATTGAAAAACACTTGAGCCAATTAAAAAAACTTGAAGCCAACAAAGAGCCATATAGTTCACAAATAAATATTTAAATAAATATGACAAAAAAATGCACCAAAATTTAAAAAATATTTTAAAAAGTTGCGCCAAATATTTTCGACAAATAACAAAATTTAGCACCAATATTTGTTGTTTGTCGCAACCCATTGGCGCCATTGGCGACCGACACCGAGAATCTAGATAGTTACATGTGGTAAAATGACATTAAACTATCAAGTTATGATCTGCAACTGAATCATACAGGCAGGAAGATGAGATGTAATCCAAGTACTAAGATATTATTCAGCGTCATTTTGCAGATTGTCTGACGACAGCTTTGACGACGTGGCTTGATGAATTGAGCAATAATTAATATCTCAAACTCTTACCACAGGCTCCAACGTCTAAATACTATGCATACATATCACCTTGTTGCAAGCACCTTATAAAACAGTGTTACAAACAATAAATACATTGAGATTACTTAGCCATGCCTACGTTTTTGTTGCACTTGTCGGCAAAAGTACACAAAATATATGCTCATTTTTGGTCATATCCGTTCCATTTACCGTGCTCAATCTACGTTGCGCCATTGTGACGTTGACCCTATTTTTTATGAGAGGTGCATCCATTTTTTACAGTTGCACATTTTATTTTTCGTAGTTTTACAGGGTTCATTCTAGGTCAGAATTTTTGGGAGAAGTGAGAAAGCGGGTGATCGCTTCCTTAAATGGTGTTCTTTAATATACTTCTGCAAAATAGGGTTAAAATGCACAGTACAACCATTAAATACAACATTTGAATAGAAGGAGTGCTTTATAATGGGCCAGTGTATCTTATTAGACAAAATTTTGTTTGAAAATCATAAAAATCTAGGGAGAAGTGGGCGAAGTCAGTGTCTCTAGGGCGACAATTTCGCCCACATCGCCCTCTAGAATGATCCCTGTTTTTAGCACCTTAGGCTAATAAAACGCACTTTTGCCTAAATAAAGTGAACATAATTCGCAGACTGTGCTCTGATCTAGAAACTCACTATTACGCTTAGATAGCGTTTGTAGTATTTTGATACAAAATTTAGCGCAACTAGCACGAGTCATTTTCGTTCCATTTCGAGCTTAGTTCAATACGTTGCAGATTTAACAATGGTGGATGGAACAAAATATCATGTCATGTTAGAATATAAAACAACAAGTAGACCACCAATAACATGGCCCCAAGGTTATAAAACTTTTCTCCAATCTCAAACTCTAACTCAAGGAATTTGATAGGTTGAGTCTGAGTTTTACACCCAGCAGAACCAATCAGAAGCTTGAGTCAGAGATTGGATTGGAGAAAAGTTTTATAACCTCGGGGCCTGAGATTGGAGAAAAGTTTTATAACCTCGGAGCTTGAGATTGGAGAAAAGTTTTATAACCTCGGAGCCTGAGTTTGAGTTGCTATGTTCTGAGGGCTAATGTCCTAGCCTAATGTATGGGATATAGATCATAATAGATAATTAATAAACTCTGGATTATTTTAATTGTTTGACCTCTATAAATAACTGATTAATGATGTCACAAAGTAGACAACGCCCAGGGTTCATTCTAGGTCAGAATTTTTGGGAGAAGTGAGAAAGCGCATGATCGCTTCCTTAAATGGTGTTCTTTAATGTTCTTCTGCAAAATAGGGTTAAAATGCACAGTACAACCATTAAATACAACATTTGAATAGAAGGAGTGCTTTATAATGGGCCAGTGTATCTATGGTAGACAAAATTTTGTTTGAAAATCGTAAAAACCAAAAAATAATTTTTTTTACATTTTTTTTTAGGGAGACGTGGGGCCCCCAGAGGACGCCAGTGAACTCCCGATGGTCAACTCTCGATATTATAGCAATACCTGAGTAGGACAACGGGGCATCCAGGTTAGGATGGCATTACTAGGAATTCTCTGAATGCTAGATTATATTTTGGTAGAGCATACTTGTTATGTGGGCTCCAGTCACATCCATACACAGCTGCCGGGTGGCGGTATTTTTGTGTCACCACACCATTCAATTCTCGTATTACGCTAGAAATAAACGAATTATACAGTTAGTTTACACAAATTTATTTTGGCTCGATTGCGAAACAAGTTCTTACAACTTATATTAATCACTCTTGAGACCTCATTCCTGATGGATTCCATCGCCACGAGGGAGAGAGAAGAGGCAACGTGGAATTAATTAAATGCCTTGCTGCCTAAGGGCACAATCGTAACGGCTCCAGCAGGGCTCGAACTCCGGATCTTTCGCATCTGAAGTGAACGGAGAGAGGGAGAGGAGGCAATGTGGAATTTAATGCCTTGCCTAAAGGCATTATCGTAACGGCTCCAGCTGAGCTCAAACTCCAGGCCTTTCGCACCTGACGCAAACATGCTACCACTGTGCTATCACGACTTCCATGATTGATAAACATATTGCAGGTATATCTTGTATTTAAAGTAAAGTGACTAATTGGCCGTTGATCCAGAAATTGAGCAGATAATCTGCCGACCGCAAGTCCTGTTTTATTGAAACAATAAAATGTTAGGGTAATTTGCATAATCTACTTTCGTTTTCAACAGTTTCTGGAGTATATAATGTGTTTATTTAATCTGAGCAAAATGTCCATTTCTCGAAAAAAATGACCGCTTCTCAGAGATATATTGATCGTATTCCGGCCGTTTCGACCGACCATTGACACAGAAAGGTGGCCGTCAAGTAGAGGTCAAATATATAGGAAAATATCTTGGGAGGACACAAACTGGCTAGCTTACTGGAGGTGACCGCTTAATAGAGTTGACCGTTAGTAGAGGTTATACTGTACCAGTAACCATCAGCTGCACACGACATGATTCTCCTAGAATCCTTCTGATTCCACATAACTGTGTACACTGCTTGATGACCATGCTGCAACAATACATATAATTATATTTATCACATAACTTTGCTTCATGACCATGCTGCAACAATATATATAATTATATTTATCACATAACTTTGCTTCATGACCATGCTGCAACAATACATATAATTATATTTATCACATAACTTTGCTTCATGACCATGCTGCACAATATATATAATTATATTTATCACATAACTTTGCTTCATGACCATGCTGCACAATAATATAATTTATTTATCACATAACTTTGCTTCATGACATGCTGCAACAATATATATAATTATTTTATCACATAACTTCCACAATATATATAAATATATTTATCACATAACTTTGCTTCATGACCATGCTGCAACAATATATATAATTATATTTATCACATAACTTTGCTTCATGACCATGCTGCAACAATATATATAATTATATTTATCACATAACTTTGCTTCATGACCATGCTGCAACAATATATATAATTATATTTATCACATAACTTTGCTTCATGACCATGCTGCAACAATATATATAATTATATTTATCACATAACTTTGCTTGTTGACCATGCTGCAACAATATATATAAATATATTTATCACATAACGTTGTTTGTATTCAGTGTAATAACACGATAACATAATTTCTTATATGTACACACGTGTACTAACACTTCTGGTTCTGATTGGATGAGAGAATAATCCTTATACTTTGTAAATTAAACTTTTAAATTATGCATATTTTATGCATATATAAATTGGTACATAACATTAATGGTAAGATAAGCTACAATTTAAAAGAAATCTTGACACAATTATAACGCTGATTACCTCCAAATAAACCATACCCCATAACCTTGAGGTCGACCTTTCAAGGTCAATCAGGGTTATGTGAAATGAAGCATTTGTTCTTGTGTTAAATACCACCGCTGATGATTGCATCTTTCTGAGTGCTATTTTATACAACATACAGCAATAAATAAACGTACCGTAACGAAAACGGACAATAAGCAATTGTTAACTATGAAATACGGTTAGGGCAAAGATTTAAATCTTCCTACATCTGTTAAATACATACAATAGTCACTTGATCTCCGATATTGTATTTATATCTTTAAATAGCAAAGCTGGCAAGGACCGTCGATATCTGGCAAGCTACTAGTAGTAAAACCTGGCAAGGACAGTCGATATCTGGCAAGTTACTAGCAATAAACATGACAAGGACTAGCGACATCTGGCAAGCTACTAGTAGTAAACCTGACAAGGACCATCAACATCTGGCAAAGTACTAGCAGTAAACCTGACAAGGACTGTCAACATCTGACAAGTTACTAGCAGTAAACCTGACAAGGACCATCAACATCTGGCAAGTTACTAGCAGTAAACCTGACAAGGACCGTCAACATCTGGCAAGTTACTAGCAGTAAACCTGACAAGGACCGTCAACATCTGGCAAGTTACTAGCAGTAAACCTGGCAAGGACCGTCGACATCTGGCAAGTTACTAGCAGTAAACCTGACAAGGACCGTCGACATCTGGCAAGTTACTAGCAGTACACCTGGCAAGGACCGTCAACATCTGGCAAGTTACTAGCAGTAAACCTGACAAGGACCGTCGACATCTGACAAGTTACTAGCAGTACACCTGGCAAGGACCGTCGACATCTGGCAAGTTACTAGCAGTAAACCTGACAAGGACCGTCGACATCTGGCAAGTTACTAGCAGTACACCTGGCAAGGACCGTCGACATCTGGCAAGTTACTAGCAGTAAACCTGACAAGGACTGTCGGCATCTGGCAAGTTACTAGCAGTACACCTGGCAAGGACCGTCGACATCTGGCAAGTTACTAGCAGTACACCTGGCAAGGACCGTCGACATCTGGCAAGTTACTAGCAGTACACCTGGCAAGGACCGTCGACATCTGGCAAAGCATATTTAGCTCAAGCAACATTTATTTCTTTGAAGTTACTGTCGAAATATTTGATACCTCTGAGAACCTCTTGACCACTCTGCCTTTATCAATATCCCAGATAAATATACCACACTTTGCAGTGCCCGCTACAATACAGTTGAGATCCGATGGCGCCCATGATATAGAGTATATGATGCCCTCGTTGCCAGGGGAAGTATTAATCTGGAATAGAAACAATTTGTTTTATGGGGCTCATGCAACATATAATATTATGCCATTCTTACTCAAACACATTTAACATTTCTAGTGTTGTTTGCTTATAACATTAAATTAACTGCTCTCGAGACTTCATTCCTGACTGGTCTTTGTTGACAGGTGCTCTCTTATTACAGATGAAATATGCATTGATATGGGTTGTTCTGTTTTATTTAGAGGTGGTCTGATGTGGTTTATATTTAGAGGTGGTCTGATGTGGTATTTATTTAGAAGCTTAGAGATGGTCTGATGTGGTTTATATTTAGAGTTTTAGAGGTGGTCTGATGTGGTTTTTATTTAGAGTTTTAGAGGTGGTCTGATGTGGTTTATATTTAGAGGTGGTCTGATGTGGTATTTATTTAGAAGCTTAGAGATGGTCCGATGTGGTTTATATTTAGAGTTTTAGAGGTGGTCTGATGTGGTTTTTATTTAGAGTTTTAGAGGTGGTCTGATGTGGTTTTTATTTAGAGATTTAGAGGTGGTCTGATGTGGTTTATATTTAGAGGTTTAGAGATGGTCTGATGTGGTTTATATTCAGAAGTGGTCTGATGTGGTTTATATTTAGAGGTGGTCTGATGTGGTTTATATTTAGAGATGGTCTGATGTGGTTTATATTTAGAGGTGGTCTGATGTGGTTTTTATTTAGAGGTTTAGAGGTGGCCTTATGTGGTTTTTATTTAGAGGTGGCCTGATGTGGTTTTTATTTAGAGGTTTAGAGGTGGTCTGATGTGGTTTATATTTAGAGGTTTAGAGGTGGTTTATATTTAGAGATGGTCTGATGTGGTTTATATTTATAGGCTTAGAGGTGGTCTGATGTGGTTTATATTTAGAGGTTTAGAAGTGGTCTGCTGTGGTTTATATTTAGAGGTTTAGAAGTGGTCTGATGTGGTTTATATTTAGAGGTGGTCTGATGTGGTTTATATTTAGAGGTGGTCTGATGCAGTTTATATTTAGAGGTGGTCTGATGCAGTTTTTATTTAGAGGTGGTCTGATGCAGTTTATATTTAGAGGTGGTCTGATGCAGTTTATATTTAGAGGTGGTCTGATGCAGTTTTTATTTAGAGGTGGTCTGATGTGGTTTATATTTAGAGGTGGTCTGATGCAGTTTTTATTTAGAGGTGGTCTGATGTGGTTTATATTTAGAGGTGGTCTGATGTGGTTTATATTTAGAGGTGGTCTGATGCAGTTTATATTTAGAGGTGGTCTGATGCAGTTTTTATTTAGAGGTGGTCTGATGCAGTTTTTATTTAGAGGTGGTCTGATGTGGTTTATATTTAGAGGTGGTCTGATGTGGTTTATATTTAGAGGTGGTCTGATGTGGTTTATATTTAGAGGTGGTCTGATGCGGTTTTTATTTGGTGGTGTTCTTTGTTCGTGGGGTGAAACGAGATGGTCTATGTATACTACAAAGTACAGTATAACCTGTGCCAAAGATCACCTCATAATAAAAACAACCTGTGTTTGAATGCCACTGTATTTGATGCAAGAGACCACCTGTCAACAAAGGCCAGTTTGTTCATCGCACAGGTAGTATTTTTCATAAAACATATTTTACTTTACAACCTATATTAATCACTCTCGTTGGCACGGATGAAAGCGGCTACATGGTCATTCGCATGGGAGGAAACCGGTATAACCAGAGAAAACCCAACTGTCCGATCTAGTGACCACTGTACCATCTCACACACTTCCTGGTTGAGGATCAAACCCGGGTTGCATCAAGTGAGAAGCGAGTGTGTTAACAACTGCGCTAAGGTGGTCTTTGCATACAGGGTTGACTGTAGTTTGTTTATATCAAATTTATTTCAGCTCGATTGCGAAACATGTTTTTACAGCATTAGATTAATCACTCTCGAGACCTCATTCCTGGTGTAATCCATCGCCATGAGGGAGAGATTAATCGCTCTCGAGACCTCATTCCTGATGGAATCCATCGTCTCGAGGGAGAGACTAATCGCTCTCGATACCTCATTCCTGATGGAATCCATCGCCATGAGGGAGAGACTAATCGCTCTCGAGACCTCATTCCTGATGGAATTCATCGCCATGAGGGAGAGACTAATCGCTCTCGAGACCTCATTCCTGATGGAATCCATCGCCATGAGGGAGAGATTAATTGCTCTCGAGACCTCATTCCTGATGGAATCCATCGCCACGAGGGAGTGAGAAGACTCAATGAGGATTCAGTGTCTTGCTCAACAACTTCTCAGTTACGAAGCGGACACCATATCCACTACAAAGGCAACAAGATACAGTGGGATATTAGACAGCATCACTGTTTGTTACAGAAATCTGTCCCTCGTGGCGATGGATTCCATCAGGAATGAGGTCTCGAGAGCGATTAATCTCTCCCTCATGGCGATGGATTACCCCAGGAACGAGAGCGATTATTCTCTCCCTCATGGCGATGGATTACACCAGGAACGAGGTCTCGAGAGCGATTAATCTAATGCTGTAAAAACATGTTTCGCAATCGAGCTGAAATAAATTTGATATAAACAAACTACAGTCAACCCTGTATGCAAAGACCACCTTAGCTGAACCCCGCTGGAGCCATTACGATTGTGCCCTTAGGAAAGGCATTTAATTCCACGTTGCATCTTCTCTCTCCCTCGTGAAGATGGATTCCATCAGGAATGAGGTCTCGAGAGTGATTAATATAAGTTGTAAGAACTTGTTTCACAATCGAGCTAAAATTAATTTGTATAAATAAATTAAATGCTGAAACACTTACACATGCAAACGTAGTAATATCCCACAGTTTGATAGTTCCGTCAAAACTGCCAGTGGCTAGAATGTTGCTATCAAATGGACAGAACTTGCAGTCAAATATAGTCTCCACATGACCCTGTAATATGCAAATAAGATAAAAGAAACAAATCAGAGGTCAATGTTTATAGCCAACACAAATATTATATCAGCCATAAAACATAAATACAATGTTTATAGCCAATACAAATATTATATCAGCCATAAAACATAAATACAATGTTTATAGCCAATACAAATATTATATCAGCCATAAAACATAAATACAATGTTTATAGCCAATACAAATATTATATCAGCCAAAAAACATAAATACAATGTTTATAGTCAATACAAATATTGTATCAACCATAAATCATAAATACAATGTTTATAGCCAATACAAATATTATATCAACCATAAAACATAAATACAATGTTTATAGCCAATACAAATATTGTATAAGCCATAAATCATAAATACAATGTTTATAGCCAACACAAATATTATATAAGCCATAAAACATAAATACAATGTTTATAGCCAATACAAATATTATATCAGCCAAAAAACATAAATACAATGTTTATAGTCAATACAAATATTGTATCAACCATAAATCATAAATACAATGTTTATAGCCAATACAAATATTATATCAACCATAAAACATAAATACAATGTTTATAGCCAATACAAATATTGTATAAGCCATAAATCATAAATACAATGTTTATAGCCAACACAAATATTATATAAGCCATAAAACATAAATACAATGTTTATAGCCAATACAAATATTATATCAGCCAAAAAACATAAATACAATGTTTATAGTCAATACAAATATTGTATCAACCATAAATCATAAATACAATGTTTATAGCCAATACAAATATTATATAAGCCATAAAACATAAATACAATGTTTATAGCCAACACAAATATTGTATCAACCATAAATCATAAATACAATGTTTATAGCCAATACAAATATTATATAAGCCATAAAACATAAATACAATGTTTATAGCCAACACAAATATTGTATCAACCATAAATCATAAATACAATGTTTATAGCCAATACAAATATTATATCAGCCATAAAACATAAATACAATGTTTATAGCCAATACAAATATTATATAAGCCATAAATCATAAATACAATGTTTATAGCCAATACAAATATTATATAAGCCATAAAACATAAATACAATGTTTATAGCCAACACAAATATTGTATCAACCATAAATCATAAATACAATGTTTATAGCCAATACAAATATTATATCAGCCATAAAACATAAATACAATGTTTATAGCCAATACAAATATTATATAAGCCATAAATCATAAATACAATGTTTATAGCCAATACAAATATTATATAAGCCATAAAACATAAATACAATGTTTATAGCCAACACAAATATTGTATCAACCATAAATCATAAATACAATGTTTATAGCCAATACAAATATTATATCAGCCATAAAACATAAATACAATGTTTATAGCCAATACAAATATTATATAAGCCATAAAACATAAATACAATGTTTATAGCCAATACAAATATTATATAAGCCATAAGCTCTTATTTTAGACTGAAAAGTGTTTCTATGATAGGAAACGATGCACCTCTATTAAGCAGTCTGTTATCAGATATCCCAAATATAGCAAGTTCTATAAACACGAGCACAGCTTCTTAAACCTTCTATTGACTGACTGCTTATGCCATGTTTCACTTTATTTATAAAAGTAACAAATACATAGTCACTGCAAGCTACAAGTGTAGATACATCAGATATATTTAATACAATTACCTGTTCTCTAAGGAAGTCCCATTTTCTCCGCCCAAGATTATACAATCCTACACCACCATCAAGGAAAGTACACACAATTCTTGCCGGTGGCAACGCAAAATGTGCCGCGTTTACCGAGGTGGGATTTTGCGCAAGGCTGGTAGATGATTGTTGACTGGAGAGTGTATTTGAGCAATTAGATAGTCTTGATTGTCTGTCGTTATCACAAATTACTTGTAAGGCATGGAAACCAGTCTTTTTTACTCGTATATTCTCCACTGGTGTAGATTTTGATACATTCCAAACTCGCAGGTTCCCACTCAGTGCATCTAATGTAGGAAAATATATTATTATTAACAGGGTTCCCTCTGTCTGAATGTTTGTCTGCGCCACTTCTGTCGCCATTTTTTTGTTTAAACTTTTTTTTTTTACAACGATTGCAAAGCAAGTTTTAACAACTTATATTAATCACTCTCGTTGGCTCGGATGAAAGCGTATATGTGGTCATTCATGTGGGAGGAAACCGGAATACCAGGAGAAAACCCACCTGTCCGATCTGGCGACCATCGTACCAACTCACATACTTCCCGGTCCGAAGATCGAACCCGGGTGGCATTGGTGAGAAGCGAGAGCGCTAACCACTGCGCTAATCGGACAGCTCGCCAATTGAAAAACACTGGAGCCAATTAAAAATACTTGGAGCCAACTAAGAGCCATATAGTTCACAAATAAATATTAGAAGCCATGTATTTGACAAAACATGTGCCAAAAATAAAAACAAAAACAAAACAATTGCACCAAATATTTTCACCAATTCACAAAATTTAGCGCAGACAACGGGAACCCTGATTAATCTTATTAAATCGATACATTGTCCCATTTTATCCCTATTAGAAACTTTCTGTAAACAGTATCGCAAATATTCGGCTGTATGTCGACCTTTATGTCTTTATTACTTAGATATGAATTTGAACATTTAGTAGTACCGGTAAACTAGCCACATAATAACGGCTTTTTTATTTTGATATTAATTTTAACAGTAAACAACATTGATATAGACTGATCATAATAAATATCTGTCAAATATGACAAACAGAGATGCTACAGGAAGTAAACAAACTGGCACAGAGAGCGCATGCGTTATTTTCTCAAGAACTAGTTATGATACGGTATTTCTTGTTTGATACGGGCTCATGACTTCATCAAACCAACAAAATAATATCAGACTGGAAAACACAGCATATCAACTTGGGAGGCAAATAACGGCCAAAAATAGGCTAAAATTGAAAATCAATAACGGTCTGCCTAATAAATGGTGCTTTATTAGTCAGTGCCTAATAAACCTTTCGTGACATCATAATACTGCGTGTATGACATCTTATGTTCACAGATGGCATGATAAACTTCAGGTCATGAATATTCAGTAATCTATCAGAAGATAAGATAAATACAATGTATTATTTTTAATTATTAAGCCTCCCCTTATAAATTTTCTCCAACCAAATATTCTCTATAGATTTTTCAACAATGTTCAAGTGAATTAAAATTGTTGTGTTTTTTACGTTTATTTATCATCGCTACCGGTTGCCCATATGAGCGACGCCTCCTGAAGAGATTAGTCATTTTAGATTTTGGAGGATAGTGCATGATATAGACAGAGACCCATTCCAGAGTCTCCTCTGGTTCTTTTACGTGCACAGTGAATAGCACCGACACGAGACCTCGGTTTAACGTCCCATCTGAAAGACTGTTAATTTTATTAGGGTCAGACGGTGGATCGAACCTGCGATCCCTGGATTAACAGTCCAGCATGTTACAACTGGACTACAGATCCATCTTAAAATTGCTAAAATGGATGCATGTCTTTACAGCAATACTTGGGTAATACTTATTTTATAACGAATACAATTCCATTCGGGTCGAATTTCACGAAATATTGGTCAATTTTGGTCTGGAAAAAAATGTCCTAATGTCTGTACTGGTGTATAATGCGCAGTAGATAAAATGGATGAGGATTTCAGTAAGAAATGTGCGCACTATACACAGCTAAATACGGTAGTAACAAATTTATTAAAAATTGTAACAGGAATAGGACTCAAGAAAATATTTACCACCAGTGAGGAACATTCCCGGAGCACTCGGGATCCACGACAACGTCCTTACTTTCGTTGCTGCGCTCGGCAACTGAAATGTCATGACTGACGTGAGCGAGCTGGAATCAATGAGCCGTATCCCGGATTGCAAGTTACAGACCAGGATGTAGTCGTCGGAGAGCAGATCCCACTGCAATGCCACCACACAATCATCATCAACATCATTATCATCATATTCTACATCTGGTTTCAGCACATGACGCTGGCTCTTAGAACCTGGAAAATAACATGCAACCAGTACGAATCTCGTACACAAGAGTTTTTTTTTGATTTTCGTGCCGTGGAGGACACCATTTATTACATACCGGTAATGTGAAATAAGACATGTAGAAACATAACAATTTATAATGTGAAATAAGACATATAGAAACATAACAATTTATAATGTGAAATAAGACATATAGAAACATAGCAATTTATAATGTTAAATAAGACATGTAGAAACATAACAATTTATAATGTGAAATAAGACATGTAGAAACATAACAATTTATAATGTGAAATAAGACATGTAGAAACATAACAATTAATAATGTTAAATAAGACATATAGAAACATAACAATTTATAATGTGAAATAAGACATGTAGAAACATAACAATTTATAATGTGAAATAAGACATATAGAAACATAACAATTTATAATGTGAAATAAGACATATAGAAACATAACAATTTATAATGTGAAATAAGGCATAAAGAGACAAAATAATTTGTAAGATTGTATATACGTAAATAGGCAGACGTGCATCCGCGGTTCACTCGAATGTAGTTCCAATAACTAATATAGTAAATTTTTCTTATTGGTAAAAATGCATTTTCATGACAGGCAGTGTATAGTTTTTGTGTTTTTTGAGAAATTATGTGACTTGAGAAGACTTCAGACTAGATGATGTGTAGAAAAGATGTGGTATAAGAATTCAGGCCATTACAAGGTGAAGGTTGGTATACAGTATTATTTGGCGGAGGAATACAGTGTGTAAACACAGTGACGTTATTCACAGGTGAGCACTGGCTATTTCAAACTTAAAATGTGAAATATTCTTGGTATGTTTCAGGCTGATTTGAATACCTCTTCACAGTGGATGTGGTATCAGAAGAAATGAAAGATTGGAAATATAAATGAACAGACCGTATGTTTTTACTTTTTACTATGTATTACATAGGCAATTTATTTGTTGTTTTACAACCTGTAACACTATCGTGAAAATGTTTCAATATTACAATATGATTATTAGCTTACAATATTACAATATGATGATTAGCTTACAGTATTACAATATGATGATTAGCTTACAGTATTACAATATGATGATTAGCTTACAGTATTACAATATGATGATTAGCTTACAGTATTACAATATGATTATTAGCTTACAGTATTACAATATGATTATTAGCTTACAGTATTACAACATGATGATTAGCTTACAGTATTACAACATGATGATTAGCTTACAGTATTACAATATGATGATTAGCTTACAGTATTACAATATGATTATTAGCTTACAGTATTACAATATGATTATTAGCTTACAGTATTACAACATGATGATTAGCTTACAGTATTACAATATGATGATTAGCTTACAGTATTACAATATGATTATTAGCTTACAGTATTACAATATGATTATTAGCTTACAGTATTACAATATGATTATTAGCTTACAGTATTACAACATGATGATTAGCTTACAGTATTACAATATGATGATTAGCTTACAGTATTACAATATGATTATTAGCTTACAGTATTACAACATGATGATTAGCTTACAGTATTACAATATGATTATTAGCTTACAGTATTACAATATGATGATTAGCTTACAGTATTACAATATGATGATTAGCTTACAGTATTACAATATGATGATTAGCTTACAGTATTACAATATGATGATTAGCTTACAGTATTACAATATGATTATTAGCTTACAGTATTACAATATGATTATTAGCTTACAGTATTACAACATGATGATTAGCTTACAGTATTACAACATGATGATTAGCTTACAGTATTACAATATGATGATTAGCTTACAGTATTACAATATGATTATTAGCTTACAGTATTACAATATGATTATTAGCTTACAGTATTACAACATGATGATTAGCTTACAGTATTACAATATGATGATTAGCTTACAGTATTACAATATGATTATTAGCTTACAGTATTACAACATGATGATTAGCTTACAGTATTACAATATGATGATTAGCTTACAGTATTACAATATGATTATTAGCTTACAGTATTACAATATGATGATTAGCTTACAGTATTACAATATGATGATTAGCTTACAGTATTACAATATGATGATTAGCTTACAGTATTACAATATGATGATTAGCTTACAGTATTACAATATGATTATTAGCTTACAGTATTACAATATGATGATTAGCTTACAGTATTACAATATGATGATTAGCTTACAATATTACAATATGATTATTAGCTTACAGTATTACAATATGATTATTAACTTACAATATGATTATTAGCTTACAGTATTACAATATGATGATTAGCTTACATTATTACAATATGATTATTAGCTTACAATATGATTATTAGCTTACAGTATTACAATATGATTATTAGCTTACAATATTACAATATGATTATTAGCTTACAATATTACAATATGATTATTAGCTTACAATATGATTATTAGCTTACATTATTACAATATGATTATTAGCTTACAATATGATTATTAGCTTACAGTATTACAATATGATTATTAGCTTACAGTATTACAATATGATGATTAGCTTACAATATTACAATATGATTATTAGCTTACAGTATTACAATATGATTATTAGCTTACAATATGATTATTAGCTTACAGTATTACAATATGATTATTAGCTTACAATATTACAATATGATTATTAGCTTACAGTATTACAATATGATGATTAGCTTACAGTATTACAATATGATTATTAGCTTACAATATGATTATTAGCTTACAATATGATTATTAGCTTACAATATTACAATATGATTATTAGCTTACAATATTACAATATGATTATTAGCTTACAGTATTACAATATGATGATTAGCTTACAGTATTACAATATGATTATTAGCTTACAATATGATTATTAGCTTACAATATGATTATTAGCTTACAGTATTACAATATGATTATTAGCTTACAATATTACAATATGATTATTAGCTTACAGTATTACAATATGATGATTAGCTTACAGTATTACAATATGATTATTAGCTTACAATATGATTATTAGCTTACAATATGATTATTAGCTTACAGTATTACAATATGATTATTAGCTTACAATATTACAATATGATTATTAGCTTACAGTATTACAATATGATTATTAGCTTACAGTATTACAATATGATTATTAGCTTACAATATGATTATTAGCTTACAATATTACAATATGATTATTAGCTTACAGTATTACAATATGAGTATTAGCTTACAATATGATTATTAGCTTACAGTATGATTATTAGCTTACAGTATTTAATTTATGCATCAGCCACCTCTACATTATGTTCAAGCTCTTAATGCATGTGCAAATATTTCAATCTGGACAGAATTATACATCCTTGTGTATGGTACTATGATATATCAAAGGCATTTGAAGACTCTGAACTATTGTTTGTTTGTTTGTTTGTTTGTTTGTTTGTTTGTTTGTTTGTTTGTTTGTTTGATTGTTTGTTTTGGGATATAAAGTGTGTACCAAGGAGGAGAACACAAGAGGAGAACACAAGAGGAGAACACAAGACTCTGTCGGTCATTCTAATCATTCTGTGTGTGTATGTTTTACGTTTATTTATCGTCGCTACAGGTTGCTCAGGTGTTCATATCATATTAATTATTACATATAACTGTAATTACATGAAATAGGTAGGGGATGGGTCTCCGACCCCTACAATACCTATTATGGAGACTAATAAAGGGGGTTACTAGGAAATAAATGGGGGGGGAAGTGTAGTGTATTTCGGCATGGGTAGAACATCGTCTAGCTCAGTTGGTAGAGCTGACTGACTAGTGTTCGGGTGATCGTGGGTTCAAGTCCCAAGTCGGGTCATTAACTTTTCCGCTCTTTCTTTGCTTGGTCACTCTAATGGTGACGAGGATATATGGTACGGGTAAAGGAGTAGGGGTGCGTCTCCAGGAATCTGGATCTACACTTTCTGTAAGCCTATTTAGAGGCCTGTGGTGTTGAATGGGTTAATTACGAACATTGTGGGATGAAAATAACAGCCACTTACCTAAAACACAAAAAGAGAGAGTCCCATCTTTATGACCAAATGCAACTTTTTCAGTCTTCTTCGGATGCCATTTGAAACAAGAGACCTCAGAGGAGAATGCACCAGTATCCTTCGCTGATGATATCGCCAAATCAGTCCCCTTGTATTTCCATAAAAACAAGGGTCCTTTTCCAACTATGTATGACACTGCCTCACCATGAGACAAACACCAGTCAATACTGATCGGCATTCCTTTCACATTTTCATAAATTGCTAGAGGGCTTTCCTTACTAATGTCCCACACAATGATCTTGTTTTCGTGACTGGCGCTGGCGAAGATATCTGCATTTTTCGGGTTCCACGATAGTGCAGAGATTGTTTTTTTGTGCTCCGACAGAATGGACAGTAGACGGAACTGATTGTATTTCTTGTCCAGCTGAAAGAGTTACACAATGATTGAAATGAAAGAACAGGCCCCGAGGTTATAAAACATTTTTCAGATCTCAAACTCGAACTCAAAGAAATTTGATTTGTTGATTGTGAGTTTCACACTCAGCTCAACCAATCAGAAGCTTGAGACTGAGTTTAATGTCCCATCTGAAAAACAGTTAATTTTATTAGGGTCAGAGGGTGATCAAACCTGTGATCAAACCTGTGATCCCTGGATTACCAGTCCAGCGTGTTATCACTGGGGACTACAGATCCGTCAAATGAAAGATTAGGGTTGGAGATTATATGTTATATGTTATATTTCGGGTTTTACGCCTGCATCTGCACCATTTTGGGCAATATCGCCAGGGGCAGTTTACTTAACAACACCTTTCCTGGGCAGGCTCCAGCAGTTAACCAGTACTTGGGTGCACCAACCTCCGTAAGAAACTGCCAACTTTTTCATATTAATGAGACATGGCCTGAGCGGGGCTCGAACCCGTGACCATCAGTGATGATAGGTCACAGTGGTATACAAGTCAGCGACCTTAACCACTCGACCACGGAGGCATAAAGGGAGGTTATAAAACATTTCTCAAATCTCAAACTGAAGCTCAAGTGAGTTGATTGGTTGATTCTGAGACTTACACTCGGCTGACCCAATCAGAAGCTTGAGACTGAGTTTTTTCAATCTCAAAACTCAGTCTCAAGCGTCGGATTGTTTCAGCTGGCAGTAAAACTCAGAATCAATCAACCAATCAAATCATTTGAGCATGCGTTTGAGATCTGAGAAAAGTGTTATAACCTCGGGCACTGGCTTGCACAAATGTCAAGTCTAGTTAACCCTTTGCCTGCTGAGTAAATAAAATCACATTTGCAAACAACATAGATCCAGATCAGCGTTACGCCGAGACAGATCTGGATCTTTATTGTTTGCTATTCAGCCAAGTGTTTTAGCTACACTATCTGAATAGCAAACAGCATAGAGCCTGATCAGATGGTATGTTTGCAAAAGAGATTTTATCTGCCGCTAGAGTGCAAAGGATTAAATAAAGATAACAAATCATTTGAGCATCAATGCAGTTGGTTCCACTAGTGGTGCCGAATTCTTTTAATGTGAATGAGCTATCCAGATGACTTGCGGAAGATTGTTGGTTATACCCTGGTTCCTAAAATAAATTTAAACTATAATCCAAATTCACACAATTTAGAATTTAACCCTTTCAACACTACAGGCCTCTAAATAGACTAACAGAAAGTGTAGATCCAGATGAGCCGGCTCAAAACGAGCCGTCTCATCAGGATCTGCACTTTTTGCCAGTAATAATTATTACTATTTTTAGATAAAATTACCCATTTTGATAAATGAACTGGTCCAAAGGTAATTTTCTTATTAATTTATTGGTCTAAATATATCATGCACCAGTCCATGTCAGTTACTTGGGGTTGAATGGGTTAAGTACATAGCAAGCAGTGCAAGAAAAGTTATATGTGGTACTTACTATAACTTAGAATAAAACAAACAAGTTGCAGCTTTATGCAAACCATTGTCGCTACATGTACGCTAGAACTGGCCTTGTATACATATATAGCCAGCATAGCACAGTGTGAACATACCTCGTATACATATATAGCCAGCGTAGCACAGTACAAACTTACCTCATACACATATATAGCCAGCGTAGCACAGTACAAACTTACCTCATACATATATATAGCCAGCGTAGCACAGTACAAACGTACCTCGTACACATATATAGCCAGCGTAGCACAGTACAAACTTACCTCGTACACATATATAGCCAGCGTAGCACAGTACAAACTTACCTCGTACACATATATAGCCAGCGTAGCACAGTACAAACTTACCTCGTACACATATATAGCCAGCGTAGCACAGTACAAACTTACCTCATACACATATATAGCCAGCGTAGCACAGTACAAACTTACCTCGTACACATATATAGCCAGCGTAGCACAGTACAAACTTACCTCGTATACATATATAGCCAGCGTAGCACAATATGCAAATCTATCCCCACTTGCTGCACATACGTTATTATTCCACGGCTGACAGCCTGCTGGCAGCAACCCTACTTGTTTTATCATTATCCTTTCCACAGACAGACACATGGACAGACAGATGTTATCTTTCAACCATCATCATCTGAAAGCATAGAAGGTTTTGATTTTAGCACTTATCACACATGTCATGACGGCCCATAAAGATAAGAAACCATGAGGATGAAATTTACTAAATAAATAATTCGAAATACGAGTGGGAGGAAAACGGAGTACCCGGGGAAATCCCACCTGTCTGATCTGGCTACCACCGTACCATATCACATACTTCCCAGTCTGAGGATCGAACCCGGGTTGCATTGGTGAGAAGCGAAGTCATACATACGATCCGATTGAAGTGAGATTTACATTTTTCGTGATTAATTAATTAATACCTCTCCAAGTGGTAGATAGAGTTTTTCTGTATTTGTGATAGTAAAATAATATAAGGCTACATTTGCGGGATTTGCTTGTTTCTTTAACCCTTGCCTGCTGAGTAAATAATATCACATTTGCAAACAACATAGATCCAGATCAGCCGGGGTGTAAAACCACGTCTGTCATCTGTCCAGAAACTATGATGTTTGCCATTCAGCCAAGTGTTTGAGCTCCACTATCCGAGTAGCAAACAGCAAAAAGCCTGATCTGGTTCTATGCTATTTGCAAAAGTGATTTTATCTGCCGTTAACGTGCAAAGGGTTAACAGACATTTTTCTGTTTGTTTCAATTATTACCAGCAAATTCACAAACATTGTTATTTAAATTCACCATTGCGTGTATTATTCCAGAGCATAACATGCAGATTGCCAATTAGCAATTAATTATTAATTAAGCCAGCGGCAGGTTTTGACAAGAGTAATTTCTCAATTCTCTGAATCTGCAATTCAGAACAAACCATTATTAACACAGTGGTTAACACACTCGCTTCTTGTGTGTCCAATTAACACAGTGGTTAACACACTCACTTCTTGTGTGTCCAATTAACACAGTGGTTAACACACTCGCTTCTTGTGTGTCCAATTAACACAGTGGTTAACACACTCTCTTCTTGTGTGTCCAATTAACACAGTGGTTAACACACTCGCTTCTTGTGTGTCCAATTAACACAGTGGTTAACACACTCACTTCTTGTGTGTCCAATTAACACAGTGGTTAACACACTCGCTTCTTGTGTGTCCAATTAACACAGTGGTTAACACACTCTCTTCTTGTGTGTCCAATTAACACAGTGGTTAACACACTCGCTTCTTGTGTGTCCAATTAACACAGTGGTTAACACACTCACTTCTTGTGTGTCCAATTAACACAGTGGTTAACACACTCGCTTCTTGTGTGTCCAATTAACACAGTGGTTAACACACTTGCTTCTGTTAAATGAATTTATCTTTGAACCTTATATTGATATATTTCTCTTAGTTTATACAAATTTATTTTAGCTCGATTGCGAAACAAGTTCTTTCAACTTATATAAATCACTCTCGAGACCTCATTCCTGATGGAATCCATCACCACGAGGGAGAGAAGAGGCAACGTGGAATTTAAATGCCTTGCCTAAGGACACAATCGTAACGGCTCCAGCGGGGCTCGAACTCCAGACCTTTCGCACCTGAAGCGAACGCGCATCCACTGCACCATCACGACTTCCACGATATATATTTCTCTTACACTATTTAAATCATCCTCACATGATCTAGCTATCGAACGTGGTCATTGCATACACCTACCATGAAAGATTATGTATTTATTGCAATTCTAGAATCTTGGAAAATGAGTATCACTTCATATTAATTTGCCTACATTACTCAAACCTAAGATCGAAATTCATTGAAAGATACTACCATACTTGGCCGACTGTACAGAAATGTATTAATCTTTTGTCATGCAAATCAAAATAAATCACCATTGGTCTTTCCAAATATATATATTTTGCAAATAAGCAACGAAACTAACACATATTTTACACATATATTTGAACGTGCTCTTTTGTAAAATTCCATGTCACTGCCTGTTTTTACTTAATTGCTACAAACATGTATACTGCTTTATGCAATAAACTTATTATATTGTATAGTATTGTATTACCTCCCTTGATGGATAAAGTCAGATTTATCCCAAAATGTATATTGGTCCTTTTAGTTGGAATCCTTTGTTTTTACTGTCATCGTCTAACCAGATATTGCGTTAGGATAAATGTAATTTTATCAAAATCATGTTAATTAATTGAACCAATTTTTACAATAAGGTATCCATTGGATATGCTAAAGGATATATGTCGAGATTTAATAATTTTATAATTATAAGACGAGAATACAGCTAAAAATGGAAAACATGTGGTGCAAAGGAAACAACGATAAAAACAGAGGAAACCAATTAAGAGGACCAATATACTTTTAGGAGTATTCAGGGGAAGTAACTGACTAATGTTTCTTATATTCTACATGAAATTGTGTATGTCATTGGCCCATCAATAATAAGCTTTACAGTTTTAATCATTAGCATGATGTAGGCGAAATGAGCAGATAACAAATGTACACGTGTTTAAGGTTAAACAACAATAGAATCAGTGATAATGAATTAATTAGTTGAGGGCAAAAAAGAACACCTGTGTTTATGGTTTCCCATATTTTTAACCCCCCCCCGACTGAATTTTTTAATAAGTTTGACGAAGCAAAAAACTCAAAATTTCGATTTCAAAAGTGCTTGTGCCCAAGTTGTACCCAAGATTATGATAAAAAACTACCAACCCCAATTTTTTTGGGACATGAAACAATAAACACAGGTATTTTTATTTGGCCTGATGGACGGCTACACTATTACATTGATTTTCATTGGATAGTTTCTGTTAATTACAATCTTCAATAACAGAGTGTGACAACACCATAGCGTAATCCACAGGTCGCTCACGTATAAATCAATACAAGCAGAAAGCAGATCACATTATTGATATTAACCCTTGAAATGTTGAATAAATTCAATTTATTGTAAGGAATGTGCAAACAACATAGATCCAGATCAGCCGCTGCGTAACACCGCATCTGATCAGGATCTATGTTGTTTGCTATTCAGACAAGTGTTTTAGCTCCACTATCCAAATAGCAAACAGCATAGAGCCTGATCAGATGGCAAGTTCTGGGGGAGCAAATTCGCATCCATTCAAGCTCAATTTATTAGTATTAGTATTATTAGTAGGGATGTCAACGAATATGCGAATATTCGCTCGGACATCCGAATACTATTCCAGTATTCGAATATTCGGGTAAAATATTATATTTGCAAAAATGAAATAAACTGTCATAAATCAGATACTTTATTTTCCTTTGAAACCATCATAACACCTTCCAATACAAAAGAATTCGCTCCAGGATGTGTGAATAAATTATGTTATAACTGGTTGCATCCATGGCAGGTGTTAATAGATACACCATGTAATCGGATAAGTACAGTAGGTGTTAAGGTAGGTATTATTTAATTATGATGTCAAAACTGTTTAGACAGAGAATGACATATTACAGACTCTTTGCAACAACATCTACCCACAAAACCTGTATCATACAATTTTAAAATAACATGTGGTTTTATTTGTCCCATGAATGTATATCCTATTCAACCACTTTTCGTTATACTAATATCTTCTTCTCGAGCTCCAATTTTATATTTCACTTTCTTGAGCTTTCTTTAAATATTCCTTTAAATATTAACCATTTTCCTTTTAACATCCAAAACTATATTGACTCACTAATACAATAACTCCTGAAATTCTCTAGCATATACCTAGAATAGATTGCACGTATATTCATTGTTATATATATTATTCTCCTGCTTTTTGTATATCAATCAATTGATAGGGAAAAGAACTATGCATATTTTTTCTTTCGTTCTAGTCCTTTTCAGTATACTGCTGTTAATTTATATGTAAAATGTTAGAATAAACAATGTTTAAACCAATGTACAGTGCCCGATAACAATAACTGAATGAGTCGTCGTCATATTTGCATGGCCTTATAGGAAGATGACGTTTACGCATTTTTTATAAGAGTTTGAGTGATTTTGAGTATTTGATAGAATTCTATCAAATATTCGAATATTCGAATACCTTCCCGACCGAATATTCGAATACCAAAATCGCTATTCGTTGCCACCCCTAATTATTAGTATGTGTTAGTATTTTTTACTATTATGAAAAATCGCTAGCTACACCCTTGTGTTCTGTGCATGTTCTGTTCCGTCTGATTTGGATCTATGCTGTTTGCAAATGCACCTTTTGTTGTGATTACCATTGTAAGGGGTAAAGCGGTGAACCTATCTCTTGGATTATGTTACATAATAGTTCTGCTTGTACTTTGAATTGACAGAATTCCAAAACAATTGTTTCAGAAATCAATATTGTGAAAGAACTATTTCAATAAGTCATTAGTTTAAACATATTTATTTTCTGTCAATACATGATTATTTACAACAACTGATATAAGGAATTGGACAGAAAGCTGTAAGAGTTCCAAATGAAAAGTTGGATGGTGGGGCAGTGTGGGGAATTTCAAGTTAAGTAACGAATATAGATGAAAGAAACCAATATTGTTGACCTGATTAAAGCGACACTACATCGCTTCAGGTGCGAAATGTCCGGAGTTCGAGCCCCGCTGGAGCCGTTACAATTGTGCCCTTAGGCAAGGCATTTAAATTCCACATTGCCTCTTCTCTCTCCTTCATGGCGATGGATTCCATCAGGAATGAGGTCTCGAGAGTGATTAATATAAGTTGAAAGAACTTGTTTCGCAATCGAGCTAAAATAAATTTGTATAAACTACATTGGTGAAAAAAAATATCTACAGAATGTAATCTCCTACATTTGTATTATATGGTAGATCTATATTTTTTATCACATAACTTTGCATGCATTCAGTGTAATAACTACATCTCATAATTTCTTATATGTACACACATGTAATTACACCTGGAAGGATTCTGATTGGTTGAGAGAATAATCCTTATACATGTAATTTGTAAATTAAACGTTAACATATGCATATTTCCATTTAAATTGGTACATAACGTTAATGGTAAGACAAACTACGATTAAACAGAAGTCTCCATGCAATTATTACGCTGTTTAAAACATAAATAAAACGCTGTTTTGCGTAGTGACGTCATGACAATTTAATGACATCATGACAATTTGCGCTGGCGCTTGGCGCCAAAATGAAAGTAGCAACGTTATTTATTAAAACGAGTGCGCTATGGTAATGTGATTAAATGGATCTTACATTCATGAAGATTTCATACCATATTTTCTTAAACGAGTTTTGGAATTTTGCTATTAATTAAGCGAGCATTAAATGGGTTTCCTAAAATATGGTATGAAATTATCACTCTTGTAAGATCCTATATTTCGCAATGTTTGACACACAATCTGAGTATTTCACTTAAAAAACAAACGTTGTATATTGTTGACAGTCACATGACAAAATAATGTAAATATGGTCAACATGCATGTGTAATATAATGCATTGTTATGTATACTATCAAAGCATTGTTATGCATACTATCAAAGGCTCAAAGCATTGTTATGCATACTATCAAAGGCTCAAATCATTGTTATGTATACTATCAAAGCACTGTTATGTATACTATCAAAGCACTGTTATGTATACTATCAAAGGCTCAAAGCACTGTTATGTATACTACCAAAGCACTGCTATGTATACTATCAAAGCACTGTTATGTATACTATCAAAGCACTGTTATGTATACTATCAAAGCACTGGTATGTATACTATCAAAGCACTGTTATGTATACTATCAAAGCACTGTTATGTATACTATCAGAGCACTGGTATGTATACTATCAAAGCACTGTTATGTATACTATCAAAGCACTGTTATGTATACTATCAAAGCACTGTTATGTATACTATCAAAGCACTGTTATGTATACTATCAAAGCACTGTTATCATGTGCTATGTATACCATCAAAGCACTGTTATGTATACTATCAAAGCACTGTTATGTATACTATCAAAGCACTGTTATGTATACCATCAAAGCACTGTTATGTATTCCATCAAAGCACTGTTATATATAGCAACAAAGCACTGTTATGTATACTATCAAAGCACTGTTATGCATACCCGGCACTATCAAAGCACTGTTTTGTCTGCCTGTGCTTTATCATGAGTGTTTCCGTTTGTTTCACTACTATTGTGTCAGTGTATGTGGTATTGGGAATGGCGTCGAGAGGTATATGTACATCTATGTTGGAAAGGATAATGCCGACGGGAGGCATTTCTATCCCGCGGCATTTCTAAGTGGGAAAGGGTTGAATGAAATGTTCCAGAATCACTCACCAGATACTCATATGTTGGAATTTCTGTTATGGTTAGAAGCATGAAATACCTACGTTAGTGGTACCGAGGAGTCAAACTGTTGCGTATGGTAATCTAAGTTTTATGACTGCTGCCCCTAAGTTATGGAATGCTCTTCCGTCTAAGATTCGGGTATTGCCAACATTATGTTCATTTAAGAAAGGATTGAAAACACATTTTTTCATGGAACATAAACCGTGACATTGCAATTTTTCGTTTATCACTTTTAGTACTATCAATTTATTATGTTTTCTCTAAAACATTTTACTTTAAAATTATATTATATTGTGTGTACTTTATTCATGATAGTATTGTAAATGATTTTATTATGCCCTAGGATGGTGTCTTTAATTTCAATTATCCTTCCATTTCTTATAGTTTGTATCATATGGTTTATATGTTGTCGTTTTAATCTATATTTTCTTATCTTGCGTAAAGATAAGATAAGATATGTTTATTATAGTCTCACTTTACATGATACATATAATTACATAATATAGAAACTTTCATCATGCAAACCTTTCTAAGAAGAAATATGAGAGACTTAAAACGTAGCAATATAATGAAGACAATTTTCTAAGACACAATAAGTACAGTAAAAGCCTTTGCACAGCGCTAGTAAAATACTGAAAAATTATATAACATCTTAATACTCAGTGATGTATTTACAACATTACTATATATACAATATGTTAAAATCTTCATCTAATGTACAATCCATATATTAAGTAGGGTCCTCATCAGTTTAAGTGTACTATTTACAAACATCAAAAAATCGAAATTATATAATTTTTTCCGTACTTTTATCACATGCTTTTAACCCTGCATTCTACAATTTGTAAGCTTTTGAATTTTATTGTTATATGTGAGTTATGTTACATGTTTATGTAAAGCGCTTTTGAACGTGAAATTTTTATATAAGGGCGCTCAATAAGAATGGTATAATAATAATAGACTGTGGCCACTTATTCAAAACAACCTCCATTTTAACAAATCTTTTTTAAGGATTTCTCGACTTAATGCGAAACCCCGATATCATGAGAATCGATGATACTGGTTCTTACTAGAAGTGTTACGATACATCAAACTATCGATGGATCGGGCTAATTACTGGGTCGATAGACTCTATCGATAGTCCATCTAAAATGACAATAGTTATCACGATAGTTTGACAGACAATCGATAGTGACAGACAAGCGATAGTTTGGCTTCTGTTCTGTTTGTAGCCTCATCCGGCTGAAATATCTCCGAATGTCTTTTCACCGTATTAAAGTGACCATGCAAAGAAAGAGCGGAAAAGTTAGTGACCCGACGTGGGACTCGAACCCACGACCTCCCGAACACTAGTCGGACAGCTCTACCAACTGAGCTAGCCGGGCCGCTGTTCTACCCACGCCGAAATACACTACACTCTTCCCTCTTTTATTCTTTAGGAGCCGCACTCCGATTCCTGGAGCCGCACTCCTACTCCTTTGCCCGTACCATATATCCTCGTCGCCATTAAAGTGACCATGCAAAGAAAGAGCGGAAAAGTTAGTGACCTGACGTGGGACTCGAACCCACGACCTCCCAAACACTAGTCGGACAGCTCTACCAACTGAGCTAGCCGGGCCGCTGTTCTACCCACGCCGAAATACACTACAGTATTGTTGTCATATTGTAATTGTCACACAGGTAGGTAGTTTCGATAGTTTTAGCTTTATGCAATTATCCTTACAACAAAGAATTTACAAATTTCTTGTCCAAAATCAGATGTCCAAACAATTTACAGTGTGCATGTGTTGCAGAACCGATACTGTACTGTATATCTAACACGAAAGTCGGAACTCCTGTAAAACTTGGCTTTCTGCAATTTTAAAAACAAACAAATTTCGTAGACTATGACCAGCACGGTTTACGGAGTTTTCGTCAACCTACGGTTTCGTCAAAATGGTGTTATGTACTACCTGGACTGGATGTTTCGTCAGACTGATAATATAGTATATCACACCTTTTAATGGTTATAGCTCAATACTATAGAATACTATTGATTTGAGTAACATCAAGTAGGGTTGTGTATTCATGATGATGATTTGAAAACGCAGCCACTTTAATTTAATTCACTCAATTTGTTTGTTTTACAATAAATGCGCTCTATCGTTATAACTGCAATTATAATCAAAAGGAAATTACGATCCAATTAATTGCACGTGGCAGGCATGTGTTTGGCGTTGAATTGATAACGTTAATTAGATGCTGGCGTGGGTGTGTATTATGTTTGTACATTCTTGTCAGGTGTTTGAAGCAGTTTGTTGTCAAAGTGATGAACGTCAAGTTAATTCGACTAGTTCTCTTCACTATTAATCATGGCTACCAAATATTACTGTATACGTTGTACTCTCATAGTTACCCGTCGGATGCATGCGGTCTGTTGTGATACATGTGAACGCTGGCAGCATCGGAAGTGCAACACAGGCATCTCCGCCGATCAGTATCGTAGGATGTGTAAGGGTGAATTAGAACTGGCATGGAAATGCGCTAACTGTAGTGACATTGAAATGAATGTACAAGTAGTTGACCCTCACATCAACTCTACTGTAAATATGGACACGACGCCGCCAGTACTGGATGTAACAGCCTCTCCAATCAGGGATCTATCGACGACATCCGTGGACATGACGCCACCAGTACTAGATGTAACAGCCTCTCCAATCAGGGATCTATCGACGACATTCATCATAAGACCCGCTGACGATAACATATCCACCCACGACGAATTCGAGACGCCTTCCGTCATTGAAGACATAACATTTGATCTGCCCGATCGAGATTTCAACAGGTCACATTTACCGTTGGATGTGACCTTAGTTGACAGGCCATTAGACAGGGAAATACCCATTGATGCCCCCGTTACTTACGAGGTTGTAGAGGGAGGCAGCAAGCGTGATGACCGCAAATTAATCAGTAGCGACGGCTACACATATACGTCTTGATACCCCTACTCCGTGGCGAGGCAGAGACCGTCGACTTGCAGATCCGCCTCGTCAGCGAGCACCTACTGACAAGAATACATCGGAAGAAATATGCCTCACTACACGGACGACTCTTCGAGGCGTGGGATAAGTACAAAATTGACGAGCTGACGACGACCCAATTATTGCGTACCGTGAGTCACATCGCAGGACTTGGACCTACAACCACCACAGATGCAGTTCATGACTTCTATACGTTAATAAGAACAGAAATGTTATACATGTATATTTTAAATATTTTTGATTGTTATTATATTATACATTAATGAATCTAATCTTTATTTCGTTTCGTCAGATTAGATGCAATAAATTAAATGTATAATTGTAAAAAATCTCAACAGTCAGTCTTGTACGAATACATGTTATACATGTATATTTTAAATGTCATTGTGTTTTATTAATGTCACCATTTGTGTATGCTTGTATATATATTTAAATGCACCAAAATAAAAGTAGACAATAGTAGACAATCTTGTTCCATTTATCATTAATGTCCTGCCATATTGTCTTTCTGAGAGATACATGTACGGGCAAACGTCAGAGACCTGTAGTGAGCATGTACAACGAGGATTCAACAACATATCATTTAACTTATTTTACAATTGAAATTAATATTAATTTTGGAAATTTAATTATCTAAAATCTATTTTCTAACAAATTATTATGTGTTTTGTGATACAATGATCTAAAATAATCTTGGACTTTATTCTGAAATACGTTTTTTCTCCACTGCTTTGTGAAAACGTATTACAGAATAGTCAACAATATTACTTTAAATCATTGTATCCCAAAACACCAATCTAGTCAGCAACCTAGATGACATCTAATATCATTGATTTTTCAACAATAGGCATAATTGCCTTGTTTGTGTTTCGTCTAATATGTATGTAACACCTCCGCGACCATAACAATAAACTACTACCGGTATATAAATAAGGTTGACGAAACGACTACCTGTTTTATACACAATAGTAAGTTTGACGAATTTGTAGTTTGACGAAACACCCAACAACCACCAGCACACTGTGAAAACAAGGCCTAATTATGTTGTTTATTATGAAAAGAAATATTACAAAGAAATATTATAATCATTAAATAAATTATCAAAACGAGTAATGGCAGTAGACATGTAGATGAAGGCTCCGGTGATATTTTAGCTCTATCAAGCATTCAAGGTACTTTTGTCTATTTTCAAATCTTTTTGCAAGAAGCTTAAAATGTTTTCGAATTGCTCTCTTCGGTATATATAACACATATTGAGGTCGGTCCCTGCAAATGGGTTTGACAGTAATGGAACATACATACATACAAAATCCTCTTTAGAAATATGTGCAACAGAGGTGTCCAGTTACAAGTAAGAAAGTCTAATCCCAAAGTGTTTAGTAGATCACGTGATCAAAACATTCTCGTATCTACATCAACACCGTGCGGTGCACTTGGGGAAAAAAGTAAGCATGACCGACCATTTCGCGAGAGCAATAGTTTGTGTTTTTATATAATATATATGTAAAGAATATATGCCATACATTTATATACGTAGTTTATTGTATACAGTGACCAGTTAATTCCAACCACCTCGGTCCCATTGTTAGCAGGTAATTTGAAAGCGCATTTGCTAAACTATAAATGATAAGGCATGGTCCCACTGTCACGACTGTGGCCAGGACTGTGGTCCTATAAGTATAAAAAAGACCTCTACATAAAAAAAATGTTCTATTATTTCGAGGTCTTATTGTTAAAGCTCATTTTCGCATAGCACTTTCCGCCCTGATCCGATGGCGGGATTTCTGACCAATTTTGAAGCTTTTATCACATGAACGGTTATAAATGTGTGCATTGGTGTTAAGAATAATCCTAAATATAGATATTAAGAACGTTTAAAATATATTGTCTAACAGTCGTGCATATCATTTAGCTGTTTGAAGTCGACAGGTGAGATTCTCCCATTTTTTCTGCAATATTCACAAAAGAAATATATTTAGTACATTTCATGCACTAATTGGATATTAAACGAAATCTTCTTTGGTTCACCGTAATGCACGGAGATAAATATTGTAAACAGCTTCGTCTAATGATTTCTATTTTTCGCAATAATCAAATATTCAAAATGGCCGATTTGGAATGGCGAACAATTTAAACGTTGATTTCTTGTATAATATTGTATCAAGAGACGTCATAGACTGTACAGAATTCAAACAACGGTATGTGCGTTCATCAAGACTTTTTAAAATATAAAATTAGCTACGCGTAATTGAGGTTTAGACTTTGAAAAATGCCTGGATAATAAAATGTCACATTTTTCAAGTCTAAATAGTTGGACTAGGTCCCATGGTAGTCCTATATCTGTCACCGGGTCTTCATGGAGTAAATAATTCAACCAGAACCTGTATCCGAGATTTAACGTAGTTTATACATCGTATCAATACATAGTTCCCACGGCAGTCAAAAACATTGATAAGATCTTATCTTGGCAGCCATTTTGACTGGCACGTTTTATTAACGGCAATTTCATGATTTTACTAGTAATTCTTTAATTGCAATAACTTTATTAATTTTGGTTTCTTAATATAAAATTTGGTATGATTTTAAAGGTATTAAATTGTACTTTTTAAATATTAATTTATTTTTTGACAGTGATGTATGGATTATAAATTATAATAACTTAACTTGCACCTATTTTTGAAAGTCTTATTTTCACAGTTGAAATATTAATATACAGGTAAATTATTATGTATTCGTTATTGATATGAAATTTGTGAAATGATACAAAAAATATGTCCATTGAGAGCTTTCCAGCAATGTATGAATCATGGTGATGGGATGAAAAATAAATATATTATGAAGAAAACAAAATTACGCTACTATATATTATATATAATATCTGATCAACTTTGCCATTCAAAATGGCAGCCACAGTAGGAATGATGACGTCACACGGGAACTATGTATACATAAAAAGACCTGTAATAACAATAACAACCAACAGAAACACATATATGAAATATATACACTAATCCACCCGAAAAATATCACGGCCGCTATCACAGATTTCATATCATATTATAAATACCATAGATTACTAATAAATGGTTTCTTACCAGAATCGACTATAATATTCGCTCTTACAAATATTTATTTAAGAGATCAGAGGTAGATCTAAAACAAAGATAGTATACACTATTTTATTCCGACATTGTTGCAAGACAATGTCGATGTGTACATCTTGAGTTCTTTTTCTCCAGTGAGCCGATTATTAGAAAGGGCGGCAAAATGGGTTTAGTTGGGGTTAATAGTGGATTAGGGATTTGACCGCTCATACGTCATTCTCCCGTACTATCACTCAGACATAATTACATGACGTTACGCCACAGTAGATAACACAATAGACTGGACACACATGGGTAACTGTCATAGAAGAGGAAGGAACAGCTATTGTACATATACAGATAAGAGAGAGTTGCTTGCAGTACAATAATAATACACAATATACTTTTCTACCAACGTATAAATAAGGCCTGGGCTACACATATATATAAGACCTCTACATAATTTTTTTCGTTCTGTTATTTTGAAAAATGCCTTGATAGTAAAATGTCACATTTTTCAAGTCTAGATATTTGGACTATGACAATGGCTACGACATCCAAATCCTACGATGATACTGGTAGAAAATAAATTATTATGCTATTACAATTGTAGGACGACGCACGACCACCATACGATGAGGTGCGTCGTCGTAAGATATAGTTTTCGATGTAGTCGATGTAATCCAAAAATGTTGTACGGCGTCACGAACATCGGGCAGCATGGCCATGATTGACGCACATGGTCGTACGATGATCTATGACGTCGTATGATGGGATACGATACCGTACGGCGGTTTACCGCGTCGTGAGTCATCCATCATGAGTCATCACAGTGTAGTATATAATTCAGTTCCACACCAATTTCAGTTGGTGTGGACATCTAGATTTATACGAAGATGGTTCTGAAAGGTTGCAAAAGCAAGTGCAATGGAAAGATGATGCAGCCAGTACCTGTTGTGGAGCCAGAAGAACAAGACCTGATGCAGCAGCAGGTTGAGGCAGAGGGCCAGGGAGACATTCGGGAGGACCCTGGCTAGAGTGAACAGTACATTGACGGTGACGAGGAACCAGCTGATCCAGCCAAGAAGACCAAGACCATGTATGTGCCAACAACATCCGTGTCGGAACTTCAGATGGAGGAACAAGAGACCGAGCTGACGGAGTGGTTCCACCCAATCTTTTGGAACAAAACCCGAAAGGATTTTAAGTAGGCCTGGATAAAGGAGCGGATGTTGAATGACAAAGCAAAGACATTTGTTGGGCTGGATAGTGGGGAAGTATCTACGTACCGTGTACATGGTTCACCGCACAGAGAAGCAATTATGGTAGGTGGATGGGCTGCAAGAGCATAAAGTCTGGGTCGGGAAAATCTAACGTGACAAGCAGGAACAAATGGGTTCTCGCCAACTTCTCCTGGTTGGAGGGCCACATGGTAGTGAGGACACAGACCTCCCAGCTGGGCGTGATGGGTAGCGCCCCCATGATAGATGACTGTGATCAATCGTCTGACAACAGCGCCGTTCAAATTCGGTCATCAGTTGATCATAGGTGCCGAATAACTCGTGCCTGGCAATCCAAGGCTGCACCCAAAACTGTCTTCTTCTCTGATATTGTTCCTGACGCATCCTCAGCAGAACAGCTATACATGTAGTTTATACATACATACATACATGTAATTCATTTCAGTATTTTACATGTAATAAGAGAATTAACATTTTACATATAAATTAACAGCAAATTAACAGACTGAAAGGGATTAGAACAAAAGAAAACTTATATAGTTCTTCTCCCTATCAATTGGTTTTTATACAATAGGCCTGAGCATTATATATTTAAAAATGAAAATACCTGAAACCTATTCATGATATATGTATATACTAAACAATTTCTTAGCTATTGATAGTATTAATGTGTAAATATTTGAGGATGTTAAAGAAGAAAATGGTTAACACATAAATGAATATTTGAAGTAAGTCCAAGAACATAACATATCAAATCTGAACACGAAAAGAAGAATAATAGAATAGCTATAGCGATCATGTCAACGTCTACATCGTCTAGCTGTTGACGCCTCCTCTATGGTGGAATCAGTGCCATGATGCACACTGAACACATGTTTTGAACTAATGATAATGACGTGATGGCTGGAGTTTATATATACCCCAGGTAGCTACCCCAACATAGCTACGATGGCACATGAGAACGCAGGATGGTCGTACGATATCCTACGATGCTGTACGATGGTGTACGTATTTGGCAATTACCTGTGGACAGGTGCAAGTTATTCACATAGTGAATTAATTGAGCTGTCTGGTACATGAATGTTCTAGTTGACAGTATCTGTGCCTTTTAATAGTAGTATATACAAATTTATTTTAGCTCGATTGCGAAACAAGTTCTTACAACTTATATTAATCACTCTCGATACCTGATAGAATCCATCGCCACGAGGGAGAGAGAAGAGGCAATGTGGAATTTAAATGCCTTGCCCAAGGGCACAATCGTAACGACTCCAGCGGGGCTCAAACTCCGGGCCTTTCTCACCTGAAACGAACGCTCATCCACTGCGCTATCACGACTTCAAATAGTATATAATAAATTGAGCTGTCATATATGTTCTAGTCGACAATTTGTGTGCCTTTTAATATATAATAAATTCTGGTTACAGACGGATATGTAGTCCAGTGGTTTACACGATGGACTGGTAATCCAGGGATCTCGGTTCGATCACCCGTTTGACCCTAATAAAATTAACAGTCTTTCAGATGGGACGTTAAACCGAGGTCTCGGGTCAGTGCTTTACACCGTAAAAATGAACCAGAGTAGACTCTGGAATGACTCTCTGTCTGTATCATTGCACTATCCTCCAAAAATCTAAAGTGACTAATCCCTTCAGGAGTCGTCGCTCATATGGGCAAGCGGTAGCGACAATAAATAAACGTATAATAACACACACACACACACACACGATCAAGTACTCGAAAGCTGACTTACACATGTTTGTTCAGTTATTACATTTTGCATGTTGTTCAATAATAAAATATCTCGAAATTTATTATTGATTTAAGTTCAACTGATCTTCATCCAAGTGTAATATATGACTCGAATGATAGATTGATGATACATACATGTACCTCCAGAAGACCTCCAGAATGAGAATTGTTATCGTTGCTATAAAATGACGCAAACCCGTCTAGTTTTAGATGATCACCATTAATTTCAAACAATAATTTTGTTTCAGTAAAACACAGAATTCCATAGTATGATTATTATTTTCGGGCCCCAAAAATGGGAACCCCATTTATTTGCTCCGTCTAGTGATTAATAGGGGTTGGAGCCCATCCATTAGTAGCCTTACATGCTTGGTATATGCATATCAGAAATGTTTGTTTTGTGGAAGTCGTGATAGCGCAGTGGATACGCGTTCGCTTCAGGTGTGAAAGGAGTTCGAGTCCCGCTGGAGCCATTACGATTGTACCCTTAGGCAAGGCATTTAAATTCCACATTGCCCTTCTCTCCTTCATGGCGATGAATTCCATCAGGAATGAGGTCTCGAGAGTGATTAAGATAAATTGAAAGAACTTAGTTTATACAAATTTATTTTTAGCTCGATTGCAAAACAAGTTCTTATAACTTATATTAATCACTCTCGACACCTCATTCCTGATGGAATCCATCGCCACGAGGGAGAGAGAAGAGGCAACGTGGAAATTAAATGCCTTGCCTAAGGGCACAATCGTAACGGCTCCAGCGGGGCTCGAACTCCGGACCTGAAGCGTACGCGCATCCACTGCGCTATCACGAACTTGTTTCGTAATCGAGCTAAAATAAATTTGTATAATAAAAAATATCAACAATGTATGGAATCGATCTGATTTATAATTGTGATTAGTTACATTTATATATTAAATGATTTGAACATAATCCAGCTTATTTCTAATGGAAGTTCCACAGCTTGTACTGACTATTGATTTTTTTTCAGGTCAACATGGAGTGTATTTTATATATAGCTGTCCTAGCTGTGCAGTGTATAACTATACTCTGTGCTGGTAACCGGCTAATGGATTTCGCAACAACCGATGAGTATATGAATGTTTGTCTCAATGGAATCAGTCATAAAGAAACTCCAGGGCCGGAGTCCAACCTCTTCGATATGGTATTTTATAAAGTTGTAATAAAATTCACCATAGCCTTGGTTTAAAATAGCTTAACCCTTTCCTTCATAGAGATTTAGGTTAATATACTATTATATCTCCATACAAATGACAGACATTTCGCTATCATGCAGTGGATAAGTAGTGGCCATATCTATCCCCACCTGCATAGATATTACTGGGACTACATGAGATTCTGGCATTTATTATAAACATTGGTTTAGATACTACATTGTCAATGTATGTCGTATTAATGTTCTTTTTTTGGCACATGTTTTGTCAAGTACATGCCTTCAAATGTATCTGTGAACTATATGGCTCTTAGTTGGCTCCAAGTTTTTCAAATTGGCTCCAGTTTTTTTTCAATTGGCGACAGAAGTGGTGCAGACAACAATTCAGACAGAGGGAACCCTGCATGTTGGTTATGGCGTCAAGAGGTGCTTCTATGAGGGAAAGGGTTAACCTAGAAATTGAAAAGTGGTAGGAGTTGAAGGTATACAAGGGAGAAGATTCTTGCATCAGCTTAGTGTCTGAGGTATTCCTCATATATTGTATGAGGTATTCCTCGTATATTGTATGAGGTATTCCTGGTATATTGTATGAGGTATTCCTCGTCTATTGTGTGAGGTATTCCTCGTCTATTGTGTGATATATTCCTCGTATATTGTATGAGGTATTCCTCGTCTATTGTATGAGGTATTCCTGGTATATTGTGTGATATATTCCTCGTATATTGTATGAGGTATTCCTCGTATATTGTATGAGGTATTCCTGGTATATTGTATGAGGTATCCCTCGTATATTGTATTCCTCGTATATTGTATGAGGTATTCCTCGTATATTGTATGAGGTATTCCTGGTATATTGTATGAGGTATTCCTGGTATATTGTATGAGGTATTCCTGGTATATTGTATGAGGTATTCCTGGTATATTGTATGAGGTATTCCTCGTATATTGTATGAGGTATTCCTGGTATATTGTATGATGTATTCCTGGTATATTGTATGAGGTATTCCTGGTATATTGTATGAGGTATTCCTGGTATATTGTATGAGGTATTCCTGGTATATTGTATGAGGTATTCCTGGTATATTGTATGATGTATTCCTGGTATATTGTATGAGGTATTCCTGGTATATTGTATGAGGTATTCCTGGTATATTGTATGAGGTATTCCTGGTATATTGTATATTGTATTCCTCGTCTATTGTGTGAGGTAGTCCTGGTATATTGTATGATGTATTCCTGGTATATTGTATGATGTATTCCTCGTCTATTGTGTGAGGTAGTCCTCGTCTATTGTATGAGTATTTGTTTCAGTGTAAACCTTGGGCGAGTCGCAGTTGCTGTACAGATACCGTTAGCAGTCAACTACACGTTAACAAGACCTGGTACAACATGGACTGGAGCCATTGTCCCACACCCCTGTCAGACAAGTGCCGAGCCAGATTTGTCCAGGATCTCTGCTTCTACGAATGCTCACCAAATGTCGGACCTTGGCTAGTTAAAGTAGGTTAATGTTTTACTTGTGATGGATTTATTGTCGTTGCGCATGTTATCTCTTCATCTTATGCAATGTTTAAAATAACTTTTACTACTTCATGCGTCTGCCTCCGTGGTCGAGTGGTTACGGTCGCTGACTTGTATACCACTGTAACCTATCATCACTGATGGTCACGGGTTCGAGCCCCGCTCAGACCGTGTCTCATTTATATGAAAAGGTTGGCAGTTTCTTACGGAGGTTGGTGCACCCAAGTACTGGTTAACCGCTGGAGCCTGCCCAGGAAAGGTGTTGTTAGGTAAACTGCCCGCCTGCGAAATAGCCCAAAATGGTGCTGATGCAGGCGTAAAACCCGAAATATAACATTTAACTACTTCATGCTTTCCAATGATAGAAATTTATCGGTGAAATAAAAGATGTTATTGTACTGGAATAACACATTTTATTTCTCATTGCAAAAATGCATATGTCAATAAACAGATGGATGTATAGGTGGCTGTGAGAGGTTCATGGATGTATAGGTGGCGGTGAGAGGTTCATGGATGTATAGATGGCGGTGAGAGGTTCATGGATGTATAGGTGGCGGTGAGAGGTTCATGGATGTATAGGTGGCGGTGAGAGTATATAGGTGGCGGTGAGAGGTTCATGGATGTATAGGTGGCGGTGAGAGGTTCATGGATGTATAGATGGCGGTGAGAGGTTCATGGATGTATAGGTGGTGGTGAGAGGTTCATGGATGTATAGGTGGCTGTGAGAGGTTCTTTAACTCTTTGCCTGCTGGGTAAAATAATGGCTATACAGTCAGACATGTGTTAGTAGCCAACCTGTATTAACAGGTTGTTTTATTATACATTTAACCTCTATTAAAGAGCCACCTGTGCTAAGCAGCCTCTTTCTGTGAATCCATTGGATGGCTGCTTAACCCTTTCCCTCATAGAGATTTAGGTTAATATACTATTATATCTCGATACAAACAGACAGCCATTTAACCCTTTCCCTCATAGAGATTTAGGTTAACATACTATTATATCTCCATACAAACGACAGCCATTTAGCTATCATGCAGTGGATAAGTAGTCGCCATATATATCCCACCTCCATAGATATTACTGGGACTACATGAGATTTAGGTTAATTTACTATTATATCTCCATACAAACGACAGCCATTTAGCTATCATGCAGTTGATAAGTAGTCGCCATATCTATCCCACCTCCATAGATATTACTGGGACTACATGAGATTCTGGCCTTTATTATGAACATTGGTTTGGCTACTACATTGTCAATGTATGTGATATTGGCATTGGCGTCAAGAGGTGCTTCTATGAGGGAAAGGGTTTATGAACATTGGCTTGGCTACTACATTGTCAATGTATGTCGTATTGGCATTGGCGTCAAGAGGTGCTTCTATGAGGGAAAGGGTTTATGAACATTGGCTTGGCTACTACATTGTCAATGTATGTCATATTGGCATTGGCGTCAAGAGGTGCTTCTATGAGGGAAAGGGTTAAGACGAGTTTGACTGTAAATAGTTGAACTAATTGAGCAGATGACAACTTATTAATGTGTTTTTCTTATTTGTAACATAAAACTCATTACGACACAATTCTAAAGAAATTGCATGACACATTTTACAATTATTTTCGCCGCTAGCATGCAAAGAATTAATGTCGAATTATGTTATTTACAAATTTATTTTAGCTTGATTGCGAAACAAGTTTTACAACATTAGATTAATCGTTCTCGAGACCTCATTCCTGACGGAATCCATCGCCACGAGGGAGAGAGAAGAGGCAATGTGGGGTTTAAGAGTATTGCCTATACGGACATCAAAACTCGTAGCGTCTGGATTACCAGGCACACACACCGCTACCGTGCAGTAAGTTAATGTGCCTCTATGTTATTTATTGTAGGTCGACGGTATGAAGATACGGAAGGAGAGGTTCTTTAATGTACCGTTGTGTCAGACTGAATGTGATGCATGGTGGGAAGACTGTAAAGATGATTTCACGTGCATTGAAAACTGGGGACGGCAATTCAACTGGACATCTGGTATGTATTCCTTAAATGTTTAAAATGTGACAATCCATTGTTAACCCTTTCCCCCATAGAAGCACCTCTTGACACCATTACCAATATGACATACATTAACCCTTTCCCTCATAGAAGCACCTCTTGACACCATTACCAATATGACATACATTAACCCTTTCCCTCATAGAAGCACCTCTTGACGCCATTACCAATACAACATACATTAACCCTTTCCCTCATAGAAGTACCTCTTGACACCATTACCAATATGACATACATTAACCCTTTCCCTCATAGAAGCACCTCTTGACACCATTACCAATACAACATACATTAACCCTTTCCCTCATAGAAGCACCTCTTGACGCCATTACCAATACGACATACATTTACCCTTTCCCTCATAGAAGCACCTCTTGACACCATTACCAACACGACATACATTAACCCTTTCCCTCATAGAAGCACCTCTTGACACCATTACCAATATGACATACATTAACCCTTTCCCTCATAGAAGCACCTCTTGACACCATTACCAATATGACATACATTAACCCTTTCCCTCATAGAGGCACCTCTTGACACCATTACCAATACGACATACATTGACCCTTTCCCTCATAGAAGCACCTCTTGACACCATTACCAATACAACATACATTAACCCTTTCCCTCATAGAAGCACCTCTTGACGCCATTACCAATACAACATACATTAACCCTTTCCCTCATAGAAGCACCTCTTGACACCATTACCAATATGACATACATTAACCCTTTCCCTCATAGAAGCACCTCTTGACACCATTACCAATACAACATACATTAACCCTTTCCCTCATAGAAGCACCTCTTGACGCCATTACCAATACGACATACATTTACCCTTCCCTCATAGAAGCACCTCTTGACACCATTACCAACACGACATACATTTACCCTTTCCCTCATAGAAGCACCTCTTGACACCATTACCAACACGACATACATTAACCCTTTCCCTCATAGAAGCACCTCTTGACACCATTACCAACATGACATACATTAACCCTTTCCCTCATAGAAGCACCTCTTGACACCATTACCAACACGACATACATTAACCCTTTCCCTCATAGAAGCACCTCTTGACACCATTACCAACATGACATACATTAACCCTTTCCCTCATAGAAGCACCTCTTGACACCATTACCAACACGACATACATTAACCCTTTCTCTCATAGAAGCACCTCTTGACGCCATTACCAATACAACATACATTGACAATGTAGTAGCCAAACCAATGTTCATAATAAAGGCCAGAATCGCATGTGGTCCCAGTAATATCTATGGAGGTGGGATAGACATCACGACTACTTATCCACTGCATGATAGCTAAATGGCTGTCATTGTATAGAGATATAATAGTATATTAACCTAAATCTCATGTAGTCCCAGTAATCTCTATGGAGATGGGATAGATATGGTGACTACTTATCCACTGCATGATACCTAAATGGCTGTCATTGTATGGAGATATAATAGTATATTAACCTAAATCTCATGTAGTCCCAGTAATATCTATGGAGATGGGATAGATATGGCGACTACTTATCCACTGCATGATAGCTAAATGATTCGTTTGTATGGAGATATAATAGTGTATTTACCTAAATCTCATGTAGTCCCAGTAATATCTATGGAGGTGGGATAGATATGGCGACTACTTATCCACTGCATGATATCTAAATGGCTGTCGTTTGTATGGAGATATAATAGTATATTTACCTAAATCTCTATGAAGCGGTGGCATTGTATTAAATATTAATATTGAGATACAAAATAATGTTGTGCGACTTGTCCCTATGTTTTATAATTCGCGCCTAATGGGAGGCATATAGTCTCCGCACTGTCCGTGTGTCCGTCCGTCCTAGTTAACAAGAGGGTACTTATGTTGTTTAGAACAATAGATCTACTGTCTAGTGGTCTCGGGTTACCTCTTATGTGGCTAATAGAACAAAAGAGAACAATTGGGTAGCCACTTAAGTACCCTCTCGTGAGTACGTCCGTCTGTCCGTCCGATATTTCCAGTCTTGACTAACTTCTTGGATTTATCTAAACTTCAGTGGCATTCACGAGTCAATATTTCCAGTCTTGACTGTAACTTCTTGGCTACAGCTATAAGCTTCGGTGGCATTCATCGCCTACTGTGATATTTCTTGTTTTTACAATGTTTTCACATCCGCAGGTACTGCTCAATGCCCGCTGGGTTCCTCTTGTAAACCATTCAGTGAAATCTACAAAGATTCTTCAGACTTTTGTGAGCAAGTGTTTGATCATTCCTGGCAGGTAGTCAACGATACAACACCGAGCGGCTGCTTCCTAATGTGGTGGAATGAAGGTGAGGACAACCCAAACTACCAGATAGCTTACAATAGAGCCGAACAGCGTGTCTCCAGTAGTACCAGAGTCACTGCCCTTTTTGTAACTCAGTTTAGTGTTGTTCTAGTTTGGTTGTGTAATATTTTCCCTGTATGGGGGTGATTTCTTCCCTATATTGGGGTGATTTATTCCCTGTATGGGGGCGATTTATTCCGGGGTGGTTTATTCCCTGTATGGGGGTGATTTATCCCCTGTATGGGGGTGATTTATTCCCTGTATAGGGGCGATTTATTCCCTGTATGGGGGTGATTTATCCCCTGTATGGGGGTGATTTATTCCCTGTATGGGGGTGATTTATTCCCTGTATGGGGGTGATTTATCCCCTGTAAGGGGGTGATTTATCCCCTGTATGGGGTGGTTTATTCCCTGTATGGGGTGGTTTATTCTGGGGTGGTTTATTCCCTGTATGGGGTGGTTTATTCCCTGTATGGGGTGGTTTATTCTGGGGTGGTTTATTCCCTGTATGGGGGGATTTATATCATGTATGGGGGTGATTTATTCCCTGTATTTGGGTGGTTTATTCCCTGTATGGAGGTGATTTATTCCCTGTATGGGGGTGATTTGTGATTTATTCCCTGTATGGGGGTGATTTATTCCCTGGTATGTTATATGTACTGTACTATATTGGGGTGGGGGGGCACACTGTGACCAAGTGTTTTATGTCATTAACTGATAAACTCCGAGCCCCGACTATTGAATCCTTGAGTTGAGAAAGCTATCCAGCTGGCTTGCATACGGTCAGTGGTTCTACCCGTGTGCCTGCTCCTGTCTACGGTCTAAGCCACCTGTGAATATAATACCAATACCACTTAACCCATTCAACACCAAGTAACTGACATGGACTGATCCATGATATATTTAGACCAATAAATTAATAACAAAATTACATTTGGATCAGTTCATTTATCAAAATGGGTAATTTTTGTTCTAAAAATAGTTATATTACTTGAAAAAAGTGCAGATCCTGATGAGACGGCTCGTCACGAGCCGGCTCATCTGGATCTACACTTTTTTGTAAGCCAATTTAGAGGTCTGTGGTGTTGAAAGGGTTAAAGCTGGAAAATTGCTGTATATAACTCGACTAATTCTGGCTATATACATGTATATGGAATCCAGGCCAAAACCCCTAAATAGTCGAATGCTTTTATAGCAACAGTTTTTATTATTTTCTATTTGTTGTCATAAAATTACTATAATGTTGCTGTAGATGGGTAATTGTTTTATTTTTGCAGTAAATTAAATGAACTGTGACCTATGCAAGTACAGTCAAACCTGTCTTGAGCAGCCAGCCAAGCAATCGCATAAAGTGGCTGCTTGGCACAGGTGGCTGCTTAATAGAGGGGAAATGTATAATAAAACAGCATATTGGGAGTCTGGAAACTGGCTGCTTAATGCAGGTTGGCTGCTTAATGGACGTGACCACTAACACAGGTTTGACTGTATATGAAATTCTATGCAAACGTGTATCATATGCAACCATTGGGAAGTCGTGATAGCGCAGTGGATGCGCGTTCGCTTCAGGTGCGTACGGTCCGGAGTTCGAGCCCCACTGGAGTCGTTACGATTGTGCCCTTAGGCAAGGCATTTAATTTCCACATTGCCTTTTCTCTCTCCCTTGTGGCGATGGATTCCATCAGGAATGAGGTCTCGAGAGTGATTAATATAAGTTGTAAGAACTTGTTTCGCAATCGAGCTAAAATAAATATGTATAAAGTTTATAAACTAATATGCAACCATGCCGAATAAACTCCAATACTGGTTTATTTTCTAAATATTGGTTGGGTATTGACTGGAAGGGCGTTTTGATTGAGTGTTAACATAATACCATATATGACATTCTCAGTTGGTTCAATTCTAAATTCAAAGAACTAATTGTACAGTACAGGGCTCGGCATATCCGTTAGCCTGACGACCGGGATAAGTCTAAAACCATGTTCTGGCAAGTGGCCGTCAACTAGAATTTAGTGCAGGACAGTAAGGGGGATTTCTGGAGGGGGATTTCACTGAAGGGTTTTTGTCCCTGTTACCATATATATGACATTTGCAGTTGGTTCAATTCTAAGTTCAAATTAGCGTCTGATTAGCGCAGTGGTTAGTGCGCTCGCTTCTCAACATTCTCCGGGTACTTCGGTTTAAGTTCAAACAACTATGGTACAGTTCCGAGTAATGTTTATTCGGTATAATTACTCGGTTGTTAGATCTGGGGTTTCATGCAGGTTGTGATTGTTTTCAGATGTTATTGAAAATATTATGTGTCAGTTTTGAAAGTTTAGAATCCGTCTTCCGATTCCAAGACCAGCAGTTTTAGAAACCCTAGTTTAATGTGCCTTGTGGTTTTGAAATAGTCTACTAGATTTTTTACTGTAGTGTTTGGTTTATTGTATGATTTATATCCATGATTTGTGTCAAACATATCAAACTATTCATTGCACGGTTGGTGGATATATATGTGGGATTAGGGTTGCTTGTTCAGATTTCATTCACCCGGCATTAACTTTGAACTATTCCTGGGATACGTCGTGGAACCTCCATGGTGAAATGGATTACGGTGTCCTCCTCATACTCTCTATCTAGACACGGTGAGTTCGAACCCCGTCACTACCATGTGTTGTCTCTCCCTCGTGGCTATGGATTGAGGAATTCGGGAATGAGGTTTCAAGAGCGATTAATCTACCGGTAATGTTCTAAAAACTTGTTTCGCAATCAAGCTAAAATAAATTTGTATAAAACTAGGGATGGGACCGAATAGCTAAATGGTATTCGAATAGTTTGAACTTTTTCCAATCTGACCTATTCACCGGTTCACCGGTACACGCGTGTACTTTACACGTCGTGAAATTGGCTTAAATTGACATGGATTTAGTTACGGCTTGTGGAGGTCTATATCAACTACCAGTATATGCTAAGAACGGGCTGTTTCTATTGTTTAATGAACACAAGTATAAATGGGTGCGACATAGACATATTTATTAGAATTATTAATTTCCAGACAGTTGATGGCTGACGCGGAGGCATGATGAATTGTGAATAGTAGTTATATTGATCAGACAGAATATCAATAAATGAGAGTTTGTGTGTGTTTTACGTTTATTTATCGTCGCTACCGGTTGCCCATATGAGTGACGCCTCCTGAAGAGTTTAGTCATTTTAGATTTTGGAGGATAGTGCAATGATACAGACAGAGACCCATTCCAGAGCCTCCTCTGGTTCTTTTACGTGCACGGTGTACAGCAGCGACACGAGACCTCGGTTTAACGTCCCATCTGAAAGACTGGTCATTTTATTAGGGTCAGACGGGGGATCGAACCTGCGATCCCTGGATTACCAGTCCAGCGTGTTAACCACTGGACTACAGATCCGTCTGTGGAAAAATGAGAGTTTTACTTTTTTATTTCTATATATACAAATTGGTGTAGAAATGAAGATTGACTCAATATTATTGAGTAAATAATTAGTTATAAAATATCCAATAACATTTGCCATTTTAATCCCCTCGGTGTAACGCTTTGAAATGGTATGTTGTTCACAAGCAGGCAATTACCATTGTTTTTCGTTTTAGTGACCATATTGATCATTTTATGTAAATAAGGTACTGATCGATTTGCATATGTAATTGCCCCCATTAAAACAACACATTGTACAAAGTTGAGACGCCCCAGGCAAAAGGTGACCAAGTTGCCACAAACAAACCACACAAGGAGATGCGAATCGGTGGATTTGAAATAACTAGAAAATGACCAATATTAAAACAAAAACTGAAAATAGAATTCTTTATTTTATTTTTTGGTATTTGAATACCGAAATAGGATTCGGATAATCGGATATTCGGTCCCATCCCTATATAAAGCATACATCAAACTTACCTTTAAGAGAAGAGAGAACAGACGGATCTGTAGTCCAGTGGTAACACGCTGGACTGGTAATCCAGGGATAGCAGGTTCGATCCCCCGTCTGACCCTAATAAAATTAACAGTGTTTCAGATGGGACGTTAAACCGAGGTCTCGTGTCGGTGCTTTACACCGTGCATGTAAAAGAACCAGAGGAGATTCTGGAATTGGTCTCTGTATGTAGCATGCACTATCCTCTAAAATAACTAATCTCTTCAGGAGGCGTCGCTCGTATGGGCAATCGGTAGAGACGATAAATAAACTTAAAACACACATACCTTTAAGATTGAATGAACTATCTTGTTCTTGGAAAAATGAACACTAACAGTATTGTTCAAATATGGGGTTAGGTATGTGTAGAATATACGAGGTATATGGGGTGTGTAGAATATACATGGTATATGGGGTTTGTAGAATATACAAGATATATGGTGTTTGTAGAATATACAAGGTATATGGGGTTTGTAGAATATACAAGGTATATGGGGTTTGTAGAATATACAAGGTATATGGGGTTTGTAGAATATACAAGGTATATGGGGTGTGTAGAATATACAAGGTATATGGGGTTTGTAGAATATACAAGGTATATGGGGTTTGTAGAATATACAAGGTATATGGGGTTTGTAGAATATACAAGGTATATGGGGTGTGTAGAATATACAAGGTATATGGGGTTTGTAGAATATACAAGGTATATGGGGTTTGTAGAATATACAAGGTATATGGGGTTTGTAGAATATACAAGGTATATGGGGTGTGTAGAATATACAAGGTATATGGGGTTTGTAGAATATACAAGGTATATGGGGTTTGTAGAATATACAAGGTATATGGGGTTTGTAGAATATACAAGGTATATGGGGTGTGTAGAATATACAAGGTATATGGGGTTTGTAGAATATACAAGGTATATGGGGTTTGTAGAATATACAAGCTAAGTATATGGGGTTTGTAGAATATACAAGCTAAGTATATGGGGTTTGTAGAATATACAAGGTATATGGGGTTTGTAGAATATACAAGGTATATGGGGTTTGTTGAATATACAAGCAAGTATATGGGGTTTGTAGAATATACAAGGTATATGGGGTTTGTAGAATATACAAGGTATATGGGGTTTGTAGAATATACAAGGTATATGGGGTTTGTAGAATATACAAGGTATATGGGGTTTGTAGAATATACAAGGTATATGGGGTTTGTAGAATATACAAGGTATATGGGGTTTGTAGAATATACAAGGTATATGGGGTTTGTAGAATATACAAGGTGTATGGGGTTTGTAGAATATACAAGCTAAGTATATGGTGTTTGCAATGTTCCATGTTAATACACTGTTTAATTCAACGATACGGCTTTAAGCATTTATTTTTGTTACTTGTGCATTTAAATACTTTATCATGTTTTCATGTGATTTGTTCTATGTGTTATTTTATTGTAAACAGACGACATTTTATTGTAAACGGACGACATTTTATTGTAAACAAACAAATGTTATGTTTGGCTCATGCTTTAGATTTGTTTTATGTGTTATTTTATTGTAAGCAGACGACATTTTATTGTAAACTGACGACATTTAATTGTAAACAGACGACATTTTATTGTAAACAAGACGACATTTTATTGTAAACAGACGACATTTAATTGTAAAGAAACAAATGTTATGTTTGGCTCATGCTTTAGATTTGTTTTACGTGTTATTTTATTGTAAGCAGACAACATTTAATTGTAAACAAACAAATGTTATGTTTGGATCATGCTTTAGATTTGTTTTACGTGTTATTTTATTGTAAGCAGACAACATTTAATTGTAAACAAACAAATGTTATGTTTGGATCATGCTTTAGATTTAGATGTCAAACATACCTGTCCTGACCAGCTGCGAGAGGCAAACATACCTGTCCTGACCAGCTGCGAGAGGCAAACATACCTGTCATGACCAGCTGTGAGAGGCAAACATACCTGTCCTGACCAGCTGCGAGAGGCAAACTTACCTGTCCTGACCAGCTGTGAGAGGCAAACATACCTGTCCTGACCAGCTGCGAGAGGCAAACATACCTGTCCTGACCAGCTGCAAGAGGCAAACATACCTGTCCTGACCAGCTGCGAGAGGCAAACATACCTGTCCTGACCAGCTGTGAGAGGCAAACATACCTGTCCTGACCAGCTGCGAGAGGCAAACATACCTGTCCTGACCAGCTGCGAGAGGAAAACTTACCTGTCCTGACCAGCTGTGAGAGGCAAACATACCTGTCCTGACCAGCTGCGAGAGGAAAACTTACCTGTCCTGACCAGCTGAGAGGAAAACGTACATGTCCTGACCAGCTGAGAGGCAAACTTACCTGTCCTGACCAGCTGAGAGGCAAACCTACCTGTCCTGACCATCGGAGAGGAAAACTTACATGTCCTGACCAGCTGAGAGGAAAACTTACCTGTCCTTACCTGTCCTGACCAGCTGAGAGGCAAACCTACCTGTCCTGACCAGCTGAAAGGCAAAACTTACCTGCCCTTACCTGTCCTGACCAGCTGAGAGGCAAACTTACCTGTCCTGACCAGCTGGGAGGCAAAACTTACCTGCTCTTACCTGTCCTGGCCAGCTGGGAGGCAAACTTACCTGTCCTGACCAGCTGGGAGGCAAACTTACCTGTCATGACCAGCTGAGAGGCAAACATACCTGTCCTGACCAGCTGAAAAGCAAACTTATCTGTCCTGGCCAGCTGAGAGGCAAACTTACCTGTCCTGATCAGCTGAGAGGCAAACTTACTTGTCCTCACCAGCTGAAAGGCAACATACCTGTCCTCACCAGCTGAGAGGCAAACTTACCTGTCCTTACTAATCCTGACCAGCTGAGAGGCAAACTTACCTGTCCTTAACTATCCTGACCAGCTGAGAGGCAAACTTACCTGTCCTGACCAGCTGAAAGGCAAACTTACCTGTCCTGACCAGCTGAGAGGCAAACTTACCTGTCCTGACCAGCTGAGAGGCAAACTTACCCGTCCTTACCTGTCCAGACCAGCTGAGAGGAAAACTTACCTGTCCTGATCAGCTGAAAGGCAAACTTACCTGTCCTGACCAGCTGAAAGGCAAACTTACCAGCCTGTACCTGTCCTGACCAGCTGAGAGGCAAACTTACCTGTCCTTACTTGTCCTGACCAGCTGAGATGCAAACTTACCTGTCCTGACCAGCTGAGAGGGAAAAGTTCCTGTCCTGACAGCTGACAGGCAAACTTACCTGTCCTGACCAGCTGAGAGGCATACTTACATGTCCTGACCACTGAGTGGCAAACTTACCTGTCCTTACCTGTTCAGACCAGCTGAGAGGAAAACTTACCTGTCCTGACCAGCTGAGAGGCAAACTTACCTGTCCTTACTTGTTCTGACCAGCTGAGAGGGAAACGTTCCTGTCCTGACAAGCTAAGAAGCAAACCTACATGTCCTGACCACTGAGCGGCATACTTACCTGTCCTGACCGGTTGAGAGGCAATCTTAACTGTCCTGATCAGCTGAGAGTCAAACTTACCTGTCCTGACAAGCTGAGAGGCATACTTATCTGTCCTGACCACTGAGAGGCAAAATTACCTGTCCTGACCAGCTGAGCGGCAAACTTACCTGTCCTGATCAGCTGAGAGGCAAACTTACCTCTCCTGATCAGCTGAGAGGCAAACTTACCTGTCCTGACTAGCTGAGAGGCAAACTTACCCTCGTCATGAGAGGCAAGCTTGTCCTGACCAGCTCCCAACAAGCTGAGAGGAAATTTGGGGATGGAGACGATGTTACCAATGTGTTCTTGCTAATTCTACGTTGAGATCCAACTTAGGAGCTAGAATTTATGTTGAATGTACAATATTATAAACATTATACCGTATATTCCTGGCTATACATGTATGTAGACGTTTTTCTCATCCAAAACTGTTCATGAAAGCAATATTGACTTACAGCCGAGAAACAAGGGGAGGGAACTGTGGTAATTGAATAAAATTAATAGATACTTTATTGGATAAATGATACATGAAACTTCATAAATTATTGTCAGTGCCTTTGCTTATGATTAATGGAATAAAGTCGACCAGGTATGTTAATTTGAGCCAAGTTTCATGAAAATATTAGAGAAATAACAATTGTAGTTATGACTCATAAGTTCAGGAGCCTCGACTTATGGAAGGATTCAACTTAAATAGGCTTTTGAAGCCAAAATGTGACCCTCGACTTATGACCAGGAATATACGGTAATAGTTTCTTATTCCACATAATTAGCAAATAAAATGCATTTTTTCACGTACAAGTCCGCCTCCGTGGTCGAGTGGTTAAGGTCGCTGACTTGTATACCACTGTAACCTATCATCACTGATGGTCACGGGTTCGAGCCCCGCTCAGACAGTGTCTCATTTATATGAAGAAGTTTGCAGTTTCTTACGGAGGTTGGTGCACCCAAGTACTGGTTAACCGTTGGAGCCTGCCCAGGAAAGGTGTTGTTAGGTAAACTGCCCGCCGGCGATATAGCCCAAAATGGTGCTGATGCAGGCGTAAAACCCGAAATATAACATAACATAATTTTTCACGTATAAATGCATTGCTACTACAAATTCTTCCGAATACATTCGAATATTAACATTGAATCAATAAACAGTGTTTTTGTGGATTGAAAGTATGATTTCATATAACGGTCATCCACGCTCTTGAATTGACGTTTGTTTTGTCATCGGAGACAATACTAAGCGCGAGATAATGTCGTTTAGAGATAATTTAACTAAGAATAGTCTACAAATATATAGGCACAAATGTGAGATATAACGGTAAATCTGTACCATAAACCGTGTTATTCAGGATACACTAGTTGTATTACGCATGGATGTTTACATTATGTTGTTATGTCAACAAACCGCGAATACAACAACGTTTATTTATTAGTTGAAATACTCAGTATTTGAGGCAAATATTTGGGAAAAAATTATACCATATAATAGGAAAATACATTCTGTAGAGATTTGTGTTTTCACTGATGTAGTGTCGCTTTAAACTGACAGGAAATAGCAGTGGTAAAATTTCCTAAGAGACCAACTGTTGTTTATTTTATAGCAGACTGCTTGTACATGCAGAATTTCATGTTTGTTTATAACATACTGTCTGCTCCAACTTGTTAAGGCCATCGTTAAAAAGTTTAGTATGGAGTAACGCGACCTAGGAAATAGAATATTTGCTGCATGTGTTAATTAAGCTTATTATTTAACTAGTAAATAGTTTCCTGAGTAACTACGGCCTGTCCCAACTGCGGCATTCGTAACAAAAGTAAATCGCCGAGATAGCTCATAAAAAACATTTGGGTAGTTGGGATTTTAGCTGGATCGGTCGGGTTACGTCAAACAAACAGTTATTTAACGGTAGCCTCATGAAGCAAAATAATGTCAGCAAATTTAAATGTCAGTATTTAAACTTTCAATATGCAACATTGATGTAGTTTTTGTAGCTAAAATTATATTAAACGGTCATGGAAAACCACACGAGATATGTGAAATTTGTTCATTTTTTAGAAATCTGTATTGCCAACTCATATGAATAGCATATATTTTTATCATGCTTTGCTTTTGTTAGAATCTGTATGACATACCCATGCTTTGCTCTTGTTAGAATCTGTATGACATACCCATGCTTTGCTCTTGTTAGAATCTGTATGACATACCCATGCTTTGCTCTTGTTAGAATCTGTATGACATACCCATGCTTTGCTTTTGTTAGAATCTGTATGACATACCCATGCTTTGCTCTTGTTAGAATCTGTATGACATACCCATGCTTTGCTTTTGTTAGAATCTGTATGACATACCCATGCTTTGCTTTTGTTAGAATCTGTATGACATACCCATGCTTTGCTCTTGTTAGAATCTGTATGACATACCCATGCTTTGCTTTTGTTAGAATCTGTATGACATACCCATGCTTTGCTCTTGTTAGAATCTGTATGACATACCCATGCTTTGCTTTTGTTAGAATCTGTATGACATACCCATGCTTTGCTTTTGTTAGAATCTGTATGACATACCCATGCTTTGCTCTTGTTAGAATCTGTATGACATACCCATGCTTTGCTTTTGTTAGAATCTGTATGACATACCCATGCTTTGCTCTTGTTAGAATCTGTATGACATACCCATGCTTTGCTCTTTCTTAGAATCTGTATTAATTTTGAAGTTTTGCTGGCTTGTTAAAAGAATAAAGTAAAATAGATTGAACATGTTTTGTCGTTTTTTCCTGACCTACTATGTGGCATCCATGGTCCAGTGGTAGAGCATCTGATTTGGAATCGATCGGTCCCGGGTTTGATACTCGGTCAAGCCACGTATATAGTGAGCAAGGCACCTCACACACATTGCTTAGTACTGGTTACGGTGATTCCTGGTTAACCACTTAGGTCGGCTAAACAGAAAAACATGTCTACATCCCTGCAAGGGGTTTGACATTAATGGAACATACATACATACACTACTCAGTTCATTTATGCCTTGCATATGTGTGAAATAGTAGAAAACAGAGAATGGACCAATCAATGGACAATAGAGACAGCAACAGCTCCATTCTAATATGTACTACAAGATAGGTATAATTATATACCCACTGCTCTACATGGATCTCTAGTCCAGTGGTAACACGCTGGACTGGTAATCCAGTGATCGCAGGTTCGATTCCCCGTCTGACCCTAATAAAATTAAGTCTTTCAGATGGGACTTTAAACCAAGGTCTCGTGATGGTGCAGTACACCCTGCATGTAAAAGAACCAGAGGAGCCTCTGGAAGGGGTCTCTGTCTGTATCATTGCACTATCTTCCAAAAAATCTAAAATGACTAATCTCTTCAGGAGGCGTCGCTCATATGGGCAAACGGTAGCGATGATAAATAAGTGTAAAACACACACTCTACATGTCCTACGATAGGGTTTATACTAGAGTGGATAACGGTACAATGGGACAACAATCGTCCTCATTCCATGCACGATTTCATTAACTATAAACATGCCAATAAACACAGTTTGGTAGGAACTAGCCCTCTTGTTTACGGAGTTATGGCCCTTTGAAGATTATTAAGGAACACACTTTGTCCAAGCATAATCTCTATAACCTCTGCCGGGTTTTGATGAAACTTTACCTAGTTGTGCTAGGTTGATATTTTACGGAGTTATGGCCCTTTGAAGATTTTTAAAGAATACGTTTTGTCCAGGCTTTGTCTGAACTTCATTTCTAAAACCCCTTGCGTGATGTACATGATACAGCTGTGTGTGATATGTGTGTGACCAATTTAGAAACGAGGACAAGATTGATATGGGATAGATGGATGCAATCGTGGATACAGTGGGATTCCAGTATTGCCCTCATCAAACCCTCCTGTGCCTCCAGCTCCGGACAAGTAACAAATCCTCCTGGACCTCCAGTCCCGGACAAGTAACAAACCCTCCTGTGCCGCCAGCTCCGGACAAGTAACAAATCCTCCTGGACCTCCAGCCCCGGACAAGTAACAAATACTCCTGGGCCTCCAGCTCCGGACATAACATGTAACACTCTATAATTAAGCTACGGTGTACTACTTACTGTATGCAGGCCTATGATTTAGCACTGAGCGTGTGTATGGTTTGTAACTCTTATGCAGTGACTTGGCTGACAATGACTCATATCTTTACCATGCTCTGAAACATCAAAATATCATATCAAATTTAACACGAGCATGCAGTACAAAGTCAGTCCGTAACTAATGTTGCTAGAACTTGTGGCCCGACCCGCTTGCTTTTCTTGAAATTGTCATGTCTTGTATTATATATATGTAAAATGAATTGAGCAGTACAATATGATTAAATAGAATGAGTTACCTTTAACCTATGAGATTGACGTTTGTGATAGGGACCCGGGTCTTCACTTGGATGAGATACCTTGTCTTCAAACGGGGAACATTTGTGCCAAATTTAGCACTAAATACTAATACAATACTTTGAATTACCGCATCTTGCACACACTACAGGTTTCACTCCACTGCATTCAACAAACGTAGTACCAAATACTAAAACAGTTATTATACAATACTCTGAACTGTAACAACGTCTCTGACATACTATGGGCTTCACTTCGTGGTATTTTTCAAACTTAATACTAATACAATACTTTGAACTGAATTACAATAGCAAGTACTACCCAGGAGGGTTTGTTACTTGTCCGGAGCTGGAGGCCCAAGAGGGTTTGTTACTTGTCTGGAGCTGGAGGCCCAGGAGGGTTTGTTACTTTTCCGGAGCTGGAGGCCCAAGAGGGTTTGCTACTGCTTTCATTGAACTAAATTCTCGTAGCTGGCATACACTATACGACTTTCACTCAACTGCCGTTATATAATATATATATATATATATATATATATATATATATATATATATATATAATATATATATATATATATATAACGTCGCTACCGGTTTCCCATTTGAGCGATGGGCACATTACCTAACAACTACTATACTGGGCAGGCTCTAGCGGTTAACCAGTACTTGGTCTATCTATCTTCCGCTAATGTCGAACCCCTCGCGGGGACGTAGACATGTTGCGCGTCAAAAACCGCAAAGAAGTTAAAAGTATGAGTAGTTAAAAGTATAATTTAAGAAGGTAATGAAAATAAGTTGTGGTAAAAGTTTAAAAGCAGCTACGCAGAACAACTAGGGACTGGCATGTTCAATATGGCAAACTGCCGTATTGAATTGCTCTATGGTAGGGAGATGGACAATGTCAGGAGGGAGGTGGTTCCAATGATAGATTGTTCTTGGAAAGAAGGAAAACTTGTAGTAGTCTGTAGTTGCTGTAATTAACCTATAGCTTAAGGAATGGCAATGGCGAGCAGGACGGGAGAGAGGAACTAAGTAATTTTCAATAGGAATAGCAACAAGATCATTATGAATTTTATACATAAGGGATAACCTATTGTCAATACGCCGTTGATCTAGTCTGCGTAGATTTAGGGAATGTAGCATGTCTGTAACACTAGAGGTACGATAGAAGTCAGCCTTTATCCAACGGGCTGCTCTTCGCTGGACACCTTCAATTTGGTCTATCAATGTTTGGGTATGGGGCGACCAGATCTCGGAGCCATATTCAAGCTGGGGTCTCACTAGTGTCTGGTAAGCCATGGTCTTAAGGGGTTCAGATTTGACCTGGAGGTTTCTACGTAGAAATCCTAATGTTTGGTTTGCTTTCTTTGTTGACCTTTTTATGTGGGTGTCCCACGACAGGTTATTTGAGATATCCACGCCAAGGTATTTGGCTGAGGTGACCGACTCAAGTAGGACTCCATGGAGTTTATATTTGCTGGGAATAGGATGTTTCCTTCTGGTGACGTGGATAACTTGACATTTGGAGGGGTTAAATTCCATGTCCCACTCCAACTCCCACTCTTCTAATCTCTTAAGATCGTTTTGGAGTGTGACCGATTCATTTGCAGATGTCAGTGATAGATAGACTGCAGTATCATCTGCAAAGATGCGGACTTTGGAACTGATATTTTGTGGGAGGTCTTTTATGTAGGCTAGGAGAAGCAGGGGTCCAAGTACGGATCCCTGTGTGACTCCAGAGGTCACCGGAATGGCCTCTGAACTAATGCCATTAAGGACAACTGACTGGAGTCTATTATCTAGAAAACTCTTAATCCACCTTAATGTTTGACCTCTGACTCCATATTCATGCATTTTTAGTAGTACTTTCTCGTGATTGACCTTATCGAAAGCCTTACTGAAGTCTAATAGGATGAGATCTACCTGATGCTTATTGTAGACAGAGGTAACCAAGTCATTGACTAGCATTACTAGTTGGGTCACGCATGACCGTTTTTCTCTAAAACCATGCTGCAAATGGTACAGAATACTGTGGTTAGTGAAGTGTTTTACTATCGAGGAGGAAACTATATGTTCTAGTACCTTGCATAGAACACATGTCAGTGAGATAGGCCTATAGTTGGCAGGGTTTGACTTGTCCCCTTTTTTGTAAATGGGAGCAACATTTGCTGACTTCCACTGGGCAGGCAGTGATCCTTCGTTGAGGAATTTTTGGAATAAGACTTCAAGGATAGGTGAGAGTTCGTTAGACAGGGTTTTAAGTATGATTGGCTTAATTTGGTCAGGACCACTAGCCTTGTGGGGGTTCAGGTTATTGAGAAGTTTCTCTATGCCATTTGAGCTTACTGTGATCTCATTCATGTTTGGCGTGGATTGACCATTCAGGTTTCCATTTGTGTCCTGAATTTTTATTTTACAAATGGAGGTAAGTCTTAGTGGGGATTTGGAGCTGAAAACAGACTGAAACTGTTTGTTCAGTGCTGTGGCTTTAGCAGCTTCTTCATGATGGAATTTGTGTTCATGCTTTAGGGGTGGCATTGATTTGGAATCTTGCTTGGAATGCTTAAGGATGTAATAAAGTTGCTTGGTGTTTGATCTGTAAGGATGGGAGGCATCAGCACTGTTTAGATTTAGGATGTTTTCTAGGTATTGATGATACGCCTCTTTGACCTTTTTCCGCACTAAATGTTTTAGATCCAGGAATGTCTTGCGATTTGAAGGCGTATTTGACTTCCTAGTATTTTTAAAGGCCCCATTTCGCCTTCTACTCATTCGCTTAACACTCTGATTGACCCAGGGTAGGTGATCTCTTAACGATGGTCCACTGCATTTTCGGATCAAGATCGGGAATAATGGGTTACTCTTCTTCCCCGGAACATACTGTGACTGTATGAAGTTCATGAAGATAATACCACAACATGTAACAGATAAGCAATAAGACTAGATGGTAATTCATTATGAAAATAGTACGTTGCTCAGTCGGCTACCCGCATATATAATGTAAGCAAATTCCAAGTAACCAAGTGTA
>CM026391.1:11938594-12050112 GCA_014843695.1 Archivesica marissinica
CTATGGTAGGGATGACTTACAGTCAATTCATACCCTGGATGTTTCGTACCCAATGTTAGAGACGTGTGTACCCAATGTATGAGATGTTTCGTACCCAATGTATGAGATGTTTCGTACCCAATGTTAGAGACGTTTGTACCCAAGTCTGGATTTGGGATTAGGAATAGGGTTTGAGACATTTCATACATTTTGGTCATATATGTGGCGTCCGTGGTCCAGTGGTAGAGCGTCGGATTTGGAATCGAACTGTCCCGGGTTCGATACTCGGTCAGGCCACGTATGTAGTGTCATTGAGCAAGGCACCTCACACACATTGCTTAGTACTGGTTAATCGCTTAGGTCGGCTAAGCCTGCCCAGGAAAAATGTCTAGGTCCCCGAGAGGGGTTTGACATTAATGGAACATACATATACCGGTACCAAATTATCCATGTTTTGTGTCCTGTGTTTTTCGCATTTGTATCATATTGGATGGATCTTGTCTGCCGATATACAAAATTTATACAGATAGGGTACGACATTCCGAGTATACTCTATACAGAGTGACGCAATCACTATACATGATGATGGTACAAACTGTCTGGACAGACTTTGGTCGATATTTGGTATGAATCGTCCCAGACATTGGAAGTCTTTATTGTCAAATATGTTAGTACTGGGCCAGTGTAAAAACCAGAGATAAAAATTCATAAAATTTATGTAAAAGCTCTGGAAAACTGTACTCCGGAACTAAAGGTATTCTCTATATATAAATTTCATTGTTATGTAGATGTGTCTGTTTCGCACGTATAAAACTGACATACTGAAATGGTGTCCAATGAAGAAAAAAAACATTAATTCCATAGAAAAATACATTGAACGAACATACATGCAAATTTGAATGGCTATAATTGTCAATGTTCACTCTGTGATATCTGGCTTTGAATTGACCACCTGACCCTATACCCTCCCACTAAGAAAATCCCAGACCTTCACCGCATGAATGGTACACCGATATATTGCTCGGCGATCAATATTGTGCTTTTGGCAATGTTAATAATACATACATTCTACACTATTACATGTACTGTGCAGAACTTCGAATTATTATTGGAAACCTGTCGTTTACGGTCAAATTAAAAAATGTAATAAATTCTGACAAGTGACTCAGCTGAATATTAATTACTCGTGACAATACAATGTATATGTACTAGACGACCTTTGTATACCATTTATGATTATTTCATCAAATTCACAAAACACAAGTTTTATTGTTTTACAGATGGCCAGTCTTGTGCAGCCAGCTGTTTCTGACCAGGAAATGATGTCACAGACCGAAACTGAAGATACAGACAACGGAGATGCATCATATGCAAGCGTTACTAGCCAAAGTACAAAAACTTCTAGTACTTCGGACTCGAACTTAGATTCTATGAGTTCTAACGATCTGGAGAAGTGTTTGAACAATAAGCAGTGCTTCACAGAACCAGTTGCTCATAGTGTAGATCTCACAGATGTGACAGAATTAGAAGACAATGCATCTGCAGTGGAGGACAACAATCCTTCAAAGCGTTCTAAGCACGAGAATGTAGAAAAAGACAAAGATAAAGTTGGATTTCCAAATCTGGATTTCACTACTGACTGGTACAATCATGATTGTTTCAAGACATACTGGGAGCATTATAGACAAGTGATGTCTTGGTGTGGCAAACATTTTGAAGTTTATGGTGATCTGTTGAAACAATCAGCAGGAAGAGGAAGGGGTTCCGTCGCAGGGCAGGGGTACTCTTCCCGTGGACCCTTTGATAGGTTTCAGTATCCAAACTCGGTGTACACGTTACCTTGGAATCATCCGTATGTAAATAATCATCAGAATATGCACAGTAATGTTAATATCACTAGAAACGGTTGTAGATCGACGACAGTGAACAATAGGAGGAAGAAAAAACCTAAACGACATAAGGCAAAGTCTTCCAATTCTAGTACGTGTAGCGAGGAGACGCAAACAGAAACAAGCGAAGAGTTTCAGATGGAGATTACACAGGATATGATTGACTTCTTCGCTAAAACTCAGGAACACCGGAGACAGAGAGGTAGGTGAAACATTTAGTTGGTATAGGTTAGTGAGACAGAGGTAAGTGAAACATTTAGTTTGTATAGGTTAGGGAGACAGAGGTAAGTGAAACATTTAGTTGGTATAGGTTAGGGAGATAAAGAGGTAAGTGAAACATTTAGTTGGTATAGGTTAGGGAGATAAAGAGGTAAGTGAAACATTTAGTTGGTATAGGTTAGGGAGACAGAGAGGTAAGTGAAACATTTAGTTGGTATAGGTTAGTGAGACAGAGAGGTAAGTGAAACATTTAGTTGGTATAGGTTAGTGAGACAGAGGTAAGTGAAACATTTAGTTGGTATAGGTTAGTGAGACAGAGGTAAGTGAAACATTTAGTTGGTATAGGTTAGGGAGACAGAGAGGTAAGTGAAACATTTAGTTGGTATATGTTAGGAAGACAGAGCGGTAAGTGAAACATTTAGTTTAGTTTATACAAATTTATTTTAGCTCGATTGGGAAACAAGTTATTTCAACTTATATAAATCACTCTCGAGACCTCATTCCTGATGGAATCCATCTCCACGAGGGAGAGAGAAGAGGCAATGTGGAATTTAAATGCCTTGCCTAAGGGCACAATCGTAACGGCTCCAGCGGGGCTCGAACTCCGGACCTTTCGCACCTGAAGCGAACGCGCATCCACTGCGCTATCACGACTTCCACGTTTAGTTGGTATAGGTTATGGAGACAGAGAAGTAAGTGAAACATTTAGTTGGTATAGGTTAGGGAGACAGAGAGGTAAGTGAAACATTTAGTTGGTATAGGTTAAGGAGACAGAGGTAAGTGAAACATTTAGTTGGTATAGGTTAGGGAGACAGAGAGGTAAGTGAAACATTTAGTTGGTATAGGTTAAGGAGACAAGGAGACAGAGAGGTATGTGAAGCATTTAGTTGGTATAGGTTAGGAAGATAGAGAGGTAAGTGAAACATTTAGTTTGTATAAGTTAGATCTTGTGCGTAGAGTCAACGTTGACATCTCTCCTGATTTTCACCCCGTCATCTGACAGAATTCACAACTCCAGTATTATTTTATTACCAACATATATCAATAATCTGTATGGTATAGTGGATACGGTATCAGTTGTAATATTATTTTGTTTGGTATTTATATATATATTTATATTCCAGAGCAGGCCAAAAGAGCTGAGAGGGATGAGAAGTCAACAGAACAGGAACACGTTAATGTTGAAGATGGTAAGATACCTGGATACATGTACAAGACAATAAACTACCATGATTAATTAATGTTGGAGACTACCTTAAACTATCCAGATATGTTAACATTGAAGATGGTAAACTACCCTGTATATATAAAGTGATTCTTAGCATCAAATAGATATATATAAAGTGATTCTTAGCATCAAATAGATATATATAAAGTGATTCTTAGCATCAAATAGATATATATAAAGTGATTCTTAGCATCAAATAGATATATATAAAGTGGTTCTTAGCATCAAATAGATATATATAAAGTGATTCTTAGCATCAAATAGATATATATAAAGTGATTCTTAGCATCAAATAGATATATATAAAGTGATTCTTAGCATCAAATAGATATATATAAAGTGGTACTTAGCATCAAATAGATATATATAAAGTGGTACTTAGCATCAAATAGATATATATAAAGTGGTACTTAGCATCAAATAGATATATATAAAGTGATTTTTAGCATCAAATAGATATATATAAAGTGGTTCTTAGCATCAAATAGATATATATATATAAAGTGGTACTTAGCATCAAATAGATATATATATATAAAGTGGTACTTAGCATCAAATAGATATATATATATAAAGTGGTACTTAGCATCAAATAGATATATATATATAAAGTGGTACTTAGCATCAAATAGATATATATATATAAAGTGGTACTTAGCATCAAATAGATATATATATATAAAGTGGTACTTAGCATCAAATAGATATATATAAGTGGTACTTAGCATCAAATAGATATATATATATAAAGTGGTACTTAGCATCAAATAGATATATATATATAAAGTGGTACTTAGCATCAAATAGATATATATATATAAAGTGGTACTTAGCATCAAATAGATATATATAAAGTGGTACTTAGCATCAAATAGATATATATAAAGTGGTACTTAGCATCAAATAGATATATATATAAAGTGGTACTTAGCATCAAATAGATATATATAAAGTGGTACTTAGCATCAAATAGATATATATATATATAGTGGTACTTAGCATCAAATAGATATATATAAAGTGGTACTTAGCATCAAATAGATATATATAAAGTGATTCTTAGCATCAAATAGATATATATAAAGTGATTCTTAGCATCAAATATATATATATAAAGTGGTACTTAGCATCAAATAGATATATATAAAGTGATTCTTAGCATCAAATAGATATATATAAAGTGGTACTGAGCTTGAGCTTGTAACAATGTTTATTAAAGAAGTACCTTGGGTTAGAACGAAAATGTTGATTTATAGCCATGTTTGACTCCAATCATTTCAGTGAAAGTAACAGAGATGCGAGCGCCGACAGTCGAAGCCCCGAAAGAACGTCCAGGTGCAAGAAGAACTGCCGAGATGAAACTGCTGTACGGAAAAGGGGCTGCAATGATTCATGGGATGGAAACGGCCCTACAGATGACATATGATAGAAATACAGACTTGAAACAGCCTAAAATATGGCCTAATATGCCGCTTAGAGTTGTGTTTGCCTAATATGTGTTCACGAATATTAAATTCACATCATCTTGCTGTATAGAAGTGGATGACAAACGTTTCATGAGATATGTATGGATATTTTTATTACCGACATTTCAAATGAAGATAGCCATACTGAGGCTCGTACTTTGAGGGTTTCCACTGGAGAAAATAAACATTTCGCCACTTTTTTACCCCCCCACCCTGATCAAAACAAAAATGTGGCAGGGCACAGGTAGATAGGTAGATGTGGCAGAATTGATGTCGTGGTCTCATACAGTGTTTCCCGCAGCACTGGGTATTCAGGAAAGCCGTGACGGAAAAATCCTTTTTTATCTGGTTTGGAATAGGCGTTGACTTCACCAATCTGTGACCAAAACTGGGCAAATATCCGTAATAATGAATTTAGACATTAAAATCGTCGTCTTACAGCAATTTTACTGGCATGAAAATCAAGTTTTGTGAAAACACATCTATTTTTAGACGTGCACCTGTTATGAGAAATTTCGTATCGGTTACTTCCCTTACAACTGTACTTTCGTTTTGGCATCATATTGCAGCCATTCCCTACCAAGCTTCCATTACGGCCTGTGGTTGGTGTCGATGGTTTGATACATGTGTTTTCGGTGATGGTATGTCAACGGCAGAGTTTTCACTGGGTGTCGACGGTACTTTGTTTACACTGTCACACACCCTATTCTTTGACTGTTTGATATTGTAAATAACTCTGATATTTTCCTACATTTGATTGGCATATGTGTCGATATAACCTCATATTTACGTTTTCTACCCAGGGTAAATACAAATACTAACTAAACCAAACTCTTGATTGATTCAGTAATGATATACGTCGGAGATAATTGTTTGAGTACAAGTGATTTTGCGTGTGCGTGTGTGATTTTGTACATTGAATGTTTGATTTAAATACATGTCACTGGGTCATCTTATTACCACATAATTAACTAATTAATTGTAATTGCGTAAATTTAGGCAGAATGGTGATCATCTTATTATCACATTACCATTGGATTAGCATAATCTTCTAAGTGACTGACTTTAATTTGTTAGCACCACACACACACACACACACACACACACACACACACACACACACACACACACACGTATAGGTAATTGCACTCATTAATTCAAAGTTTCAATGTGGTATCATTAATTATTTGCCGAAAGAAGTTCAATGACAAATTGGTCATCATATTTTTATTTGTGCCACCTAAACTTGGCGAGTTTCAAATGTCACACGGGACCTTTGATCATTACGACATGTAAAACTGTGATGCTCTGGCAACGCTCCAACAATTACTGTGTCGTATGTTTGATGTCAATCGATACTGCGGATATGTAGTGGGGCGTAGTCTAATTAACATCCTGTCCAAACTTTATGGTTTAGCTGGCAGGTGTGATAATGGATTATGAAGACAAAACTTGGGAGGTTGGAATTTAGATATATTTTTTTAACTAAGATTTTAATTTTCGCCAAATCATTTTATATTTTTTCGCCAAGTCGTTTCTTTTTTTCGCCAATTGCGGAAATGGCGGTCGCCAGCGGGATCCCTGACTTTGTGTTTTAGGGGCTATATATGACTAAAGCAAATGAGCACACCTTACACCTACATGTAGTTCTTACTTAGCCATGCTCGCCTCTCACCAATGCAACCCAGGTTTGATCCTTGGTGATTGCCAGATCGGACAAGTGGATTTTCTTCAGGTACTCTGGTTTCCTCCTACACGAAGGCCCACATATTCGCTTTCATCCGCACCAACAATAGAGGTTAATATAAGTTGATAAGCTTGTTTCGCTATCATTTCAAAATAAATAAAGTTTATGCTTAAAATGAGATAAATAAATAAATTCTATACTCTTCTAATCTTTAACTCAATCTAAAAGTCAATACTTAAGTTACATTATTATTCTTATAAAATGTATCAACGAACATATTCAATTGTAGTCGAGTTTTACTACTATAATAAATTTTAACTGCCATATCCACGTAATGATAATTAGTATGTAGTGGAGAGAATTACCATAAGCTCTTGCAGCTTTCAATTCAATCCACTTGTCTTGATAGTTGTATTGTATGGATGTTATATGTACAGATGTTATATGTCATGTTTATCTTGATAAATAAAATATGTTTAAACCAAAGGAGATAAATAGGCAATATGTTTATTCCAGTCATGATTATATAATTGGGGTTCCCGCTGTCGTTCACCAATTGCGAAAAGAATAAAATACTGGAGCTAAATTTTGTGAATTGGTAAATATATTTGGCGTCGTAATATTATTTTGTATGTAATTCAGGGCTCGAATTTAGCACTCGCATTTTGCGAGTAGAAATACAAAAATGCGAGCTGAACTTTCTGGCACTAGCAAAATTTTGCGAGTTCAATTTAAAACCTGAAATGTACAATTTACGTTCCTGTTTGTCTACTTTCGTTTTCTGATTGTAAACCCATATTAAACTATGACATAGAACACAACTGTTTGACTGGTTTTTCGTTTTGGACCAATTGGCGTGGTTTTTTTAAAAAATCCAAGTCAATAATAAAATCCAGTCTGCGTAATTTTTCTAGCAGTAGATATTCCAAGACGAAATGTCGGTAACAGTGGTGAGAAGGGGCAACAATCGTTTATGTACCCGAGTCCGTTGGGCGATTCTGCCCTTAAAAAGACAATGTGCCCATCTCCAAAACCAATAAAAAGTGAATGTCGAGATGAAACGGCCCGCACTCAATTCGCCCTTTTCCGACAGTTGGACCCAGTAGATCTAATTGAAAAATAAAATATTTTATAAAAATTGCCAGAAGAATTCAACTATTGTGAGTTGACAATTTAGGTACTCTAATTTAGGTAAATTTGCCAGTGCACAAAAAAGTTAAATTCTAGCCCTGCGTAATTGACATTGTACAAGTGCGGTCAGCAGCAGAATGATATTGTGTGTAGTTATTGGTCCATGACACAATCACAGATGATCCAGTGTTGGTGAAAGGTGGCCACAAAGTTGTTAAAGCGACACTACATCAATGAAAATGTAAATTTCTGCAGAATGTAATTTACTATTATATGGTATAATTTGTTTCCAAATATTTGCCTCAAAACTGAGTATTTCAACTAATAAACAAACGTCGTATATGCGGTTTGTTTACATAACAAAATAAGGTAAATATGGTCGCCATCCATGCGTAATGCAATGCATGTATCCTGAATAACATGATATATGGTACATATTTATCGTTATATGAAATCCTACTTTCAATTTTTAGTTTGTAGACCACAAAAACACTGTTTATTGATTCAATGTTAGTGTTCAAAAGTGAAAAACAAAGCATTTTATTGGATTTTTGCGATATAAAAAAAAAGGTCGATAATTCGTTAATTAATATGCTACATATAGTAAAACGGCCCCATGGCTAATTTCAAAATTCAAGCCCTGTAGATTATAACCTGTAAATGGGCAATACATATCTTGAAACATGGACGTTTTAATAGCATTCTGGCTTCCACTTTTAACTTGTTTTAATAGCATTCCGGCTTCCACTTTTAACTCTTTTTAATAGCATTCCGGCTTCCACTTTTAACGCGTTTTAATAGCATTCCAGCTTCCACTTTTAACGCATTTTAATAGCATTCCGGCTTCCACTTTTAACTTGTTTTAATAGCATTCCGGCTTCCACTTTTAACTTGTTTTAATAGCATTCCGGCTTCCACTTTTAACTTGTTTTAATAGCATTCCGGCTTCCACTTTTAACACATTTTAATAGCATTCCGGCTTCCGCTTTTAACTCGTTTTAATAGCATTCCAGCTTCCACTTTTAACTTGTTTTAATAGCATTCCGGCTTCCACTTTTAACTTGTTTTAATAGCATTCCGGCTTCCACTTTTAACTTGTTTTAATAGCATTCTGGCTTCCACTTTTAACACATTTTAATAGCATTCCGGCTTCCACTTTTAACTCGTTTTAATAGCATTCCAGCTTCCACTTTTAACTTGTTTTAATAGCATTTCGGCTTCCACTTTTAACTTGTTTTAATAGCATTCTGGCTTCCACTTTTAACTTGTTTTAATAGCATTCCGGCTTCCACTTTTAACACGTTTTAATAGCATTCCGGCTTCCACTTTTAACGCGTTTTAATAGCATTCCGGCTTCCACTTTTAACTCTTTTTAATAGCATTCCAGCTTCCACTTTTAACGCATTTTAATAGCATTCCGGCTTCCACTTTTAACGCGTTTTAATAGCATTCCGGCTTCCACTTTTAACGCGTTTTAATAGCATTCCGGCTTCCACTTTTAATGGAGTACTGATTTTCCTGTATGCAGGCAGGCTAAGTATGCAGGCACAGTTTCAAGTCACGGTCAGGTTACAGGGACCCATGTAGTACCGATGCCATGCACACTTTGTACATGTTTCGTCTGTTATTGTATGTTTGTGTAACTGTTTTAGATTCGCATAATATCAATTATTTGTCCTTTTTGTCTGGTAAGCTTGAGTGGGGAGAGCTAATATTTGGGGTTGGGGTGCATGCACGATCTCTTAGTTTTAATTCTTAAGCTCATATTCAAGTCATAAACTAACCATACGTTTTTCCATTTCTTTGTGTCATTTTTTTTTCTGTCGCATATGATATAATAATTAACAAATATTAACCACGAAACTAAATTTTATGTGTTCTTTTTCTACATCAGATCATACATTACAGAAATTGTTCATCCAACATTGTTTATTTAGTTCGAAGTGACGGGGAGGGCTGTAAATAATGTTGTTATAACTTGTAGCCCAACCCATTTGCTTTTTTCCCCTTGACAAAACAAATGTATCGTATACTGCAATCATATAATTACATAATAATCTCTGATTTGTTCTTAGTATTGTATGTATATATGTAATGTATTGTATGAATAAAATATTATTAACTGTTTTAGATGATCTCCACTTATTGGTAAGATGGTTACGTCGTAGCGATTTTGCTCATTGGTTTATACAAATTTATTTTTTCTCGCTTACGAAACATGTTCTTACAACTTATATTAATCACTCTACAGACCGTATTCTTGATGGAATGCATCACCACGAGGGAGAGAGAAGAGGCAACATGGAATTTAAATTCCTTAAAGTTTAAAACTTTATTTATTTTACAATGATTGTGAAGCAAGTTTTAACAACTTAAATGCCTTGCCTAAGGGCACCATCGTAACGGCTCCAGCTGGGCTCGAACTCCAGGCCTTTCGCACATGAAGCGAACGCGCTACCACTGCACTATCACGACTTTCACTTTTTGCTCATTCATGTATGCAACATTTTCAATTTACAAAACAGGAGAATAATGAGTTTGTGCAATATTGTGCATTTTTAAAAATAAATATTAAAGGTAAGCTGCAAATCAGACTGTATTTAAGTGTTAAGCACACGGTCCTCTCAATATACAGAATGGCCTGTGTGTCATACCCTACACAGTTATACAGAGTGACCTGTGTGTCATACCCTACACAGTTATACAGAATGACCTGTGTGTCATACCCTACACAGTTATACAGAGTGACCTGTGTGTCATACCCTACACAGTTATACAGAGTGACCTGTGTGTCATACCCTACACGGTTATACAGAGTGACCTGTGTGTCATACCCTACACAGTTATACAGAGTGACCTATGTGTCATACCCTACACAGTTATACAAAATGACCTGTGTGTCATACCCTACACAGTTATACAGAGTGACCTGTGTGTCATACCCTATACAGAGTGACCTGTGTGTCATACCCTACACTGTTCTACAGAGTGCCCTGTGTGTCATACCCTACACAGAACGACCTGTGTGTCATACCCTACACTGTTATACAGAGTGACCTGTGTTTCATACCCTACACAGTTATACAGAGTGACCTGTGTGTCATACCCTACACAGTTATACAGAGTGACCTGTGTGTCATACCCTACACAGTTATACAGAGTGACCTGTGTGTCATACCCTACACTGTTATACAGAACGACCTGTGTGTCATACCCTACACTGTTATACAGAGTGCCCTGTGTGTCATACCCTACACAGTTATACAGAACGACCTGTGTGTCATACCCTACACTGTTATACAGAGTGCCCTGTGTGTCATACCCTACACAGTTATACAGAACGACCTGTGTGTCATACCCTACACTGTTGTACAGAGTGACCTGTGTGTGCTACCCTACACAGAACGACCTGTGTGTCATACCCTACACTGTTATACAGAACGACCTGTGTGTCATACCCTACACTGTTATACAGAGTGACCTGTGTGTGCTACCCTACACAGAACGACCTGTGTGTCATATATTTGGAGGGTAATGCAATAATACAGACAGAGACCCATTCCAGACTCTCCTCTGGTGCTTTAAGCACCAACACAAGACCTCGACTTCTGAAAGACTGTTAATATTATTCAGGCCAGATGGGGGATCGAACATCGGAAAAACTGTTTATATTAATATGGTCAGATGCGGGTGATCGAACCTGGATTCACAGTTCAATGTGTTAACCACTGGACAAATGACTAATCTATATTTTCAAATATTTGTGTTTTACGTTTATTTTCTCGTCGCTACCGGTTGCCCAGATGAGTGACTCCTGAAGATATTAGTCATTTTAGATTTTTGGAGGATAGTGCAATGATACAGACAGAGACCCATTCCAGAGTCTCCTCTGGTTCTTTTACGTGCACGACACCTCGGTTTAACGTCCCATCTGAAAGACTGTTAATTTTATTAGGGTCAGACGGGGGATGTAACCTGCGATCCCTGGATTACCAGTCCAGCGTGTTACCACTGGACTACAGATCCGTCCGTATATGTTCAAATAACCAATCCCTGGTACTTATATATCTCTTTGCCATATCGAATAAGCATAATTTTATTTTCTACATAAACTAGATAAGCACCATTGATCACAGAACATATAACATTTATCCCCAGTTTAAACACTTGAATATATTACTTAAGTATAACTCTATTGTCCTTAATGAATACAGAAATATATCCCACTCATTTTACCCTGATTGGTTAATTCTGTATTCTGTATTAGCGGATTACAACATTGGCAGTTAAAATGAATAGATTAACTTCATTTATATTACATTTTAATGATTTATACACTTGTGATATCACCAGGCTATTATATTTAATTATAAAACTGTTTGTAAAAGATTTTAATCTAGTTTCGGAAAGAATGAACGACATTTAGTGGAGAGATTTGGAATGTACGCTAAATTTGATATATCACTTCATAGACTATGGGAAGATTTTATGTGGCTTTAATTTAGTGAGTGCTTCTTATTTTCTGTAAATTTGCAGAAACATTTAAATATCTGTAATCACTATATGCAATGTACATGCATGTACCCAGTTAATTGAATAATAGAGACCTTTTACCTCAATTGTTGACAAATTGTGTTGGAGATTAATGTGACAAGTGAGAAACGTGTGTTGCAATAGCGGTTGGGGATTTAGAAGATGATGATGTTGCCTAGCAACGTGAAGCTGGTTGCGGCACTTGATGTCGGTACGACCTGTAGCGGATATGCCTACTCCTTTACTGATAGCCCTGAGGAAATCAACTTGTGCAACTTTAAAGGGAGACTGCCAGACACAAAAACATCCAGTGCTCTACTTTTAAACAAAGGTAATCAAGTTGTGTTGTTCTTGTGTTGAGGGTATTGTACTGTACTGTGCTTTCAAAGTAAAGTAATAATACCGTATAGGTAAGGCTAGCCTGGGTTCCAGTCTGTCGATTTTTAACTTCTAGCCAAATGATATGTTCAGAAACTCAATACGGCCCAATTAATGGTGTTAAAATATATTTATTTGACTGACCAGGCAAAATATATTCCCAGGCTAAGGTAAGGTAATATACGATAGCTTACTGGTACTGTGATTTATTGTTTAATAGGTTATACCTGACTTACCTATAATGCAATAGTGTATCGAATGTTTGTTTACAACTGTTATTACTTTACTTTGAAAGAACAGTAGCAATACATAGTTCCCACGGCCTGTAAAAATAGTCAAAACACTGATAAGATCTTATCTTGGCTGCCATTTTGTTTGGCAAGTTTTATAAATGGCAATTTCAGGATTTTCCTAGTAATTCTTTAATTGCAATAACATAATTTTGTTTGTTAATATAAAATTTGGTATCATTTCAATTGCACTTTTTAAACATTTTATTTTTTGACAATGATGTAACGACACAATTCTACTGAAATTCCACGACATATTTCCATAGTTTCAGTCACAAACGAGCAAAACGTTAATGAATTGTCGTCTGCTACAATTATTTGAACTATTTATAGACTTTATTTTTACCCAGCAACGTTTGTTTCAGCCGGAAGATTTGTAGCGTATGGACATGAAGCAGAAGACCAATTTTCAAAGTTGCTCAAACAAGGCGGCGATATGCCTCACCGATTATTCAGGAACTTCAAAATGAATATCCATCACAACTCTGTATGTAAATAATTCAATAAACTAAATGTAGTTAACCCATTCAACACCAAGTAACTCACAAGACTGGTCCATGATATTCATAAACCAATAAATGAATCAGAAAATCATATTTGGACAAGTTCATTTATCAAAATGGGTAATTTTGTCTAGAAATAGTAATATGACTGGCAAAAAGTGCAGATCCTGATGAGACGGCTCGTCATGAGCCGGCTCATCTGGATCTACACTTTTTGTAAGCCTATTTAGAGGTCTGTGGTGTTGAAAGGGTTAATACTTTTATAGAGACTATAATTAATGTATGATATACACATGTATTGCATTATAATGTACATGTATCAGCATTACCATGTCGTCTACTTCCGTGGTCGAGTGGTTACGGTCACTGACTTGTATACTACTGATGACAATGGGTTCGAACCCCGCTCAAACCATGTCTCTTTATATGAAAAAAACCTGCTGTACTTGTCTATCATATGCTCACAGTATATTCATACGCAGGTTCGATCCTGGACGCTGTCTGACCCTAATAATATTAACCGTCGTTCAGATTCAACTATGCACCGGGAATGTTAAAGAACCAGGGAAGCTTCTGGAATTGGAGCGTCTTCTGTATCTTGCACTATCTTTCAAAATTTAAAATGCCTGATATATTTCCAATTAAGCAGGGTGCGATGATAAATAAATGTCTAAAAAAACGAATTAAAAAAAACAAACAGCATTTTCACATTAGAGGCGAGCGTGTAATGGTGTTTTATATTTATATATTATATTTCGGGTTTTACGCCTGCATCAGCACCATTTCGGGCTATATCGCCGGCGGGTAGTTTACCTAACAACACCTTTCCTGGGCAGGCTCCAGCGGTTAACCAGTACTTGGGTGCACCAACCTCTGTAAGAAACTGCCAACTTTTTCATATAAATGAGACATGGCCTGAGCGGGGCTCGAACCCGTCACATCAGTGATGATAGGTTACAGTGGTATATAAGATGGCGACCGTAACCACTCGACCACGGAGGTGGACAAAGGTGTTTTTTATAATATTATGCCAAATAAGCATTACTTGTATGACATTTACACTTGTATACAAAATTATTTTGACATTACCTATCATGGTAATGGATTCCATCAGGAATGATGACTCAAGAGCATTTAAACTAATGCCGTGATAACGCAGTGGTAGCTAATTCGCTTCAGGTAGAAAAGCCCAGTATTTGCGCCCCGCTGGAGCTGCTACGATTATGCCCTTAGGCAAGGCATTTAAATTGCAAATGCCTCTTCTCTCCCTTGCGGTGATGGATTCCATCAGGAATGAGGTCTCAAGAGTGATTAATATAAGTTGTAAGAACTTGTTTCGCAATCAAGCTGAAACAAATTTATATAAAATAAAACTAATGTTGTAACAACTTCTCTTAACGTAATTTATACAAACTATTTGTGAACTGTCGACATTTTAGCGTAATTTATACAAACTAGTTGTGAACTGTCGACATTTTAACATAATTTATACAAACTAGTTGTGAACTATCGACATTTTAGCTTAATTTATACAAACTAGTTGTGAACTGTCGACAGTTTAGCATAATTTATACAAACTAGTTGTGAACTGTCGACATTTTATGTTACATTGTAGTCACTGACTAAAGCCAGCACAATTCATGACATATCTGGACAATACAGCATGCCTGTGTTCGATCTACTCGTTATGTCCGTGTACTATCTGAAGAACCAACTGATGCGCCAGATCAACCGCTTGTCAGGCACTTACAGCGAGGATGATGTATACTTTGTGTTGCTTGTGCCTGCAATCTACGATGATAGAGCCAAGTGGTTGATGAGGGAGGTAGCTTTGAAGGTATAACCGAATGGATGATGAGGGAGGTAGCTTTGAAGGTATAACCAAGTGGTTGAGGGAGGTGGCTTTGAAGGTATAACCAAGTGGTTGATGAGGGAGGTAGCTTTGAAGGTATAGCCAAGTGGTTAATGAGGGAGGTAGCTTTGAAGGTGTAACCAAGTGGTTAATGAGGGAGGTAGCTTTGAAGGTGTAACCAAGTGGTTGATGAGGGAGGTAGATTTGAAGGTATAACCAAGTGGTTAATGAGGGAGGTAGCTTTGAAGGTATAACCAAGTGGTTAATGAGGGAGGTAACTTTGAAGGTGTAACCAAGTGGTTAATGAGGGAGGTAACTTTGAAGGTGTAACCAAGTGGTTAATGAGGGAGGTAGCTTTGAAGGTGTAACCAAGTGGTTAATGAGGGAGGTAACTTTGAAGGTGTAACCAAGTGGTTAATGAGGGAGGTAGCTTTGAAGGTATAACCAAGTGGTTAATGAGGGAGAAAGCTTTGAAGGTATAGCCAAGTGGTTAATGAGGGGGGTAGCTTTGAAGGTATAACCAAGTGGTTAATGAGGGAGGTAACTTTGAAACTATAACCAAGTGGTTAATGAGGGAGAAAGCTTTGAAGGTATAGCCAAGTGGTTAATGAGGGGGGTAGCTTTGAAGGTATAGCCAAGTGGTTAATGAGGGAGGTAGCGTTGAAGGTATAATCAAGTGGTTAATGAGGGAGGTAACTTTGAAGGTATAACCAAGTGGTTAATGAGGGAGGTAGCTTTGAAGGTGTAACCAAGTGGTTAATGAGGGAGGTAACTTTGAAGGTGTAACCAAGTGGTTAATGAGGGAGGTAGCTTTGAAGGTGTAACCAAGTGGTTAATGAGGGAGGTAACTTTGAAGGTGTAACCAAGTGGTTAATGAGGGAGGTAGCTTTGAAGGTATAACCAAGTGGTTAATGAGGGAGAAAGCTTTGAAGGTATAGCCAAGTGGTTAATGAGGGGGGTAGCTTTGAAGGTATAACCAAGTGGTTAATGAGGGAGAAAGCTTTGAAGGTATAGCCAAGTGGTTAATGAGGGAGGTAGCTTTGAAGGTATAACCAAGTGGTTAATGAGGGAGGTAGCTTTGAAGGTATAACCATGTGGTTAATGAGGGAGGTGGCTTTGAAGGTATAACCAAGTGGTTGATGAGGGAGGTAGCTTTGAAGGTATAACCAAGTGGTTAATGAGGGAGGTAACTTTGAAGGTATAACCAAGTGGTTAATGATGGGGGTAGCATTGAAGGTATAACCAAGTGGTTAATGAGGGAGGTAGCTTTGAAGGTATAACCGAGTGGTTAATGAGGGAGGTAACTTTGAAGGTATAACCAAGTGGTTGATGAGGGAGATAGCTTTGAAGGTATAACCAAGTGGTTAATGAGGGCGATAGCTTTGAAGGTATAACCAAGTGGTTGATGAGGGATTTAGCATTGAAGGTATAACCAAGTGGTTAATGAGGGAGATAGCTTTGAAGGTATAACCAAGTGGTTAATGAGGGCGGTGGCTTTGAAGGCATAGCCAAGTGGTTAATGAGGGAGGTAGCTTTGAAGGTATAACCAAGTTGTTGAGGGAGGTAACTTTGAAGGTATAATATGGTTGATTATGTTATGTTATATTTCGGGTTTTACGCCTGCATCAGCACCATTTTTGGCTATATCGCCGGCAGGCAGTTTACCTAACAACACCTTTCCTGGGCAGGCTCCGGCGGTTAACCAGTACTTGGGTGCACCTACCTCCGTAAGAAACTGCCAACTTTTTCATATAAATGAGACACGGCCTGAGCGGGGCTCAAACCCGTGACCATCAGTGATGATAGGTTACAGTGGTATACAAGTCAGCAACCTTAACTACTCGACCACGGAAGTGGTGATTGTCTTATGACTTTCTTGGAGTCCTACAGAACTGAAGAAATACAATTCTAAGATGCGACCGGAAGTAGTTAGATTTGTCTATCTGTGATTTCCCCAGGTGAAATAGTCGTCCAAGAAAATCTGACGCGTTTCAACCATATTTTAGAGTCAAAAACACAATAAATAGGCATGATATACCCAAATAAATGTCATAGAGCTAATGAATGTTAATGACTCCTGGATTTAGCGAAAATGAGTGTAAAACTGTGTCAAAAGTCTACCCAAGGAAGATCGACCATTCTGTAACTTTTTAATAGTTCTGAACTGTTTGTTGACTGTCTTCAAGATTCTAGTTTGGAATCTATATTAAGAAAGTCCACATTGTCACACATTGTCACACATTGTCACACATTGTCACACTTTCCCTAACTTGCATAAAAAAAGGGGGGAAAAAAGATATGTGTGTGGTGAATGTCCGTTATACCAGATCTCATGATTTCATTTCTTATATTCGTAACTTAGATGTGTGTGTTGTGAATGTCAATTATACCAGATCTCATTTCTTATATTCATAACTTAGATGTGTGTGTTGTGAATGTCCATTATACCAGATCTCATGATTTCAATTTTTTATATTCGTAGCTTAATGTTTGCATTGTCCATCACCTTCGAAAATACAATTCCCTTAGCTGCACTTAATAAGTTCATAAATCTTTATCAAGTAGTTTGCCTGTGGCCACTTTACGTAATTGTTCATAGTTTTAAGTCTCATCCTCTGCCTCTCTGACATCCGATTAAATGGTGTCTGTGCTGACCCTGGCAACAGTTATACAGATTGTCAATGTCGTCTTCATCGGTGACCGGGTAGCCAGACATCTGTGCTCGCCTATTCCTGTCCATGGCCTTCCAGCCGACGGGAGGCCAGGAAACCGTGTTAATCTTTCCCGTGAATACTACCTGTCCCTCGCATGTCCACTCTCAACGCCCGGGGGAAACTAAAGGCATCGCTCCTCCCCTTAGAATGGAGCAGGCTTGCTCTTGTAGGCTAATGACGGCGGATACTACGCTGGGAACTGGGGGCCTGGTGTCATACGTGGGGAATGGGAACGGCAACGTTGTAGTTTTGTGAGTTCCAATGTTGTCAATATAACATTCCCCACTTCCCAGATGGTTGCTGATTTCGCCTGCCAATTCCCCGAATCGCCCTCCATTGACATCTTGGCACGGCTGTTTTGGTGTCGGCAGACTGATGCCCACACTTCTGAGGCGATTCAATGTCATCGCCGGCATTGCCGAGGTTAAAATGACTAATAGTTGTTCACGCTTGTAATCTACAGGTAACATATATTTATTTTCCGATTGATATAACAGTCCGATTTTTAAATCAATACTTGGTCTTGTAGGACTGTATGGTGTCACCTTTTTTGTACTGGACTTAACGGACCGACGAATGGCGATTCAGCTCTTAATGGGGTGCTGCTGCCCATACTCCAGCCACTCTCCCATGATTCCATTGCCCTGCTTGGGTTGTTTACTATTTGCTGCCATACACTTATCGCAGTTTTTAAACTGTTCACTAAACTTGGTTCCATGACTGGCATAATCACTCGCCCATAGTCCTCGGGGTAGAGTGCTAAATAAAACCCTGCTGGTTCCGACAGCATACCTGGCGGTAAATTTTCCGTGAGCCCTGGATGCTTCAGGCCAACGTGCTTCCGCAGGTCACCCATCCGGTTACTGATTTTCTCACCCTCTACACACCAAGGACATATGACCTTGAATCTCGGGTGGGTGGGTCCACCCACATGGTTCTTCAGTTCCTTTCGGGTGGAAAATACCTCGGGACACTGCCAACATTGCATCGTCATTTCCTGAAGTTAGTAAATGGGTTAAACTTGTAAATTCATGGGCAAATGTTTCCATGAGCACATATGCCTGATGACCATTTATGTATATTGTTGCTTTAAGAAATAATAAGTATCAACCGTCGTATATCGCAGAATAACCCGAGTTTGAAGTTCTTATGCATAGAAATATATCACGAAGGCCGAAGGAGGGTTATTCTGCGATATACCACGGTTGATACTTATTATTTCAATTCTAACACGACTTACTTCTAATAATTTTAGACGAGAATCAAAGGAGTATTTTCTTCAAACGCTGTGATACTCCGCTGCATTTGGCTTTCGAAATTTCCTCCCACATAAGAGGTGACGACGTTATTTTTTATGGAAAATATCAATCTAGTGCATAAATGAACAAAAGTTGTAACTGATCAATAATTTTATTTATTTTGTCAAATAAAACTGTACAGAATAGTAACTGAAACGTTACTTAACAGAAAAACAAGACGGACAAGAGATTATCTGATTCTAAAAATAGCGCACTTCCGCGAATTCCCACGGTAGTATTTACAAACATCACGTGACTTTCATTCATAAAACTTTGCACGCATTGTATAAATGGAATAGCCAAAACACGGTGCGCGCGCAGAATAGTTCAATGTAGGTATATCGCAGAATAACCCGAGGTAGATTTTACTCTACACGTTTGTATGTTATTAGCTGGGTCGTGTTAGAATATTTGATATTTGCACACACACACCGTTCATAATATCAATAGCAATCAACTGTCAATTTAATATTACATCTGTGCTTCACGGTATCCGGAACAATTAATTAAATATAACATTTAAACAGCAACGCGTTCATAACAGTCTACATATTTTCCTGGGGTAGGTACCGGATTAAATATCTAGGTTCTTGCGCGTTTCTATATTATAATTCTTTCAGATTAGTTCAGTCAATAATCGGCTAATTCATAGCTTATAATCATATATAAATTCGACCAGAGGTTACCCAATTCCCACTTAAAACCAGTCGTAGATAGTTCATAAATGTTCTTAACCTTTAGTCAACGATAGTTCATAAATCTTGATAGTTCATAACCATTTAGATTACTGGTACATAATTCATACATTTATAGGTACCGGTATAACCAAGTGGTTTTTTTTAATACTTTATTTATTTTACAACGATTGCGAAGCAAGTTTTAACAACTTATATTAATCACTCTCGTTGGCTCGGATGGAAGCGTATATGTGGTCATTCATGTGGGAGGAAACCGGAGTACCCGGAGAAAACCCACCTGTCCGATCTGGCGACCATCGTACCATCTCACATACTTCCCTGTCCGAGGATCAAACCCGGGTCGCATTGGTGAGAAGCGAGCGCGCTAATCGGACAGCAAGTGGTTAATGAGGGAGGTAACTTTGAAGGTATAACCGAGTGGTTAATGAGGGAGATAGCTTTGAAGGTATAACCAAGTGGTTAATGAGGGAGGTAGCTTTGAAAATATAACCAAGTGGTTAATGAGGGAGGTGGCTTTGAAGGTATAACCAAGTGGTTAATGAGGGCGGTGGCTTTGAAGGTATAACCAAGTGGTTAATGAGGCGGTGGCTTTGAAGGTATAACCAAGTGGTTAATGAGGGCGGTGGCTTTGAAGGTATAACCAAGTGGTTAATGAGGGCGGTAGCTTTGAAGGTATAACCAAGTGGTTAATGAGGGAGGTAGGTTTGAAAGTATAACCAAGTGGTTGATGAGGGAGGTAACTTTGAAGGTATAACCAAGTGGTTGATGAGGGAGGTAGCTTTGATGGTATAACCGAGTGGTTAATGAGGGAGGTAGCTTTGAAGGTATAACCGAGTGGTTAATGAGAGCGGTGGCTTTGATAATTCCGAGACCCATAGTAACATGATTGTGTTTGTCGTCATATATGTGAAACATTGCATACTGTAATAAAGGGAAAATTGAACACGATATCAATTGAAATAAATGTCTTGATACTTTTTTTGGTTATTTACCAAGGCAGGGATGAAGCAAGAAATGGTCACCTTGGCCCTGGAGTCTGAGACCAGTTCCCTATGGTGCCAGCATGAGGACATAGACGGGGTCAGAAAGAAAGGGAACCGATACATTACTGTCGATCTTGGAGGTAAGTCTTGTTGGGGACACTAACCGAGAACCACGGTCATATCATGGTATGGTCAGGCTCTCCAATGATCATTTGGAATTGTCAGCGCGAGTACAACTAATAACTAATTAATACAACTGTATTTTAGCTCTATTACGAAACAAGCATTTGTTTAATCGCTATCGATACCTCATTCCTGATGTAAACCATCTCCATGAGGGAGAGAGCAGAAGCAATGCGAATATAAGTGTCTCGCTGAAGGACACCACCACCATTGTTCTGACGTGGCTCAAACTCACAGCTCCTAGGCATACACTTTCAAGTTCTGTGAGTTACGCTAGTATAGCTCAGAACGTGTCTTAACAGTGTGCACCACAAAGGTGTGTGCGAATTATTGGTGCGTATAATGTTGATCACATGACTGGACACCCAGTGATATAGCGTGACAGTTTGTCAGTTCTATGCTAGACATAGATCGGACCACATGTAATTATGCTATTGAAATTCGAATCACCACTGGAAGGGGATCCATGAATGGAGTTCCACGTTGATTTAAACGTTAATCAGATTTAATTAAGAGTGGTTATTGTAAGCGTCTTATAATGTATCATAAACGAATATGTAAGTTTTCGTAAATATAAAATATACGAAACATTGCTGAGGTGCATTGGATACAGTTTTCCAGAGATTTTTACATTATTCGCATTACTATTAATGAATTTTTACCTCTGCTTTTTATACTGGTCCCGTGTATCTCGCAGTCTGTTTCGTATATTTGACTATACATGTGTGTATATATATAGCAATCAAAGATATTGCTCTAGTATGGGTATTGTACTCAAATTGCATTAAACGATCGCAAGTCTAGCCCATTGCAAACAGAGTTTGTTGTTTTGTGTAGTTCAGTTAAGACGTATCCATTACACTGCAGAAGCTCCTTACACTACTTTGCTGTAATGCAGAGGCACTTCGGGGACTCTAACCGTGAACCATGGTAACGGTCATATCGTGGTATGGTCAGGGTTTTCTGATCATCATGGGTAATTGTCATATTTTACACCAAGTAACTGACATGGACTGGTCCATGATATTCTTAGACCAATAAATGAATAAGAAAATTACATTCGGACCAGTTCATTTATCAAGATGGGTAATTTTGTCTAAAATTAGTAATACTACTTGCAAAAAGTGCAGATCCTGATGAGACGGCTCGTCACGAGCCGGCTCATCTGGATCTACACTTTTTGTAAGCCTATATAGAGGTCTGTGGTTTTGAAAGGGTTAATGCATTTTTATCCAAAATGATTATACAGAAAATCATTGCATAACGATCTCTAATACAAATATAATCAATAAGATGATATGAATATTGATATTATTTGGTTATTAGTTTGCTCCAAATACTGTAAAACACCAGACGAGTGATTTAAATTGAAACTTTATTTTATTTTACAACGATTGCGAAACAAGTTTGAACAATTTGTATTAATCACTCTCGTTGGCACAGATGAAAGCGTATATGTGGTCATTCGTGTGGGAGGAATAAAGAGTACCCGGAGAAAATCCACCTGTCCGATCTGGCGACTACCGTACCATCTCACATACTTCCCGGTCGGAGGATGGAACCCGGGTTGCATTGGTGAGAAGCGAGTGCGCTAACCACTGCGTTAATCGGACAGCCGTTGGTAGTGCTCTGTGTATTTGACCGAGATCGGCTTTTCAGCGATTCTGTGATTAGTGTATACAAATCTATTGCGAAACGAGTACTTATATTAATCACTCTCAAAACCTCATTCCTGGTGGAATCCATAGCTACGAGCGATAGAGAAGAGGCGATGTGGAATTTAAATGCCTTGCCTAAGGGCACATTCATAACGGCTATAGCTGTGCGCAAATTCGGGGCCTTTGGCACCTGAAGCGAACGTCCTACAACTGCGCACAACTTCAACTGTGATACTAACCGTAGCGATGTCACATTTAAATGGTCGCTAAGATTAAATTAGACAGTTGTAACGCTAGATAATTCTTTGAACTGCATTTCAGGAGGAGTGGCAGACATAGCGGCCCATGAATCGTGCGGTGACGGCAGTGTCGAGTCCTTAACTCCCCCGTGTGGTGGAGACTGGGGTACCATTCACGTAGATAACTGCTTCAAATCGTACCTAGCTCTGCTCTTCGGTACACGGTCCGTAGATGATCTTGTGAAACAGAATCTAGGAGAATGGTATAAACTTATAATGGATTATGAATCATCGAAAGTCTCGGAAACAAAAGATGGAACACCGGAACTTGTGCTAAATATACCCAAGAGCTTAAAACAATCTGCAGTCGATAACAAAGGTTTGCACGGTGACCATGAGCTTGCAGAGTTAATAAAATCTCCAAATTTTGGAGGTCATTTCCGACTCGCCGGACAGAGGTTGGAAATTGATGAGGAGGCGACTAGAGGTATGTATAGTTACACCATGAACAGTGTGGTTGGGGAACTCAATGAATTGCTGAAAGAGGATGCTGTCTACACGCATAATATTGAGCACGTGATATTTGTGGGTGGTCTTTCCGTTAACGAATCCATCCGTGCGATGTTTCAGAGTAACTTGAAACGGCAAAGTGTGTCATTTCCGTCGGGTGGTGATATGTTTGCCATGAAAGGTGCGGTCTTGCATGGCTATAACCAAACTCTTGTGCGGTCACGTGTTGTACCGCTCACATATGGAATTAGGTCAACTGTTCCTTACGACGACAGTAAACACGCAGGCGGAGAAACTGTTACACTAAACAATGTGAAGATGTGCACAGACAACTTTCACGTGCTGATGAAAGCTGGAACCAAATTGAACACGGGGCACGAGGTTCGAGAACTAGACAAACCACTGAGTGCGGACGACACAGAGCAGCAGTTTGACATCTATTCGTGCGGCGCAGCAGACAACATTCCGTCTCTCGTAACTCAACATACAATGCATAAAGAAGCCTCGTTTTCAGTGCCACTTCCATTCGGGTGTTTGGCGGAGGATAAAATGTTCGAGCGAGTGGTGATATTTGGAGAGACGGACATAGCCTTCAGAATAACTTTTCAGAAAAGAACGAAAGAGGTATTCATAAGGAATATGAAATACGATTGAATCTAGCGAGTGTTTGGTACATTATTTTTTGTCTTCCCACCAAACAAAAATAACGAATTACAGTCCATTTTCCACATTTAACCCTTTCAACACCAAGTAACTGACATGGACTGGTCCATGATATTCTTAGACCAATAAATGATTAAGAAAATTACATTCGGACCAGTTCATTTATCAAGATGGGTAATTTTGTCTAGAACTAGTAATACTACTTGCAAAAAGTGCAGATCCTGATGAGACGGCTCGTCACGAGCCGGCTCATCTGGATCTACACTTTTTGTAAGCCTATAAATAGAGGTCTGTGGTGTTGAAAGGGTTAAGGACAAGTTTGCAATCGCTCCTTTTAGTTCTTTTCTATTACTGTTAAACCCAGTTAATAAATAGGGAGGTTATGTTATATTTCGGGTTTTACGCCTGCATCAGCACCATTTCGGGCTATATCGCAGTTTACCTAACAACACCTTTCCTGGGCAGGCTCCAGCGGTTAACCAGTACTTGGGTGCACCAACCTCTGTAAGAAACTGCCAACTTTTTCATATAAATGAGACACGGTCTGAGCGGGGCTCGAACCCGTGACCATCAGTGAGACACGGTCTGAGCGGGGCTCGAACCCGTGACCATCAGTGAGACACGGTCTGAGCGGGGCTCGAACCCGTGACCATCAGTGAGGATATAAATAGGAAGGTATGTGCAAACAACATAGATACAGATCAGCCGCGTCGTCAAGCCACGTCTAATCGTGATCTATATTGTTTGCTATTCAGCCACGTGTTTTAGCTCCACTACCCGAATATCTTTCTGTGCCGTCTGATCCGTATGCAAAAACAATGTGATTAGCAGGTTACTCTTTAAGACGGTGTTTGCATAATACTTTCTGCATTTGGCGTAATGTCTTCATGCAAATTTCTTTCTACAAGAGTTACAGATATTCCAGTGTTTCAATGTACAAGGTCTAGGCCTTGCTCTTATCGTAATTTTAATACAAATAAACTCAATACGGCAAACCATCCAATTATATGCCACAGTACAGTGAAATCATCTAATCCAAAACATCTCTAAAATTGGAATCTCTCCAAATGATAATTCGGTCCAAACCTACTAATTTTCATTGTCCCCAATTTTGTTTTTTCTTTGTTTATTGTAAATACTACAAACTTGGAATCATCCAAGATAAAGTTATAACATATATTTTGGGTTTTACGCCTGCATCAGCACCATTTTGGGCTATATCGCCGGCAGGCAGTTTACCTAACAACACATTTCCTGGGCAGGCTCCAGCGGTTAACCAGTACTTGGGTGCACCAACCTCCGTAAGAAACTGTCGACTTTTTCATATAAATGAGACGTGGTCCCAAGATAAAGTAACTCATTAAAGACTTAACTATAACAAAGAGTAACAAAACGTTCCTTTATTATAAATGTTACAGAAGCAAATGTTATTCTATAAATAATAAATGTTCACAAAAGTATTTCATTCCAGTGTTTGTTGTCAGTGATAAAACACACTTCACCTCTTATGTGATGAACCTTCCATACTCGCCTATAATGCGATCTCGCTCTAGTTTGGTCCTGAAATCTGTGGGTTTTGGTATGCACTCGTATATAAGACTGAATATCATATTGTTGATGTAATCATTGTGACTTCTATATGATGTTTATATGTATAACAATTTAATATGTAGGTGACTTATAGACCCATTGGGTCGGGTGCTATATTCATGTATTTATGTATGTATTGAAATATGTTAATGCACATGTCACTATAATAAACTATTTACTTACTTATAAGACTGGTTGATAAAATGGACACCAGATCATGTATCAATTGCATGTTTAGCCAGTGTAATTTGCAGAAATGTTCTGTGTTAAGAGTGCTTTCTTGCATGGATACCATTTAACACATTTTAAAAAATTAAATTTAAAAAGAATTTGTTTTAAAAATTAAATTTAAAAAGAATTTTTTTGTAGCACTCACTTAAGACGGGAAGCTAATTTGAGGCCACAAACTGGTAGTAAAAAAACTTGTCTTATAGGCGAGTATGGACGGTACTCTCTAAACCTGTGAATTCTTATAAATACAGGACGAGTATTTACTTATAGCACGCACACACGCGCATACACACAGCCCAAACATAACTATGTAAAACCTATCACAGTTCACAGTGCTGCCTAGTGATTCAATAAAACATTGATATATTCAACAGAACAAACCTACGTAAAACTTGCTATCCAAAGTAGTGAAAGGGCCGAGATCTTTTAAAATACACCTAAATTGATATGGTGTTTACCAAATTCACAAATCTACATAAATAAGGCACTCAACACGTGATGGTGAATTTAATCTTATTTTATTTTACAACGATTGCGAAGCAAGTTCTAACAACTTATATTAATCACTCTTGTTGGCGCTGATGAAAGCCTATATGTGGGAGGAAACCGGAGAAAACCCACCTGTCCGATCTAGCGACCACCGTACCATCTCACATACTTCCTGGTCCGCAGATCGTACGCGGGTTGCATTGGTGAGAAGCGAGCGCGCTAATCACTGCGCTAATCGGACAGATGGTGAAGTTAATGAAAGTATGGTAACATGTGTGTACATGCTGACGTGTTGTCATGGAGACATAGGTAGCATATTCAGGTTTTCCGTCAGATGTACTGGTTTATTGTAATTGTAAAGATCGTACTGGAGATTTCAAAGATGTATTTTACAGATGTGACCAGCTCTCAATAAAAATATTCACTTTGAATAAAAAGAGCATGCTTGAATAAAAACCACTTCCAAATAATAAAAAAACCACCCCTGGATAAATACCACCCAGGGCTCATCATAGGTCAGAAATTTGGGGGGAAATGAGAAATTGCGAGTGATTGAAGAGTGATTGCGCCCATAAAGAATATTATTTAAAAATGTTCAACAATTAGATTTTGTAGGATAATGTAAAAAGATATTTATTTTTTTACGGCGAATTGGATCCCCACAGGAGGTGAAGCCTGTGGTCAAGTGGTAGAGCGTCGGATTTGGAATTGAACGGTCCCGCGTATGTAGTGACATTGAGCAAGGCACCTTACACATGATGCTTAGTACTGGTTAACCGCTTAGGTCGGTTAAGCCTGCCCAGGAAAACATGTCTAGGTCCCCGCAAGTGGTTTGACATTAATGGAACATACATACATACAAGTCTGAAGGGCTTCGCAATCGTTGTTAAATAAATAAAGTTTAAACTAAGAGTGACTATTTCACCCATGTCACCCCCTATGATGATGTGCCCCGTCACCTTTGACAAAACCCACCTATGCATAAAGACCACCAATTTGGACTGCATTCAAGCTTATAATGTTATATCAGTGCATTTAACCCATCAATATATACACTTTTTGTCATACCTGTAAGTGAATATTTATAGTCACATCCGACTGATTAACAAAACATACAACTGATTTTAAATAATACATATATAATACCTAAATAATACACATATAATATAATACATAGAGTGGTGGAAGCTATGCTCGGCGTATTCCTTTGCTCAGCGTATTTGTCCATTTACATCCGTATTTAAAATATTTATATAGTTCTAGGCTAATTTCGCTGAGAGCTGAAGCATGGTTCAATAGCATTCTGATGCGTGTATCGGTAGCCTGATGCAACTGTCACGTGTGACTGATGGCTATCCGAATTAAAAAAATCTACCACTAACCCAAAAAATAGTTTCTATACCATTTCTGATTAAGACCAATACCTAAGTGTTTTTATTCAATGATGTACTATATCAAAATAAGATATCCAACAAGTTATGGTGGATAAATAAAAAATAACAAGTACGCCGTGCATAGTTTCCCATGAAGTCTCGAGTTCCCCATATAAATGGGTGCCGACCCGACACCGTTGCGATAGCTGAAATGAGCAGCAAAACTGTCAACAAGAGTTTTTTGAAAGTTGTTTTCATGATTTAGGAAAATAATAATATAAGGAAATTGCAATGAACATTTTATACTGGTCATTATATGTGGGATTTACGCTGAACATAGGTTCCACAACTATGGAATAGAAAATTAAAAGTAACATAATACTGGCACAATTTTGTCAACAACCTAAATGTTCATAACAATTAATAACAAATCCTTGCTAAGATACAGTACATGCAGCAGTTTACATCTCTCACTGAAGGCAACTGAACATCTCCATCAGATCTGGAGCCAAATACAAGCTGGACACTAGACCAGGGAGCCTGAAAAGCAAACAAATCAATAATGTAATTCCCTATCTAAAACATAAAAAACCCTGCTGTAACAAACACATCATGATTTAACATAAACTCAAATCCTTCAAAGCTCTCTATATCACATAAAAGCAAACAAATCAATAATGTAATTCCCTATCTAAAACATAAAAAACCCTGCTGTAACAAACACATCATGATTTAACATAAACTCAAATCCTTCAAAGCTCTCTATATCACATAAAAGCAAACAAATCAATAATGTAATTCCCTATCTAAAACATAAAAAACCCTGCTGTAACACATCACAATTTAACATAAAAGCACACACACACACTTTAACTACGCCAAATGTAGTTCATACCCAGATGGAAACTATTAACCCGCGATTCTTTACTTATATTTACATTAATTATTCTTTTCAATGACACTAATGAAAATATAGCACACTTTGCATTTAAAATGTTTTTAGTCCATATTTGCAACTTACCGTGTCACGGAACAGGTAAATAGACCAACCTTGGAACAGCGTAAACTATAAGACACGCCTTTTCTCGCGACAAACATTGCCCAATAATGTGAATGCGCATGCCCGTAGCTTCGCGTGCGCGTGTCGCTGTACATCATTAGTTGGAAACCCTCATAAGAAATTTTATGCAATCAGGCCACATACGTTCATCGAAGGAGATACAATAGCGATGTAAATATTTTATACATACCGTATTCACAATATCAAGACGTCTGTCTCAGGTCTGTGTTATAATACTTTGCAGTATGCAGCTCAAATGAGTCGGCGATCGCTTTCCTGTAAAACATATTTACATAAAACAGTGCCCCGCGAGCCTACATGTAGGTCACTCAGTTGACATAACATTGCATTTGATTACAATCTTTACACTTGCACTAATGGTTAAAGTTTAAGCAAAATTGGGTTACATATAGAGTTGTTAAGTGCTTACAATATATGTCACTGTTTTCATCAAAATGTAACCTTGTGACAATGTTTGAACAAGGCATTTCACGAGTTTGACCGTGTGACAATGTTTGAACAAGGCATTTCATGAGTTTGACCTTGTGACAATGTTTGAACAAGGCATTTCATGAGTTTGACCTTGTGACAATGTTTGAACAAGGCATTTCATGAGTTTGACCTTGTGACAATGTTTGAACAAGGCATTTCATGAGTTTGACCTTGTGACAATGTTTGACCAAGGCATTTCATGAGTTTGACCTAGTGACAATGTTTGACCAAGGCATTTCATGAGTTTGACCTAGTGACAATGTTTGACCAAGGCATTTCATGAGTTTGACCTAGTGACAATGTTTGACCAAGGCATTTCATGAGTTTGACCTTGTGACAATGTTTGAACAAGGCATTTCACGAGTTTGACCTTGTGACAATGTTTGAACAAGGCATTTCATGAGTTTGACCTTGTGACAATGTTTGAACAAGGCATTTCATGAGTTTGACCTTGTGACAATGTTTGAACAAGGCATTTCATGAGTTTGACCTTGTGACAATGTTTGAACAAGGCATTTCACGAGTTTGACCTTGTGACAATGTTTGAACAAGGCATTTCATGAGTTTGACCTTGTGACAATGTTTGAACAAGGCATTTCATGAGTTTGACCTTGTGACAATGTTTGAACAAGGCATTTCATGAGTTTGACCTAGTGACAATGTTTGACCAAGGCATTTCATGAGTTTGACCTAGTGACAATGTTTGAACAAGGCATTTCACGAGTTTGACCTAGTGACAATGTTTGAACAAGGCATTTCACGAGTTTGACCTTGTGACAATGTTTGACCAAGGCATTTCATGAGTTTGACCTAGTGACAATGTTTGACCAAGGCATTTCATGAGTTTGACCTAGTGACAATGTTTGACCAAGGCATTTCATGAGTTTGACCTTGTGACAATGTTTGAACAAGGCATTTCATGAGTTTGACCTTGTGACAATGTTTGAACAAGGCATTTCATGAGTTTGACCTTGTGACAATGTTTGAACAAGGCATTTCATGAGTTTGACCTTGTGACAATGTTTGAACAAGGCATTTCATGAGTTTGACCTTGTGACAATGTTTGAACAAGGCATTTCATGAGTTTGACCTTGTGACAATGTTTGAACAAGGCATTTCATGAGTTTGACCTAGTGACAATGTTTGACCAAGGCATTTCATGAGTTTGACCTAGTGACAATGTTTGAACAAGGCATTTCACGAGTTTGACCTAGTGACAATGTTTGAACAAGGCATTTCACGAGTTTGACCTAGTGACCTTGTGACAATGTTTGAACAAGGCATTTCATGAGTTTGACATAGTGACAATGTTTGAACAAGGCATTTCACGAGTTTGACCTGTGACAATGTTTGAACAAGGCATTTCATGAGTTTGACCTGTGACAATGTTTGAACAAGACATTTCATGAGTTTGACCTGTGACAATGTTTGAACAAGGCATTTCATGAGTTTGACCTAGTGACAATGTTTGAACAAGGCATTTCACGAGTTTGACCTAGTGACAATGTTTGAACAAGGCATTTCATGAGTTTGACCTGTGACAATGTTTGAACAAGGCATTTCATGAGTTTGACCTGTGACAATGTTTGAACAAGGCATTTCATGAGTTTGACCTAGTGACAATGTTTGAACAAGGCATTTCATTAGTTTGACCTAGTGACCTGTGACAATGTTGGAACAAGACATTTCATGAGTTTGACCTACTGGCCTACTTCTTAAACATTAATTTAACATACTGACCTAAAACAAATTACAATCAAATATCGAAAAGAACTAAAACAGATAACAATGTTTGAATAAAATGAGATGAAAAATATGGCAGCTAGGGTTTACATGGTATTTCTTTAGTTTAGTTTAAACAACTATCTATTTTTAGCCCATTAGCTGATTCATTACATATATTTATATTAATTATTCTTTTCAATTACACAAAGAAAATAATATCACACTTTGTATTTAAAATGTATTTAGGTCAGATTTGCGACTGACCGTGTGCTGGACATGGTAATTAGATCATCCTCGGAACAGCGTAAACGGTAAGACACGCCTTGAATATCAAAGAAACGCTGCCCATAGCATTGAGTGAGTGCACATGTCAGCTGCATATCATTAGTGAGGAAATTCATACGGAAATAGTTGTTTATACAAATTTATTTAAGCTCGATTGCGAAACAAGTTCTTACAACTTATATTAAATCACTCTCGAGACCTCATTCCTGATGGAATCCATCGCCACGAGGGAGAGAGAAGAGGAAACATGGAAATTAATTGCCTTGCCTACGGTCACAATCGTAATGGCTAGAGCGGGGTTCGAACCCCGGAACTTTCGCACCTGAAGCGAACGAGCGTCCACTGCGCTATCACAACGGAAATAGATACAAACAGTATACGTTTCATTGAAGTAAATGCAACAGTGATGTAAATATAGAACTATATACAAACCTGAATTCCTTCTTGCACATAATGAAAGCTGAGATGTGACCCCGAGGCAAACTTCGCAACTGTGACCCCGGCCATATCTCAGTCAGTTTAATGTACCCCTTTGTCGGTATATACTGATCATTCTCAGCAGACACGATAATAATAAGCTCGGGATCGACCGGAACGGAGAAATTGCCCAAATGAGTACATTCATCCATCACCCCCTTCATGAAATGCTTACAGTCCAGATGCAGCTGCCGCTTCATTGCGTTCTCGGGCTCGGATTTATTCCATGATGGCAAGACTGGTATACTGTTTGTCCAGCTGCCTAACCAACTAGAGGATCCAGCACTTGGACTGGTACTCTTTTGTTCAATATCACAAACATCTTTAGACTGGTTTGGCACTTCAGTAGACTGGTTTCCTCGAGATTCATTGAAAACGGACTGGTTACATTTTATTTCAACAGTTTTAGACTGGTCGTCTGTCACATTATTGCAATTAGACTGAGCATCTACCGAATCACATTTGGCAGAATTCATCCTTGTATTTTTGAGTACATTTAGTTCCTCTGAATGTGCGTGAGGTGAACTATCAGTAGGTTCTATAATCCGGTTCTCCTTCAGCACTGGAATATTGTCCACATCAGTGCCAGAGCTATCCTCCAGTTCATGGAAGTACTTCCTCCCTTCCTTGTACATAGAACCATGTACATTCCAGTACTGAAACGAAGAATAGCATGCGCAGTTACAATATGAAATCTTATATATTATATTTTTATATTTCTGGTTTTACGGCTGCATCAGCACCATTTCGGGCTATATCGCCGGTGGGCAGATTACCTAACAACACCTTTCCTGGGCAGGCTCCAGTGGTTAACCAGTACTTGGGTGCACCAACCTCCGTAAGAAACTGCCAACTTTTTCATATAAATGTGGCCTGAGCGGGGCTCGAAACCGTGACCATCAGTGATGATAGGTTACAGTGGTATACAAGTCAGCGACCGTAACCACTCGACAACGGTGGCGGACACAATATGAAATCTAATTTAAATATTTGTCAGCTTTCATTAAAACATTAGTCTATACAAATTTATTTTAGCTCAATTGCGAAACAAGTTCTTACACCTTAATTAATCACTCTCGAGACCTCATTCCTGATGGAATCCATCGCCATGAGGGAGAGAGAAGAGGCAACGTGGAAATTAAATGCCTTGCCTAAGGGCACAATCGTAATGGCTCCAGCGGGGCTCGAACTCAGACCATTCGCACCTGAAGCGAACGTGCATCCACTGCGCTATCACGACTTCCACTGAAGCGAACGCTCATCTACTGCGCTATCACAACTTCCACTGAAGCGACCGCGCATCCACTGCGCTATCACGACTTCCACTGAAGCGAACGTTCATCCACTGCGCTATCACGACTTCCACTGAAGCGACCGCACATCCACTGCGCTATCTCGCATCCACTGTGCTATCACGACTTCCACTGAAGCGAACGCGCATCCACTGCGCTATCACGACTTCCACTGAAGCGAACGCGCATCCACTGCGCTATCACGACTTCCACTGATGCGACCGTGCATCCACTGCGCTATCACGACTTCCACTGAAGCGACCACGCATCCACTGCGCTATCACGACTTCCACTGAAGCGAACGCGCATCCACTGTGCTATCACGACTTCCACTGAAGCGAACGCGCATCCACTGCGCTATCACGACTTCCACTGAAGCGAACCCACGACTTCCACTGATGCGACCGTGCATCCACTGCGCTATCACGACTTCCACTGAAGCGAACGCGCATCCACTGCGCTATCACAACTTCCACTGAAGCGATATCACGAATTCCACTGAAGCGAACGCGCATCCACTGCGCTATCACGACTTCCACTGAAGCGACCGCGCATCCACTGCGCAATCACGACTTCCACGTTCGCTTCAGTGGAAGTCATGATAGCGCAGTGGATGCGTGGTCGCTTCAGTGAAAGTCGTGATAGCGCAGTGGATGCACGGTCGCTTCAGTGGAAGTCGTGATAGCGCAGTGGATGCGCGGTCGCTTTAGTGGAAGTCGTGATAGCGCAGTGGATGCGTGGTCGCTTCAGTGAAAGTCGTGATATTGCAGTGGATGCGCGTTGGCTTCAGTGGAAGTCATGATAGCGCAGTGGATGCGCGGTCGCTTCAGTGGAAGTCGTGATAGCGCAGTGGATGCGCAGTCGCTTCAGTGGAAGTCGTGATAGCGCAGTGGATGCGCGTACACTTCAATGGAAGTCGTGATAGCGCAGTGGATGCGCGTACGCTTCAGTGGAAGTCGTGATAGCGCAGTGGATGCGCGTTCTGCTGTAGAGTAAATGTACTGTGATGAACTTACCGGTTCCGGGGACTCAATAAGTTCCATGATTTCCTTCTTGAATACATCGTCTGTCCTATACTGCTTCATTAGTAGTTCCCAGGGTATGGCTGTGCTCAGTACTCCCTGTAGTAACATTTACACATTTATAATATATACAAATATATCTTAGTTCCCAGGGTATGACTGTGCTCTGTACTCCCTGTAGTAACATTTACACATTTATAATATATACAAATATATCTTAGTTCCCAGGGTATGACTGTGCTCTGTACTCCCTGTAGTAACATTTACACATTTATAATATATACAAATATATCTTAGTTCCCAGGGTATGACTGTGCTCTGTACTCCCTGTAGTAACATTTACACATTTATAATATATACAAATATATCTTAGTTCCCAGGGTATGACTGTGCTCTGTACTCCCTGTAGTAACATTTACACATTTATAATATATACAAATATATCTTAGTTCCCAGGGTATGACTGTGCTCTGTACTCCCTGTAGTAACATTTACACATTTATAATATATACAATTATATCTTAGTTCCCAGGGTATGACTGTGCTCTGTACTCCCTGTAGTAACATTTACACATTTATAATATATACAAATATATCTTAGTTCCCAGGGTATGACTGTGCTCTGTACTCCCTGTAGTAACATTTACACATTTATAATATATACAATTATATCTTAGTTCCCAGGGTATGACTGTGCTCTGTACTCCCTGTAGTAACATTTACACATTTATAATATATACAAATATATCTTAGTTCCCAGGGTATGACTGTGCTCTGTACTCCCTGTAGTAACATTTACACATTTATAATATATACAAATATATCTTAGTTCCCAGGGTATGACTGTGCTCTGTACTCCCTGTAGTAACATTTACACATTTATAATATATACAATTATATCTTAGTTCCCAGGGTATGACTGTGCTCTGTACTCCCTGTAGTAACATTTACACATTTATAATATATACAAATATATCTTAGTTCCCAGGGTATGACTGTGCTCTGTACTCCCTGTAGTAACATTTACACATTTATAATATATACAATTATATCTTAGTTCCCAGGGTATGACTGTGCTCTGTACTCCCTGTAGTAACATTTACACATTTATAATATATACAAATATATCTTAGTTCCCAGGGTATGACTGTGCTCTGTACTCCCTGTAGTAACATTTACACATTTATAATATATACAAATATATCTTAGTTCCCAGGGTATGACTGTGCTCTGTACTCCCTGTAGTAACATTTACACATTTATAATATATACAATTATATCTTAGTTCCCAGGGTATGACTGTGCTCTGTACTCCCTGTAGTAACATTTACACATTTATAATATATACAATTATATCTTAGTTCCCAGGGTATGACTGTGCTCTGTACTCCCTGTAGTAACATTTATACAAATATATCCTAGTTCCCAGGGTATGACTGTGCTCTGTACTCCCTGTAGTAACATTTCAACATTTATAATATATACAAATATATCTTAGTTCCCAGGGTATTGCTGTGCTCTGTACTCCCTGTAGAAACATTTCAACATTTATAATATATACAAATATATCTTAGTTCCCAGGGTATGACTGTGCTCTGTACTCCCTGTAGTAACATTTACACACATATATCTTAGTTCCCAGGGTATGACTGTGCTCTGTACACCCTGTAGTAACATTTACACACATATATCTTAGTTCCCAGGGTATGACTGTGCTCTGTACTCCCTGTAGTAACATTTACACACATATATCTTAGTTCCCAGGGTATGGCTGTGCTCTGTACTCCCTGTAGTAACATTTCAACATTTATACAAATATATCTTAGTTCCCAGGGTATGACTGTGCTTTGTACTCCCTGTAGTAACATTTATACATTTATATAAATATATCTTAGTTCCCAGGGTATGACTGTGCTCTGTACTCCCTGTAGTAACATTTACACACATATATCTTAGTTCCCAGGGTATGGCTGTGCTCTGTACTCCCTGTAGTAACATTTCAACATTTATACAAATATATCTTAGTTCCCAGGGTATGACTGTGCTCTGTACTCCCTGTAGTAACATTTAAACATTTATACAAATATATCTTAGTTCCCAGGGTATGACTGTGCTCTGTACTCCCTGTAGTAACATTTACACACATATATCTTAGTTCCCAGGGTATGGCTGTGCTCTGTACTCCCTGTAGTAACATTTCAACATTTATACAAATATATCTTAGTTCCCAGGGTATGGCTGTGCTCTGTACTCCCTGTAGTAACATTTCAACATTTATACAAATATATCTTAGTTCCCAGGGTATGGCTGTGCTCTGTACTCCCTGTAGTAACATTTCAACATTTATACAAATATATCTTAGTTCCCAGGGTATGGCTGTGCTCTGTACTCCCTGTAGTAACATTTCAACATTTATACAAATATATCTTAGTTCCCAGGGTATGGCTGTGCTCTGTACTCCCTGTAGTAACATTTCAACATTTATACAAATATATCTTAGTTCCCAGGGTATGGCTGTGCTCTGTACTCCCTGTAGTAACATTTCAACATTTATACAAATATATCTTAGTTCCCAGGGTATGGCTGTGCTCTGTACTCCCTGTAGTAACATTTCAACATTTATACAAATATATCTTAGTTCCCAGGGTATGGCTGTGCTCTGTACTCCCTGTAGTAACATTTCAACATTTATACAAATATATCTTAGTTCCCAGGGTATGACTGTGCTCTGTACACATGTAGTAACATTTCAACATTTATACAAATATATCTTAGTTCCCAGGGCAGGGCCCACACTGGGCCGAAAAAAGTTGGGGCCACTTATCTGTGTGAACGATGGGGTGTGTGCGGGAGCGGTGTCGTTCCCTCCCTGGTTTGATTTTTTTTGGTATTTTTATTTGTAAATGGTGAGATTCTAGCCCGTTTTGTTCTGGAAGAAGTATTAATATAGAAATTAGAATGAAAGAATGCATACCTGTTAAGGCTAAAAGTTTATTTTACAATGTAGCCATGTGACAGTGGTTAATAATGGAAGCCAACACAGGATTACATTTCAAATGAACCTTAAGCTCAAAAAGACATGCATACTATTCATTTTTGAAGACAATCCAATGAACTTTTACAACTTTAATTATTTTCTTGGTCATAATAATTTAAAAATACATCAGAATTACATACATGTACAAGTATCCACTATGTCTAACTTTGCAGTATGAAATGCGTCTGTTCTTCTTGGACCACATTACAAATGCCGATTTGAAGTTGAACTTGTCTGGGCCGTCAATGGAAATTTTCATCAGGCTGTCTAGGTTTCATTCACTATGTCCATTTCGGACGTTTAAAACGGAATGTAGCCATTTTGACAAGTGACGATTGGATATATATTTTTTACGTTTATTTATCGGCGATTTGGACAAGTTTCATTCACTTTTTATAGTTGAGGACATGAAAATCATATTTTTCACAACTACTACCTTTGATCTTATTTGTGAAAAACAATTATTACCGAATTATGTACACAAGTCATTCGGTCATCCGATCATGTTAACATAATCTTCAAACAATGTCATCATTTCACCGATCAAGTACTGCCGTTTTCATAGCGTGGCCCATGCAGGGTATGACTGTGCTCTGTACTCCTGTAGTAACAATTAAGAGGAGAATGAGAGAGGCCTGGCTGGTTACTATCTATCGAGACACCATGTCTCTTTAACTAATTCATTAATATTTGCAGCTTGGATCATTCTAGAGGGCGAAATAGTTGCCATAGGGACCATGATTTCTCCCTAAATAAATAATTTATTTTTACAATTTTCATTTAAAAACTTTGTCCAGTAAGATATACTGGCCCTTTATAAAGCACCCCTTCTATTCAAATGTATTTAATGGTCATGAAATTGATTAAATAACACCATTTAAGGACGTGATCGCGCGCGTTCTCACTTCTCCCAAACATTCTGATCTAGAATGAACCCTGATTTGCAGACTGATGAATTTTAAATTAATAATTAGTTAAAAGTTAGATTTTGCAATATTTGTTGTTCCTCGGATTTCTCCTACTATACGATCACGGAGGGCCAAGATATACAGATCCACATCAGCCTGTACATTACACTTACATGTGTGAAAGATCCTGCCGCCGTGCTGCCAGACATACAGGGTATAAGAGATAATGGCTTGTGCCAGTTTGTTGCTCCGAGAGATGCCATCTGTAAAACATAAACACACAATCTGTAAAACATAAACACAATCTGTAAAACATAATAAACACAATCTGTAAAATATAAACACAATCTGTAAAATATAAACACACAATCTGTAAAATATAAACACAATCTGTAAAATATAATAAACACAATCTGTAAAATATAATAAACACAATCTGTAAAATATAAACACACAATCTGTAAAATATAAACACAATCTGTAAAATATAATAAACACAATCTGTAAAACATAATAAACACAATCTGTAAAACATAATAAACACAATCTGTAAAACATAATAAACACAAGCAGTAAAACATAATAAACACAATCTGTAAAACATAATAAACACAATCTGTAAAACATAATAAACACAAGCTGTAAAACATAATAAACACAAGCTGTAAAACATAATAAACACAATCTGTAAAACATAATAAACACAAGCTGTAAAACATAATAAACACAAGCTGTAAAACATAATAAACACAATCTGTAAAATATAAACACAATCTGTAAAATATAAACACACAAGCTGTAAAACATAATAAACACAATCTGTAAAACATAATAAACACAATCTGTAAAATATAAACACAATCTGTAAAATATAAACACAATCTGTAAAACATAATAAACACAATCTGTAAAATATAAACACAATCTGTAAAACATAAACACAATCTGTAAAATATAAACACAATTGGTAAAACTTACAAACACAATGACTATGTGCCAATGTGCTGTGAAACCCAACTGCAGTCTGTACTCATAATGTGATAAAGTGCATGAAGACCACCTTCCAACCTACATGTACACTGACCATGAAGACCCCCTTCCAACCTACATGTACACTGACCATGTACTCCACCTTCCAACCTACATGTACACTGACCATGTACTCCACCTTCCAACCTACATGTACACTGACCATGAAGACCCCCTTCCAACCTACATGTACACTGACCATGTACTCCACCTTCCAACCTACATGTACACTGACCATGAAGACCACCTTCCAACCTACATGTACACTGACCATGTACTCCACCTTCCAACCTACATGTACACTGACCATGAAGACCCCCTTCCAACCTACATGTACACTGACCATGTACTCCACCTTCCAACCTACATGTACACTGACCATGTACTCCACCTTCCAACCTACATGTACACTGACCATGTACTCCACCTTCCAACCTACATGTACACTGACCATGTACTCCACCTTCCAATCTACATGTACACTGACCATGTACTCCACCTTCCAACCTACATGTACACTGACCATGTACTCCACCTTCCAATCTACATGTACACTGACCATGTACTCCACCTTCCAACCTACATGTACACTGACCATGTACTCCACCTTCCAACCTACATGTACACTGACCATGTACTCCACCTTCCAACCTACATGTACACTGACCATGTACTCCACCTTCCAACCTACATGTATACTGACCATGTACTCCACCTTCCAACCTACATGTACACTGACCATGAAGACCCCCTTCCAACCTACATGTACACTGACCATGTACTCCACCTTCCAACCTACATGTACACTGACCATGTACGCCCCCTTCCAACCTACATGTACACTGACCATGTACTCCACCTTCCAACCTACATGTACACTGACCATGTACTCCACCTTCCAACCTACATGTACACTGACCATGTACTCCACCTTCCAACCTACATGTACACTGACCATGTACTCCACCTTCCAACCTACATGTACACCGACCATGTACTCCACCTTCCAACCTACATGTACACCGACCATGAAGACCCCCTTCCAACCTACATGTACACTGACCATGAAGACTGACAGTTCGGGTTTTACGCCTGCATCAGCACCATTTTGGGTCATATCGCCAGGGGGCAGCTTACCTAACACCATTCCAGGGCAGGCTCCAGCGGTTAACCAGTACTTGGTGTACCAACCTCCGTAAGAAAATGGTCAACTGTTTTATATAAATTAGACACAACCCGAGTGGGACTCGAACACATGACCATCAGTGATGATTGCTTACAGTGGCATAGCACTAACAATGTACAAGTGTACACTTACATGTCCGCCCATCGAGATGCCCGAGGTGCCAAGGGGTCCATATCCTTGTCTGTCCAGCCAGTTAAACAATGCCAGAGATTCGAGGATCAGACAGCTTCCCATCACAAACAGATCACTCACTTTGTTTAGACTAGAACGACTGAAAGTAAATGGAACTATAGAAATTACAGAATGGAACTATAGAAATTACAGAATGGAACTCTAGAATTACAGAATGGAACAATAGAATTACAGAATGGAAGTATAGAATTACAGAATGGAATTACTGGAAGTCGTGATAGCGCAGTGGATGCGCGTTCGCTTCAGGTGCGAAAGGTCCGGAGTTCGAGCCCCACTGGAGCCGTTACGATTGTGCCCTTAGGCAAGGCATTTAAATTCCACGTTGCCTCTTCTCTCTCCCTCGTGGCGATGGATTCCATCAGGAATGAGGTCTCGAGAGTGATTTATATAAGTTGAAATAACTTGTTTCGCAATCGAGCTAAAATAAATTTGTATAAACTAATGGAATTACTGAATGGAAATATAGAAACTACAGAATGGAAGTATAGAATGACAGCAAATTGTTCTGTATTTGATCAGGCACGGAGGTTATTACATTTTTCTCAAATCTCAATCAAGCTCAAGTGAATTGATTGGTTGATTCTTAGATATAAACATGGTTGAACCAACCAAACGCTGGAGACTGAGGTGGAGATTGGAGAAATGTTTTATAACCTCCAGTACAGTAGATGATTGGTTGAGTGAGATTTGTTCTTGACTCGTCCAATCTGAGTGCATGAGACTGAGCTTGAGAATGGAGACATGCATGCCACAAGGTTATAAAACTTTTCTCAGATCTCAAACTCAAGCTCAAATGATCTGATTGGTTGATTCTGAGTGTTAATGTCATCTGAACCAATCAGAGGCTTGAGACTGAGATTTGAGAAAAGTTTTGTAACCTCGGGGCCTGATTTATAACCTCCCACCCTGGAATGGAAGGTATAACGACCGCTCAAGTCTCATGCCCACTCTCAAAGACGTATTCCGATTGGTTGAAAGGTGTGGCAAATCTCTGATTTCTCTCAACCAATCTGTAAAATATCTCTTGACACAGAGTTTGAGATCTGAACATTTAGAATGCCCAGGCCTGGTGACAGTACATTAACAAAAGCGTAGCCCAGGTAACAGAAAAAGCATGTACTTTGTATGTACAAACGAGAGTCTTGCGCACAACACATCTACTAAATACAAAGATATGGAGTGGACACAATTATTGCACACATTCTTGACCGTTGACGGCCATGTATGACCTTGATAATAGTTACATACCTGAATCTTACCTGCGACACATCAACTCACTATAGTGAACATCTATGTGAAAATGTGACGGACAGACGAATAGATATGTTTAACTATCAAATAGATATGCTTAACTATCAAACAGTAGATACGCAGTCAGCCTATCTACCCTACCTCCAAGGACCATAAATAGTATGGAAGTCGTGATAGCTCTGTGGTAATGGTTGCGCGTTCGATTCATGTGCGAATGGCCCGGAGTTCGAGCCCTGCTGGAACCGTTACGATGGTGCCCTGGGGCAAGGCATTTAAATTCCACATGCCTCTTCTCTCTCCCTCATGGTGATAGATTCCATCAGGAATGAGGTCTCGAGAGTGATTAATACAAGTTACAAGAACTTATAATAATCGAGCTCAAATAAATTTGTTATGTTATATTTAGGGTTTTACGCCTGCATCAGCACCATTTCGGGCTATATCGCTGGCGGGCAGTTTACCTAACAGCACCTTTCCTGGGCAGGCTCCAGCGGTTAACCAGTACTTGGGTGCACCAACCTCCGTAAGAAACTGCCAACTTTTTCATATAAATGAGACACGGCCTGAGCAGGGCTCGAACCCGTGACCATCAGTGATGTCAAATAAATTTGTATAATCCATAGATTTTACTGAGACTATTCTGGCCAATATCATGAATGCTGGTTTAAAAAATGGCTACTACATTGTCAATGTTTGTGGTATTGGTCAGGACTCATTCTAGCTCATACAACTTTTGGGAGAAGTGAGAAAGTGCGTCCTTAAATTGTGTTTTGTAATAAATTTCAACAAAATAGGGTTAAAATAAACAATATGACCATTAAGTGCTTTATAGTGGGCCAGTGTATCTTACTGGACAAAATTGTCTATGAAAATTGTAATACAAAAACAATTTTTATAGGAGAAAGTGGGGGCCCTGGGGCGATGTCAGGGTTGCTAGGGCGACTATTTCGCCCAAGTCACTATCTAGAATGAGCCCTGATTGGTGAGGCGCGACTATGCAGGGTTCCCTCTGTCTGAATGTTTGTCTGCGCCACTTCTGTCGCCAAATGATAAACACAGGAGCCAATTAAATCAACTTGGAGCCAACTAAGAGCCATATAGTTCACAAATAAATATTTGAAGCGATGTATTGGACAAAACATGTGTCAAAAAAAAGTTGCCCCAAATATTTTCACCAATTCACAAAATTTAGCACAAATCTTTGTTTTTTTGTCGCCACTGACGACCGACAGCGGAACCCTGCTATGCGGGAAATGGTTATATAATCTGGAGTAGGCAGTAATTGTTTTTATAAATATCGTTATGATGGAACTCACAATTGATTCTTTGGTCTTCTACTACCATCTATAGAGTACAATGTCAAGGAAATAAATAGTGTAGGTAGCAAGCTCTATTTACAGTCAATTACAGCAATAGTCAATAATATATATACAAATGTAGTCAATTGAGATAAAATCAATAATAGTTATGTTATATTTATGTTATATTTCGGGTTTTACGCCTGCATCAGCACCATTTTGGGCTATATCGCCGACAGGCAGTTTACCCGACAACACCTTTCCTGGGCAGGCTCCAGCGGTTAACCAGTACTTGGGTGCACCAACCTCATATAAATGAGACACGGCCTGAGAGGGGCTGGAACCCGTGACCATCAGTGATGATAGGTTACAGTGGTATACAAGTCAGCGACCGTAACCACTCGACCACGGAGGCAGACAATCAATAATGTAGTCAATGTAGTTCAATTGTAGTTACAATGAATACTAGTCGCATAGAATTCAAGTTGTAAAAATACGTCCAATCACAGTCATTTATACGTTTCTGTACAGATTGACATTTGTTCCCGAACACCAAGTAAAAATGTGGTGCCATTGAACAGTATGCACATACCGTACTTACTCGCATATAAGACAGGATTTTTATCACCAGATTATTGCCTCAAAAAGTGACTTCCTGTCTTATAAGCGAGTGATAAAAATATTTGTTTACGTTTATTTATCGTCGCTACCGGTTGCCCATATGAGTGACGCCTCCTGAAGAGATTAGTTATTTTAGATTTTTGGAGGATAGTGCATGATACAGACAGAGACCCATTCCAGAATCTCCTCTGCTTCTTTTACGTGCACAGTGTAAAGCACCGACACGAGACCTCGGATTAACGTCCCATCTGAAAGACTTAATTTTATTAGGGTCAGACGGGGGATCGAACCTGCGATCCCTGGATTACCAGTACAGCGTGTTCCCACTGGACTACATATCCGTCTGTATTTTTTTAAAAATCAGTTTGTTCCGACTCGATAATTGATGACATTATATTGAAATAAATCAAATGGTGTAACAAAAGCATAGAGTTTCATAGCTCTGTCTGTAAACTGGACTTGTCAATAGCATTGTAGCAGATCAAATATACTGGTGTGCATTTTTTTATGATTTTACATAATTTACAATGTTTAATTAATTTGTTTGGTCTTTACAGTCAAGGTTCATTCTAGGTCAGAATTTTTGGGAGAAGTGAGAAAGCGCGCGATCGCTTCCTTAAATGGTGTTCTTTAATATACTTCTGCAAAATAGGGTTAAAATGCACAGTACAACCATTAAATACAACATCTGAATAGAAGAAGTGCTTTATAATGGGCCAGTGTATCTTACTAGACACAATTTTGTTTGAAAATCATAAAAAAAAAACTAAAAAAAAGTGGGGCCCCCAAAGGGCGAAGTCAGGGTCCCTAGGGCGACAATTTCGCCACATCGCCCTCTAAACTGATCCCTGTTTACTTCTGAGTGGTTTCCATTTTCTCAACCCGTCTTATACGCAGATCTATGCAAAATACCACTGATTTAAGACCAAAGTTGGGGGTCGTCTTCTAGTCGAGATCGTCTTATAGACAAGTAAATACGGTAAATATAGCAAGAATAAAGGATACAGAATGGGTTTTCCAGTATAAGAGATGATATTCCCTCCTCCTGTAATAAGGGTTTAGCTATCATTCTCCTCCTCAGCAGAAACCCCTAAAATATACAAACAATCAAATCATCAATTGATAAAATTACATATCTTCGAATTTTAAAAATGGACTGAGGCAATATCTCAAAACAGAAGGGAGTGTTTAGGGTTTATTCCAGTGTGGAATAATTGGCAGGGTGGGTCAGAAAGAGGGCAGGGTGGGTCAGAAAGAGGGCAGGGTGGGTCATAAAATGGGAGGGTACATTTTTAGTTATGATAAGGTGCGGGAGGAGGTATTTTGGGGTTAGTCCCCTGAAAACTTTGCTAATTGATCAAAGAGGTAGTACATAGCGAAAAGGGCCGACAAGTTCTAAGCTATATAATATGTCTACCCGCCCAAAGGAACCTGTTGAGGCTTATAAAAAATTTTTTTAAAAAGGGCAGCAAGAAAGCGGGGCTAATGGACAAATGGGCAGAGCGGGACAAATGGGCAGAGCGGGGCAAATGGGCAGAGCGGGGCTAATGGACAAAAGGGCAGAGCGGGGCTAATGGACAAAAGGGCAGAGCGGGGCTAATGGACAAAATGGCAGATCTGGGCTAATGGACAAAAGGGCTGAGCGGGGCTAATGGACAAAAGGGCAGAGCGGGGCTAATGGACAAAAGGGCAGCGCTAAAAAGGGCAGGGTGCCACAATATATGCAGTTCCCCCACTGTATCCTTTAGCGTCCATTGTTCACATTCATTACACAGTTCACAAAACTCTGTCCTGTATTTTATGCCACAGTGTGCAGTTCTAAGAAATATACCACTAAATCAGCTGACTATGTTTATTGTATTTCTACACTCACGTGATCCCCGGTCCCTCCCATCAGAACACAGATCGGCCGCAGGTTGGTTTTCCACTCTGTAGGCAACACCATTTGAAACCTGTATTTTGGACAACAAAAATATTGAGTATGCTTCCCAGTTCCGACCTTTAAAAGTACAAAGTTGTAAACATACAAACATTTACACCGACACTAGTATCATATATTAACAGTCTTTTTTTAAAATCATTTATCATTCCTCTCCCTATATACAGTATTGTTTATTTGTTTGCTTGTTCAGGTTTAACGCCTGCATCAGCACCATTTTGGGCTATATCGCCGGCAGTCAGTTTACATAGCAACACCTTTCCTGGGCAGTTGTGGTCGAGTGTAGTTGTGGTCGAGTGTAGTTGTGGTCGAGTGTAGTTGTGGTCGAGTGTAGTTGTGGTCGAGTGTAGTTGTGGTCGAGTGTAGTTGTGATCGAGTGTAGTTGTGGTCGAGTGTAGTTGTGGTCGAGTGTAGTTGTGGTCGAGTGTAGTTGTGGTCGAGTGTAGTTGTGGTCGAGTGTAGATGTGGTCGAGTGTAGTTGTGGTCGAGTGTAGTTGTGGTCGAGTGTAGATGTGGTCGAGTGTAGTTGTGGTCGAGTGTAGTTGTGGTCGAGTGTAGTTGTGGTCGAGTGTAGTTGTGGTCGAGTGTAGTTGTGGTCGAGTAGTTGTGGTCGAGTGTAGTTGTGGTCGAGTGTAGTTGTGGTCGAGTGAGATGTGTCGAGTGTAGTTGTGGTCGAGTGTAGTTGTGGTCGAGTGTAGTTGTGGTCGAGTGTAGTTGTGATCGAGTGTAGTTGTGGTCGAGTGTAGTTGTGGTCGAGTGTAGTTGTGGTCGAGTGTAGTTGTGGTCGAGTGTAGATGTGATCGAGTGTTTGTGGTCGAGTGTAGTTGTGGTCGAGTGTAGTTTGTGTCGGTGTAGTTGTGGTCGAGTGTAGTTGTGGTCGAGTGTAGTTGTGGTCGAGTGTAGTTGTGGTCGAGTGTAGTTGTGGTCGAGTGTAGTTGTGGTCGAGTGTAGTTGTGGTCGAGTGTAGTTGTGGTCGAGTGTAGTTGTGGTCGAGTGTAGTTGTGGTCGAGTGTAGTTGTGGTCGAGTGTAGTTGTGGTCGAGTGTAGTTGTGGTCGAGTGTAGTTGTGGTCGAGTGTAGTTGTGATCGAGTGTAGTTGTGATCGAGTGTAGTTGTGGTCGAGTGTAGTTGTGGTCAAGTGTAGATGTGGTCGAGTGTAGATGTGGTCGAGTGTAGTTGTGGTCGAGTGTAGTGGTGATTGTAATAAAGTTATATTCCCTTGTCAAGAAACAAAGAGAAAGAGATAATTAGAAACGGGAGAATGAAGCAACCAAGAATAATGTATAGAGAAGGAACGCAAGCTGAAGAATGAACTAACAAAAACCTACACAAACGGATCCATTCCATCATTCGTGTTACCTATTTACTATTCTAACATGACTCAGCATTTTGTCTGTATACGCAAACAAAACGGAATTTACCGTGTTTAAATCTGCCTTAACCCGTTCAACACCACAGACCTCTAAATAGGCTTACAAAAAGTGTAGATCCAGATGAGCTGGCTCGTGACGAGCCGTCTCATCAGGATCTGCACTTTTTGCCAGTGATATGACTTATTTTTAGACATAATTACCCATTTTGATAAATGAACTTGTCCAAATGTGATTTTCTGATTCATTTATTGGTTTATGAATATCATGGATCAGTCCATGTTAGTTACTTGGTGTTGAATGGGTTAAAGCATGTGATGTCAAACATGACGTAATTTTATTAGCATTTTTGTGACGTCATTTACGCTTTCTAAAAAATAACACAAACTATTTTTGCGCTTTTTAGATATTTAGGTCATGTTAGAATGGGAATAATATTTGTATTTGCGTTATTTATAGTCGACAAATAAAACATGTTGTGTCTGTCGGAGTGCCGGAATTAACCACTTAGGACTACGGCCTGCGAGGTTAATTCCTACGCTTGACCATTGTATACGATTTATATTGCTGCTTTGCTTATAGTGTCGATATACCCACAATCTTGTCTGAATTAATTCAGATACAAACACAGACTGTCCGATTATCGCAGTGGTTAGCGTGCTCGCTTCTCACCAATGCAACCCGTGTTCGATCCTCAGACCGGGAAGTATGGGAGATGGTCGCCAGATCGGACAGGTGGGTTTTCTCCGGTTTCCTCCCACACAAATGGCCACAATTAATATAAGTTTAAAGATACAAACACAAATTCTTACCTAGCAATTTCTGCTTCCTTTGGCATGATTCCTGGCAGAATCTCCTTTATTGGAGACATAAAGTGTCCATCCAGGTACCGGTAATCTCCCTCAACTACTTCCTGCAAGAGGACAACAGCATGAGTTACAGTCTATCCTACCTATCCACTAGACTGTATCTCATGTTTTATATTCAATTCCAAGAACTATTTACAAAAGTTCTAGTACTACATTTATAAGTTATAAATCTTCCGGTTATAATATAACCGGAAGATCAATATCTCCATGGAAACTGTTATTGTCGATACATTGTATTTCCACAGAAGTTCAGGAACACTCAATGCTTGCAGAACTCTGCTTCATTCATGGCAGCATGAGACACATCACTCGTGGTAGTCGTGATAGCGCAGTGGTAGCGCGTTCGCTTCAGGTGCGAAAGGCCCCGGGTTTGAGCCCTGATGGAGCCGTTACGATTGTGTCCTAAGGCAAAGCATTTAAATTCCACATTGCCTTTTCTATCTCCCTCGTGGCAATGGATTCCATCAGGAATGAGGTCTCGAGAGGGATTATAATAGAAGTTGTAAGAACTTGTTTTGCAATCGAGCTAAAATAAATGTGTATATAAACTAAACATCACGCATCCAAATACCATTCAGACTCGGGGGCCTCCACTGCCCAGCACCAAATGAGCAAGCATTTTAATCTGTGCCAACTTTTTTCGTAACTGGTGTACATATATATTATGGTAATAAACATATGTCTGTAACAAGTTAGCGACGAGACCACGAGACAAACAGCATACCTTGTCTATATACACAGGATAATCTGGTGCTACCAGATACCGACATACAGCCCGGTTTCCTAATTTCTTCCTCAGGTGAAATATTCTGAAACAGCAAAGATAGAACGCAATGAAACCATTCTTCAGAATAGTTGTTTGTAGATTGAATACATCGGATCCCAAAAAACGACATCATCCATTGGCAGATGCCTTCTTTGATTCTTCTATTATTGAATAACAGTTGCAGAAACTGCAAAGACCTGGGCTCAAGGTCATAAATATTTTCTCCCATCTCAAACTCAGCATCACGCTTCTGATTGGTTCAGCTGAGAATAAATCTCGGGATCAACCAATGAAATCGCTTGAGATTTGAGAAATGTTTTATAACCTCCATGCCAGATTGCTGTTATCTTGCTTAAGTTGGCCTGTTGTCTACTGTCGTCTGCTACTCGGAACACTGTTGTCTACTGTCGTCTGCTACTCGGAACACTGTTGTCTACTGTCGTCTGCTACTCAGAACACTGTTGTCTACTGTCGTCTGCTACTCGGAACACTGTTGTCTACTATCGTCTGCTACTCAGAACATTGTTGTCTACTGTCGTCTGCTACTCAGAACATTGTTGTCTACTGTCGTCTGCTACTCAGAACACTGTTGTCTACTGTCGTCTGCTACTCGGAACACTGTTGTCTACTGTCGTCTGCTACTAGGAACACTGTTGTGTACTGTCGTCTGCTACTCGGAACACTGTTGTCTACTGTCGTCTGCTACTCAGAACACTGTTGTCTACTGTCGTCTGCTACTCAGAACACTGTTGTCTACTGTCGTCTGCTACTCAGAACACTGTTGTCTACTGTCGTCTGCTACTCAGAACACTGTTGTCTACTGTCGTCTGCTACTCGGAACACTGTTGTCTACTGTCGTCTGCTACTCGGAACACTGTTGTCTACTGTCGACTGCTACTCGGAACACTGTTGTGTACTGTCTATAACCCGGAATCTATGACCCGGAATCTATGACCAGAAATCTGCACTTATCATTGATAAATACACTATATACAGTCAAGCTCCCTCAAATGCAGATTATTTAACCCTTTCAACAATACAGACCTCAAATAGGCTTACAAGAAGTGTAGATCCAGAGCCGTTAGGATCTGCACTTTTTGCCAGTAATATTACCCATTTTGATATTTGAACTTGGTCCAAATGTAATTTTCTTATTAATTTATTGGTCTAAAAATACCATGCACCAGTCCATGTCAGTTACTTGGTTTTGAATGTGTTAATCTGAATGTTTTGAGAGATAAGCTGATCAGCAGTCTGTTGAAACGAGTACTCTTAAATTGGTTCATTTGGACGAGATATAAAGAGCGACACTGGAAATCTGTTTTTTTAGAGAAGACAGGGAAGAACAACGGGTAGGGAAGAACAACAGGTAGGGAAGAGCAACAGGTAGGAAAGAACAACAGGTAAGGAAGAACAACAGGTAGGGAAGAGCAACAGGTAGGAAAGAACAACAGGTAGGAAAGAACAACAGGTAAGGAAGAACAACAGGTAGGGAAGAACAACAGGTAGGGAAGAACAACAGATAGGGAAGGATGAACAACAGATAGGGAAGAACAACGGGTAATTGTCAGATCTTAGCATTTGCTTTATAATTGTATAAATTGATATACGGAATGAGACAGCGAGTAACGGTCACACCTGCTGAAATTAGTCAAAACACAAAATCATAATTCCAGACCCAAGTAGTCGCCCCTTAACATCATGCTAGCATACGACAAAGGTCACAAATTCTATAATAATAATAACAACAACAATAACAAAGACATTATTTAACGATGGAAACTTTATTCTACAAGGTCAATCTTACACAAGGCCCTCAATTCTAAATTATCTAGATGCCCCGGAACGCCATGGATTCCTCAAGAACCCTGCCAAAGTGATTCACTACGCCGATTAATCCTACCTTTTGATGTCCTCTGGTTTCCCCCATCCTTGTGTATAGAGCTTTGTAACAATTAAACGCCTCCAGAACCAATCTAACCGACTCATGCTACACTACAGCTGATCGTTACGTATCTACCAGCCTGTACACGTGATTAACCTGAAAAAATAACACCCATATAATTTCAATACCACAAAACAGTATGTTATATTATATATTTGGGGTTTTACGCCTGCATCAGCACCATTTCGGGCTATATCGCCGGCGGGCAGTTTACCTAACAACACCTTTCCTGGGCAGGCTCCAGCGGTTAACCAGTACTTGGGTGCACCAACCTCCGTAAGAAACTGCCAACTTTTTCATATAAATGAGATACGGTCTGAGCGGGGCTCGAACCCGTGACCATCAGTGATGATAGGTTACAGTGTTATACAAGTCAGCGACCTTAACCACTCGACCACGGAGGCGGACCCCACAAAACAAATATCATTAAATTTCTGAACTGCTCACTTGGGTGTATGCTCTGGGCAGCCACAGATCGAAATGTAGGATGGTAATAACATGAACAAGACTTTTATTTGTGCGGATTAACGGACGGATCTGTAGACCAGTGGTTATGTTGGACTGGTATTCCCGGGATCGCAGGTTCGATCCCACGTCTGACCCTAATAAAATTAACAGTTTTTCTGATGGGACTTTAAACTGAGGTATCGTGTCGGTGCTTTACACCGTGCACGTAAAAGAACCAGAGGAGACTCTGGAATGGGTCTGCAAATCCAGCGGTTCCAAGTTTGATCCCCTAATATTAACAGTCTTTCAGATGGGAAGTAAAACCGAGGTCTCGTGTCGGTGCTTTACACTGCCACAGTGTGCACGTAAAAGAACCAGAGGAGACTCTGGAATGGAATGTCTGTATCTTGCACTATCCTCCAAAAATCTAAATTGAGCTGGAGTCCTGTTTACCGGCTGTATTTGTCCAATAAATTTGTGAAAATGTTTACATTAAAGTCTTGTATTTTAATAAATAATAATTCAACAATGGAGACGCATTGGAATATAATGCCACCATCAAAGTTTTTGAGGTATGAAAATGAGGACTACCTAGATTTGGCAAGGACCACCCGATTTTCAAAGCTGTTAGTCCTGCTGGCGACCTCTTAACCCTTTCAACACCACAGACCTCTAAATAGGCTTACATAAAGTGTAGATCCAGATGAGCCGGCTCATGACGAGCCGTCTCATCAGGATCTGCACTTTTTGCCAGTGATATGACTTATTTTTAGACATAATTACCCATTTTGATAAATGAACTTGTCCAAATGTGATTTTCTGATTCATTTATTGGTTTATGAATATCATGGACCAGTCCATGTGAGTTACTTGGTGTTGAATGGGTTAAGTGTCGAGCCCTGCAAATATGTTCAGTTTTGATATTTGCCACCACTTTTCTGTTTACAATGATTTTACTTTCCATCACCTCAGCCTCACTTTCATTATCATAACCCATGCATAGCCATACAGTTCTATATTACTAGAGGCGAAGTTCTATATTACTAGAGGCGAAGTTCTATATTACTAGAGGCGAAGTTCTATATTACTAGAGGCGAGTGTTCAAATTTAAAGCAACACTGGTGAAAACGCAAATTTCTACAGAATGCATTTTCCTATTTTAATGTATAATTGTTTTCCGAATATTTACCTCAAAAGCTGAGTATTTCAACTAAATAAACAACCGTCGTCTACAATGTTTGTTGACATAACAAAATAATGTAAATAGGGTCAACAGCCATGCATAATGCAATGTGTGTATCCTGAATAACACGATTTATGGTACAGATTTACCGTTATATCTCGCACTTTGTGCCTGTGCATATTCATTCTAAAATATCTCTAAGCGACAGTAGCACGTGCTTGGCTTGGTATAGACTCCAATAACAAACAAACATCAAATCGAATTATTTCTGAAGAATTTATAGTAGCAATGATATTTATACGTTTAAAACATTTTTGGGGGTTTTTGCGATGTATTGTCACTTTAACATCCCCCGACAGGTAAAATATTTTATTATTCAAAGTTTTATTGGCAAAAACATACATGTATACATGCACATCGCCAAGAAACATATTTGGCGGTTATAAACAAATTGTACAGAAAAGCATGATGTGAGGTACGAGTAGAAATGACAATAACTTGTATTATTCAAAAATATATATCTAACTCCCTGTTGCAATGCCATGCTATTCAATAAAGCAGATTAATGTATATATATATATTGGTATAGTTGTCAGATATACAGTCAAACCTGTGTTTGTGGTCACCTCCATTAACCCATTCAACCCCAAGTAACTGACACGGACTGGTGCATGCTATTTTTAGACCAATAAATTAATAAGAAAATTACATTTGGACCAGTTCATTTATCAAAATGGGTAATTTTATCTAAAAATAGTAATAATTATTACTGGCAAAAAAGTGCAGATCCTGATGAGACGGCTCGTTACGAGCCGGCTCATCTGGATCTACACTTTTCATAAGCCTATTTAGAGGCCTGTGGGGTTGAAAGGGTTAAGCAGCCAACCTGTATTAAGCAGCCAGTTTCCAGATTCCCAATCAATTGTTTTATTATATATTTGACCTCTATTAAGCAGCCACCTGTGCTAAGCAGCCACTTTCTCTGACTCCCTTGGCTGGCTGGCTGCTTAAGACAGGTTTGACTGTACATCAACGTTACTATTATATTATTAACATACAGTACATTAATTATATCCTCACCACATGTACACCTATATTAAACACCAACACAGTGAGGTTCAGGAAGTTGGTGGGATGATAGACACAAGTGATGTGTGCCCAGGGGCTATCTTATAACAAATGTCTACAACACTGAACAGTATAGGTCATAAGCAGGGTTCATTCTAGGTCAGAATGTTTGGGAGAAGTGAGAAAGCGCGTTATCGCTTCCTTAAATGGTGTTCTTTAATATACTTCTGCAAAATAGGGTTAAAATGCACAGTACAATCATTAAATACAACATTTGAATAGGAGTGCTTTATAATGGGTCAGTGTATCTTACTAGACAAAATTTTGTTTGAAAATCATAAAAACCAAAATTGTTTTTTGTTTTTTTAGGGAGAGGGCCAAGTCAGGGTCCCTAGGGCGACAATTTATTTCGCCCACATCGCCCTCTAAACTGATCCCTGGTCATAAGTATGGTGACTCCCCAGCTGTTATTGGAGTAGGAAGACATGACCATGGGTGATCACGCCCCCATACAGTATTCAGGCACGGATTGGCACCCAGGTAGAACCATTGACCTACCGTAAGCCAGCTGGATAGCTTCCTTACATGACAGAATTTTGCAACCCCAGTGGAATTCGAACCTAGTGTATTATATCATCAGTGAACCTACAGTGTATTATATCATCAGTAATGAAGTGACAAACGGTACAGCTACCCAATTAGCATACTGTTTAGCATTTCGGCATGAGTAGAACACCTGCCAGTTAGTACAGCTAGTACAGCTAGTGTTTGTGATTTTGAGTCCCACATCAAGTCACTAACTTTTCCACTCTTTCGTTGCTTGGTCACTCACGACCTCCGTGGCCAAGCAAAGAAAGAGCGGAACCATTAGTGACCTGACATGAGACTCGAACCCGCGACCTCCCGAACATTAGTTAGTAACTTTTCCAGTCTTTCTTTGCTTGGTCACTCACGACCTCTGTGGCCCAGCAAAGAAAGAGCGGAACCATTAGTGACCCGGCGTGAGACTCGAACCCACGACCCCCGAACATTATTAGTAACTTTTCCACTCTTTCTTTGCTTGGTCACTCACGACCTCCGTGGCCCAGCAAAGAAAGAGTGGAACCATTAGTGACCATGTGTGAGACTCCAACCCACGACCCCCGAACATTATTAGTAACTTTTTCGCTCTTTATTTGCTTGGTCACAAAGCAATGATAGAGTGGAAAAGTTAGTAACCCAATGTGGGACTCGCACTCACGACCTACCGAACACTAGTCGGACAGCTCCATCAACTGAGCTAGCCTGGCCGATGTTCTACTCAAGCCAAAATACACTACAGTGCTAAGCACTGCGCTAATCGGACAGCCATACCGTACAGAGGTACATCTTTTTAACAGTTGACTTCAGTAGTTAAAATGTTGAGGTCAAGGTGTACCGTAGGTATGTTTCATTGGCGTACCCGTTTTCAGACCCCTATGGTTTGTCGGTGAATAACTTGTAGTCAGTCTCTTTTATAGCAAATGAAATCAATATTGCTATGCATTGATGAAATAAATATATTAGTATTGATTACGATGTAAAGTGATCATTCTTTCATTTAATGCACTTGACTAAACTTATATTACCGGTACATACCGGTATTTTAAAATAAAACTAAAAATGAACTCGTTTTCGGACAACCAATCAATTTTCATGTAACAGAAATCTGATTTTTGGCATTTTCACATGACCTTGCACAGTAAACAATGAAGCTTCACCTTGTGGAAGTCGTGATAGCGCAGTGGATGCGCGTTCGCTTCAGGTGCGAAAGATCAGGAGTTCGAGCCTCGCTGGAGCCGTTACAATTGTGTCTGTTTTTGGCTCATTTTCCTGTTTGGCAGTGTAGACTGGTGGCCCTAGTTGTTGCGGTACTAAGACTTTAATCAGCACTAGCTCACAGGGCTCATTATAGTTCAGAATTTTTGGGAGAAGTGAAAAAGCGCGTGATCACGTCCTTAAATCGAGTTATTTAATAAATGTCAACAAAATAAGCTTAAAATACACAGTATGACCATTGAATACAATAGTTGAATAGAAGGAGAGCTTTATAATGGGCCAGTGTAGCTTAATAAGCTTTTGTATGAAAATTGTAAAAAAAAATGTTTAGGGAGAAGTTGGGCCCCCAGGGGGGGGGGGGGCGAAGGTCAAGGTCCCTAGGGTGACTATTTTGCCCAAATCGTCCTCTAGAATGAGCCCTGGTTTACACAAATTCCACATATATTTTGTCATCATTTAACTTAAAGTTTTAAGATGTGTTTCCAATAAAATCTTTTAGACAACATTGATTATTTTCCATGTGACACATTATTTGTGGAAGTCGTGATAGCGCAGTGGATGTGCATTCGCTTCAGGTGCGAAAGGTCCGGAGTTCGAGCCCCACTGGAGCCGTTACGATTGTGCCCTTAGGCAAGGCATTTAAATTCCACGTTGCCTCTTCTCTCTCCCTCGTGGCGATGGATTCAATTAGGAATGAGGTCTCGAGAGTGATTTATATAAGTTGTAAGAACTTGTTTCGCAATCGAGCTAAAATAAATTTGTATAAACTTGCAGGGACCTAGACATGTTTTCCTGGGCATGCTTAGACGTCCTAATTGGTTTACCAGTACTAAGCAATGTGTGCGAGGTGCCTTGCTCAATGACACTACATACGTGGCCTGACCGCGTATAGAACACGGGACCGTTCGATTTCAAATCCGACGCTCTACCACTGGACCACGAGCTGCCTAACTCAGTACTAAGCTAAGCAGTGTGTAAGGTGCCTACTCAAGGACACTACAGATGTGCCCTTACCGAGTATCCATCCTGGGACACTTCGATTACAAATCCGATGCTCTACCACTGGACCACGAACGCCACTAGTTGCCTAATTCAGTATTAAGCTAAGCAGTATGTGAGGTGCCTACTCAAGGACACTACAGATGTGCCCTTACCGAGTATCCATCCTGGGACACTTTGATTACAAATCCAACTCTCTACCACTGGCACAAACTGGTTAAGAGACTACATAGTTAAGTAGTCTAGCACACCGTTGTTATAGAACTCGCTCTTCACAGCTATCATCAAGCCCATAGGTTCGCTTCATATGGGAGGACAAGCGATAAATTATTAAATACGATATGTGAGAAAGTTGTCAATCTCTTGCGGAGGTGGGAGAATTTAGTACTAGTTTCTACCCCCCAGGAAATGTTGGTGGTCTTCTCCATCACAACAGACTGACTTTGTACAACAGTCACAATGCTCCAGATGGACTAGTCATGAGAGTGGGTTCTGACAAATCAAACTTTAAAGGTAGAAAGTAAGGGACGAGATATCTATGCGAATAGATAGTCATAGATAGGTGAATTGGTGATATTTTTATAGGCATAGATACATATATATATATAAGTGTTCACATAATACATTCATACACAGTAAATTTGCAGACCTTACAACAGTTTAACAAGCCCGTGTTCGACCTTCGTCTACGAGTATCCTCCCTTTACAAGTTATGATAAAAGGTGGTACACGCATTGTTCCGGATTTTGGAATACATTTATGGAGCAAGGGATGGTTAACTAAATCGTAGATGCCATAAGCACAGGTTCAAACATAAACTTGAAAATGGCAAATAATTAGACTTCATTGTAATGGATTTTAACAAAGCATTGGACATTAACACTCTCACATTCATAAGAAGGGTATTTAACAGCAGGTACAAGAACGACAAATAAAACAGTACACATGTCCATGCCATCCGTCAGTACTGCTCAACAACCTTGTCCAGTGGTTTGACGTCGGATTTGTAATCGATCGATTCCGGGTTCGATACTCGGCAGGCCACGTATGTAGTGTCATAGAGCAAGGCACCTCACATACATTGCTTATTACTGGTTTCCCGCTAAGGTCGGCTAAGCCTGCCCAGGAAAACATGTCTAGGTTCCCGCAAGAGGATTGACATTAATTGAACATAAGTTTAAAGTTATACTTTATTTATTTTACAACGATTGCGAAACAAACTTTAACAACTTATATTAATCACTATCGTTAAGAAAATGGTGAAAAGCGTAAATGTGGTAATTCGTATGGGAGGAAACCCACCTGTCCGATCTGGCAACCACCGTACCATCTCACATACTTCCTGGTCCGAGGATCGAACCCGGTTTGCATTGTGAGAAGTGAGCACACTAATCCCTGCGCTAACCGGACAGCCATACATAACACTACTAATATTTAATAGCCTTCACATACGTAGTAGAAAAAAGTGCAAATGTCAGCTGAACAGAACAGGTTTTTGCGTGGGGGGTTTCGAGGTCGCGGACCGGGGCGAGCATCACACGAGCACATTCACGTGAATACTTCTGCTGGCATTTTTCTTTAAAATAACATATCTTTTTCTTAATTGTACTTTTGTAGCCATAATCTATTTCTGTAAATGGGGAGGGCCGTTTTATAATGTGAATAGCAATTGTGGCCCAAACCTTTTGCTGTATATATTTGGCAATAAATAAACAAACAAAAAACAAACAAAAAACAGAACACTTCTATTGACAAAAACGGTGCTATTTAAGTTTGCAATACTAAGTGTCTAATTAACTCATTTCTCCCTCGAACCATATACCCCCCTACTACCAGCTAGCCCAGCGCCAGCATGTGCATTTTTGCTGAGCCTCTTATCACAGTTAAAATGATGGAACGCATGTGTTATCTGATTGCTATTCACCCATGGATATGACTCCGGTATTATCATGAGACGATTCGATAATGCTGTTGTTTCACTATAATGCCAAGCTCTAGTATATATTTCACTATGTTACTTCAACTTCAACTTCAATGTCTGTACTCATCAAGATCCGCCAGGCAGACATAACGACGAGATGTGCGGTTTAAAAACGTGTGCATGTACATCGCCAGACGCGTTGAATGTGAAACTGTATGTGCCTTTAAAATCTTCAACTTGTATTTACACTGCGCATGTCTATTTATATTTAAAACCTCGCCCCTGGCTGGACGGCTTATTTAAAACTGCCCAGTGAGTCCATACCTATGATAGAGTCGGGGAGCCTATTCCACAAGACAACAGCTCTCGGGAAGAATGAGTGTTGATATAAATTCAGTTTACAATGGTATGAGATGAATCTTAAGGTGTCCACATATCGTGGCGAACGTTGCGGATAATATGAAGATGGTACAGCTATTAGATTGTTCATGACTTCGTACATGAGAATAAGGTCAGATGTGACTCGACGTTGTTCCAAAGTTGGCCAGTTCAACTGCTGAAGTAGAGATGTTACACTACACGGATTTTCATGATTGAATGCTTTATTGATTAAAAACCTAGTTGCATTTCTTAGCACTTGTTCTATTTGTTTATTTTGTGTTACTTGGTGAGGATTCCATATTGTTGAACTATATTCAAGTTTTGGACGCATTAATGACTGATATGCTCGTTCCTTCACTTGTTTTGGGCAAGTAAGCTAAATGATCTAAATTGTGTGGTTGAGTTCAATTATAATTTTATAATGCAGAACAAACTTTATTTTTCATTTTGGCTGGAGAGTGCTTAAATTATGTTCATGTGCTATATCGCGCCAGGATCTATTCTATCTATGTCCCTCATTACGCTGACATGATTGTGCTCTTAGGCAAGGCATTTAAATGCCACATTGCTTTTCTGGAATCTCGCACCCTTGTGACGATGGATTCCATCAGGAATGCGGTCTTGAGAGTGGTTAATAAAAGTTGTAGGAACTTGTTTCACAATCGAGCTCAAATAAATGTGTATGACTAAACTAAGTTCTCTATGTAATTTGAAAGCATAGAATAAAATAACATATACGATTTGTAGATGTACGACCAATGTGGCGTTTGTGGGCCAGTTGTAGACCAGTTGCATCTTATTTGGAATTGAAATGATACTCTACCAGTCCACGTATGTAGTGTCATTGAGCAAGGCACCTCACATACATTGCTTAGTACTGATTAACCACTTAGATCGGCTAAGCATAACCATGAAAACATGTCTAGGTCACCAAAAGGGATTTTGACATTAATTAATGGAACAATGCTACCCGGGTTCGATCCTTGAACCGGGAAGTATGTGAGGTGGTACGGTGGTCGCCAGACTGGACAGGTTGGTTTTCTCCAGATACTCCGGTTTCCTCCCACACGAATGGGCCAACGAGAGTGATTAATATAAGTTGTCAGAACTTGCTTCGCGATCGTTTTAAAATAAATAAAGTTTAAACGTAATGGAACATGTAGAGTGGTGGAACCTATGCTCGGCGTATTCCTATGCTCGGCGTATTTTCCCCATTTACATCCGTATTTAAAATATTTAAATAGTTTATGAGTTTATGAGCATTTCATGTGGCTATCCTGATTGGGGAAAAATGTACAAATAACCAGAACAAAGTTTCTTATGAGTTGTAATATTGTTTGTTATTGATGTTACTAAGTCAAAATAATATATTCAACATTTACCCAGGCATTAATAAAAAAAATCCATGTACGCCGTGCATAGGTGCCCTAAAGTATCTAGTTCCCCATGGAAACAAGTGCCGTTGCGATAGCTGTATTTAGGCGCATGGTTACGTAATGAAGCTATACAAAATTTCAACGGCAATTTTATGAAAGTTGTGTTTACAACTTAAGAAAATAATAATATACGGCAATTGAATTTAACTTTTTTTATATGCATGGTATGTAGGATTTACGCCGAGCATAGGTTCCAACCACTCTATATGAATAATGTGACCGATTCGTGATAATATTGCTTGCATTGAATGACATATAATTTGATCAAACTCCGACACACACACAAATATCCTATATATATTAGTGAACTAAATTAGACCTATTTTCTAAACATCACAACTGAATATCTAATAGATTCCATTTGGAATTAAAAAATATAATATAATACAGGTTTTATCTTTTACATTTCTGACCAATCACAATTCAGTCAAGAAACTTGCCCGTGCTTGCGGTTCCGGTTAGTATCGCGGTTTCGAAGATCAACAAAAACATTGCGAAAATGGTAAGAATTTCTTTTACCTAAGCACAACTTCATATATTTCAGGTAGGATTCATTGAATGTGTAGATTTTCTTCAAGTTATCCACTGTTCTAAATGATGAAACGAACCATCGTCTGAGCCAAATGTTGCAGACTGCTTTCTGTGAAATAGTTTTATTTGAGCAATTTTTTGTTATCCAGTGCATGATTATGCTTGCACATGTCATGAAGTTTTTTTTTTTCTGTCATATTTATAAAGGTTTCAAAACAACATCACAATAGAAACAGTAGAGTAGATCCTCCGTGGCCGAGTGGTCTAATGCGGTTATGCTGAGGTGTGCACTGTGCTGTCGTTAGAACTCGCCTTTCACTGATAACATTTCTACATCCCCGCAAGGTATTCTACATGAGAGGAAGATAGATAGGGCTACAGGTTCGCTCCCTATCAGGGACAAGTAATAAATGGGTGATCTGTGAGCCTAGTGATACAAGCCAGACCACTGCTACACTTGACAATACCCTACCCCAGTATTTTGCTCTGACAAGTTTATATGGCATGGAGCCTGCCATTTCTGAAAAGTGTAGGTGTATGTATGTATGTTCCATTAATGTCAAAACCCTCGCAGGGACCTAGTCATGTTTTCCTGGACAGGCTCAGCCGACCTAAGCGATTAACCAGTACTAAGCAATGTGTGCGAGGTGCGTTGCTCCAATGACACTACAAACGTGGCCTGACGGAGCATCGAAGCCGGGACCATTCGATTCCAAATCCGATGCTCTACCACTGGCCAACCTAGGTAATGTGCCAGGTAGGTGCAGACAATTGTGAGGTACCTGTAGGACTTTCCCCAGCCCCAATAGATATTGCGTTTGCGTGATCCTTAAATCTAAAATAAGGCAGAGCGTTATGCATTAATTTTGCCGATACGCCTTAAGCACGAAGAGAATATTGAGAGATTGACAGAAGCTTGATTATTCAAGTGTCTACATGACAAGATTTTGTAGCCTGTCTCTATAAGCGCCTCGATAATCCGGATTACTAATTGATAAGTGTCTCGATTAATCAGATTAATCTAAGTGTGTTTTTTACAGACGCTGGGTGATATTAATTTGTTGCATCATTAAAGAGCATCGCCGCAAACGGACACTCATTTAATTGGAGTTTGTTTGTACTGTGTTATTACCTCCCTTTAACAGAGTATCATGTCTACGTCCCCGCAAGGGGTTTGACATTAATGGAACAACATACATACATACATACATTTAACAGAGTAATTCTATTACCGTATTTAATGATTTTGATCAACAGCATAGCATTCTATAATAAATCCCTATAGCTTCAATACTAGTATTAAATTTTACTTAATGATTTGCTCTAATGGTACTCGTTATTTTTTTCAAAAGAAACAAGTTATAAATACATATACAAGGAATGATGAATTTTATATTTAAATTACATTTATACAGTGGAATTGCTTGCTTTAGAATAGGGAAAAAATACATCAGAATGAACCATTTAACATCTACTTTGGACAAATAAGAACCACCCCTTATTAGACGATTCTCGCCTAGCATGCCATGATCCCTTCAGAATATCCTGGGGGGGGGAAAGCCCAGTCTTGGTCATGGGATTAGCGCGTTTTATCGCGCAGCTGATTTGAAAAGCAAGTGCACAAATCACAAACAATTATTTGTGGAAGTCGTCATAGCGCAGTGGATGCGCGTTCGCTTCAGGTGCAAAAGGTCCGGAGTTCGAGCCCCACTGGAGCCGTTACGATTGTGCCCTTAGGAAAGGCATTTAAATTCCACATTGCCTCTTCTCTCCCTCGTGGCGATGGATTCCATCAGGAATGAGGTCTCGAGAGTGTTTTATATAAGTTGAATAACTTGTTTCGCAATCGAGCTAAAATAAATTTGTATAAACTAAACAATTATTTAAACTTGCATAAATAAGTATATTTCACTGTGTTATGTCAAGTCACACTATACAGTGGACATATAATCATATTTTTGTCTGATCTTCGTAATGAATGTGTATAAAGATTAATTATACATTATCACAATACACATGTATGTATAGGATATAAGCCGAAAACGATCCAATATGTAAAATATTGGACTGTGTGAGGAGCGTATCGCCGAAGACAGTACCAACATTTTACATATTGGATCCGTTTGAGGTTTATATCTTACTTAAAACACACACTTATATAACAAGATCCTACTAATTAAAATTGTTAATTTCATACATGTACGCGTAGGATTTAATATAATACTCTGGCCTTTTGACAGCAGTCCAATATTAATAATAATGGACTGTAAGTACAAAGGTATGACGTCGTGACAGTGTTTTAAGTAGACTGAAGTATGCTGCCAAGTAGTGAGTACCTTGTGTAGTGTTATGTGGGACTGGCTCTTGATATTTTGACATTGTTGTGTCTGGTAATATTTTTTATGTGACAATACATTTCTATATTTGTTCACATGCTTTCAGTGTCTCTATCAACCACCATCCTCACAGTGGACCCCTCTATATAAATTGATGAATATTGACCACAAACCATGACCGATTTCCCCCAAAATCGAATAACTACCCACTATAATATTATATCCACAAAGTTTCACCAAAAAATCCATCAACAACTTTTTTAGTTATCCTGTCCTCGCACAGACAGACCTAGCCAAAAACAATAACCCCCATTCCTTGCGTCATGGGTTAGTAATTGTCTCAACCAATTCCTACATGTATATTAAACAAATCAAACAAACAAACAAAAGTTCAAACAATAGCTGGGAAACATTACAAACAAGACCATTTATAAATCTTGTAACTAGAACTGAGTGGGGTTTTTTGGGAATTTTTTACGTTTATTTATCGTCGCTACCGGTTGCCCATATGAGCGACGCCTCCTGAAGAGATCAGTAATTTTTCGATTTTTGGAGGATAGTGCAATGATACAAACAGAGACCCATTCCAGAGTCTCCTCTGGTTCTTTTACGTGCACGGTGTAAAGCGCCGACACAAGACCTCGGTTTAAAGTCCCATCTGAAAAACTGTTAATTTTATTAAGGTCAGACGGGGATCGAACCTGCAATCCCTGGATTACCAGTCCAGCGTGTTACCACTGGACTACAGATCCGTCTGAAATGAGTGGATATCGGGCGACGGTTTATAAAACATTTCTGAAACTCAAGGGATTTGATTGGTTGAGACCGAGTTTGAGATTGCTGAAAATCTTTATAACCTCCAGGCCTTGTTGGCGTTATAGGGCATACATTATATGGTAATTGCTTTCAATCTTAAATTACATGTACACCTATGGACAATATTAATATTCTCTTTCATATTTTTCAGGCTGCAAATTACAAAAAGACTACATTGGCTGGTGGTGGTCGAAAAAAGACTGGTCCGAAACCTGAGCTGACAGAGGAACAGAAACAAGAGATTAGGGAAGCATTTGACCTGTTTGATGCTGACGGATCAGGAACTATAGATGCCAAAGAACTCAAAGTAGGTTTAACACGTCTCAGACATGAGTGAGATAATCTCTCTGAGTCTGGGAACCTGTATGAATTACGACATCTCCACAAGCTGTGGCAATTGCCCTAGTTCTGAGCCTGGGAACCTGTATGAATTACGGCATCTCCACGAGCTGTGGCAATTGCCCTAGTTCTGAGCCTGGGAACCTGTATGAATTACGACATCTCCACAAGCTGTGGCAATTGCCCTAGTTCTGAGCCTGGGAACCTGTATGAATTACGACATCTCCACAAGCTGTGGCAATTGCCCTAGTTCTGAGCCTGGGAACCTGTATGAATTACGACATCTCCACGAGCTGTGGCAATTGCCCTAGTTCTGAGCCTGGGAACCTGTATGAATTACGACATCTCCACGAGCTGTGGCAATTGCCCTAGTTCTGAGCCTGGGAACCTGTATGAATTACGACATCTCCACGAGCTCTGGCAATTGCCCTAGTTCGGCAGAGTGGAGGGCTCTAGCTGAGAGATAGCCTGTGTGAAATAGTTTCATCAATTTGTCTTACTTCCACCGTCTCAACAGTATATAAACCTTACCCCACCACCTGCCGGTACCAATAATGACAAAGTCACATGGCTGGTAAATAAGTAGTTCAATACTGCTGGAAAATTTACCATTTTCACCAACATCCTTGGAAAGCAGCAACTACATAATTCTGCGTTATGCACAAGTCGGCCGAATAAATATTCAAGCCAACTACATTGATTCAGTAGTGTTGTGGTAGCGCGTTCGCTTCAGGTGTGAAAGGCCCACAGTTCGTGCCCAGCTTAGCTGTTATGATTGTGCTGTTGGGCAAGGAACTTAAATTCAGCAGTGAGGTCTCGAGAGCGATTACTATAATGTTGTAAACTCTTGGTTCGCAATCAAGCTAAAATAAATTTGTATAGACTAATAGTTGAAGGTGATACATGTACACCCAGGGAGACAAATTATTTATCTCCTGGTCTCCCTTTAGCCTCACTCCTGAAGAATGCGTAGGAGACTACGCTACGTTGCTCACTTGAAATTTTCTTTGATTCATGCACTTGAGCTACCAAAATTAATTTAGTAAGCGATACTGCTATAGTTAAATGCAGTGTGGACAATTTTTAGACGGAAATCGTGCACTGAAAATTTAACGAAATTTCTTTGATATTATAGGTTGCTATGAGAGCACTAGGGTTTGAACCAAAAAGAGAAGAAATCAAGAAAATGATAGCTGAAATTGACAAGGAGGGAACAGGTAGAGATTGTTTTGTTTGGTTTAAACATATTAGTTTATCAGGATACATGTAATATACATTGAGAAATATACAGAAACATACATTTATATCGTGATATGTGGATTGAACTGAAAGCTAAAAGCTTATGGTAATTCTTTCCACTGCATACTAGATGTTAGTACCAGGTATATATGGCAATTTTAATAACTTGGCGTAATATCGGAAATGACCAGAACTTAAAAAATATGTTTAATTCAAATTCGAAATATTTAAAATTGGTAGCTACGGGCTTAGAAATAGAAATGGGAAATATAGATGAAATTGGAATAGAATAAATTATGCAGAAATGAGATCTAAAAGTATTGACGAGTAGTATTGAATGAGAGTAAGAAATAGGTGTGGAGCGGTTTGTGAAGTTGATTTCATAGTGGATATCTTGGACTAGACAACTCGGTCAAATCTTTTCGACTTTTCTATGAACTCGTGTACGGCAAGGCAGATCTGTTTGTTGGCGTCATCTGGTATAGAAATGTTCCCAGAAAGAATCAATTGTTTTGTTTGCATTAAACCTTTACTCTGCAGATTCATAGGCTTTTAAACAGCTGTATCTAAAGAAATAAACAGGGTTAACCGTTACCCAGATGTGGGCCTCAAAATGAACAAATAAATAGGATGATCAAGTAAAATTATGCATATTGTCTGTGTTAACTCGTGATGAGAGTTTGATGACTGTTGACATCTCTGATGGAATATTTGTAGGCCTTATTCTAGAGTGGAACAAAGGGCAGGGTGGGCAGAAAAAGGGGCTACGGGTGGGTCAGTTAGAAAAGTGTCAGTGTGCATTTTGAGGTGTGGGAGGGGGTATTGTGGCGTGATTCATCAGAGGCAGTGCATATTGGTGACAAGTTCTAAGCTATATATGTCTGCCCGCCTGAGGGTACCTGTTGATGCTTATATATAAAAAATGTTTGCAACAGGGCGGGGCAAAAGGGCAGGATGTGCGTGCCGCTCCACAACAAACACTATATTTGTTTCATGTAAGTTTTAAGCTGACCATTATGTGAGAGAGACATGAATTTTTGTTGCAAAATCACAACTCTAGTGTTATATATGTATATGTTTTAATATTTCAGGAACAATAGATTTTAATGACTTTTTATCAATAATGACAACAAAAATGAGTGAGAAGGATGCGAGGGAAGAGATACTGAAGGCATTTAGGTTGTTTGACGACGATGAAACAGGAAAAATCTCAGTCAAAAATCTCAGGAGGGTAGCTAGAGAACTGGGAGAAAATCTTACGGATGAAGAATTGCAGGTATTTTAAAACTTGTTTGCTGTTTGAATATAATGCTGTATGTACATACATCTAGGATTTAGTGGAAAATGGGTAGGGTCGGTCAGATAAGGTGCAGGGTGCATTTTGAGGTGTGGGAGTGTATTTTGGGGTTAGCCCCGAGAAAATTTGGCTAAATTTCGGTGATTGGTCAAAGAGGCAGTAGGGGAGTACATATTACAGACGGATATGTAGTCCAGTGGTAACACGCTGGACTGGTAATCCAGGGGTCGCAGGTTCGATCCCCCGTCTGACCCTAATAAAATTAACAGTCTTTAAGATGGGACTTTAAACCGTGTTCTCGTGTCGGTGCTTTACATCGTGCATATGGGCAACCGGTAGCGACGACAAATAAACGTAAAAACACACACATATTGGTGAAATGGGCGGACGAGTTCTAAGCTATATATGCCCTCCCGAAGACAACTGTTGAGGCTTATATAAACACAAATTTTAAAAACATTTAATTTTTTATAATGTAAGTAGGCGGGGCTAATGTGATTGGCTAAAAACGGGCAGGGCAATCTAGAAAAAACCCTAACCTCCTCCAAATATTTATATTATTATTATTATCTACTGGTTAATCGCAATTGCCCCTTGAGACATTGTCGATTGGTTAGATTATACAAATTTATTTTAGCTCGATTGCGAAACAAGTTATGTCAACTTATATTAATCACTCTCGAGACCTCATTCCTGATGGAATCCATCGCCACGAGGGAGAGAGAAGAGGCAACGTGGAATTTAAATGCCTTGCCTAAGGGCACAATCGTAACGGCTCCAGCAGGGCTCGAACTCCGGACCTTTCGCACCTGAAGCGAACGCGCATCCACTGCGCTATCACGACTTCCACGATTGGTTAATGTTGTTTGGCGTCACAAATCCCACATGTTTGTGCATTAGTAACGCCGCGTGAAACAAAACAACATAAATACCCGTTTCATACACATTTTTGACTCATTTAAAATCATTTATAGTCCTGAAGGCAGTCAGAAAATACAATGTAAATATAATCAACGTGTGTTTATTGAGGTATGCACTACATTTGTGCCTCCTACCTCCTACTCTTCAACTCCAAATGTTAATATCTGTCCGTGGAAGTCGTGATAGCGCAGTAGATGCGCGTTCGCTTCAGTGGAAGTCGTGGTAGTGCAGTAGATGCGCGTTCACTTCAGTGGAAGTCGTGATAGTGCAGTAGATGCGCGTTCGCTTCAGTGGAAGTCTAGTGCAGTAGATGCGCGTTCACTTCAGTGGAAGTCGTGATAGTGCAGTAGATGCGCGTTGCTTCAGTGGAAGTCGTAGTGCAGTGGATGCGCGTTCGCTTCAGGTGCGAACGGTCCTGAGTTTGAGCCCCGCTGGAGCCGTTACGATTGTGCCCTAGGCAAGGCATTAAAATTCCACGTTGCCTCTTCTCTCTCCCTCGTGGCGATGGATTCCATCAGGAATGAGGTCTCGAGAGTGATTAATATAAGTTGTGTAGGAACTTGTTTCGCAATCGAGCTAAAATAAATGTGTATATAATATCTGTCCGATTAGCGCAGTGGTTAGTGTGCTCGCTTCTCACCGGGTTCGATCCTCGGACCGGGAAATATGTGAGATGGTATGATGGTCGCCAGATCGGACAGGTGGGTTTTCTCTGGGTATTCCGGTTTCCTCCCACATGAATGACCACATATATGCTTTCATCCGCGCCAACGAGAGTGACTAATATTAGTTGTTAAAACTTGCTTCGCAATCGTTGTAAAATAAATAAAGTTTAAACTAAATGTTACTATTCATATTGGACTGGTATAATTTTTCTTACATTTCTAATGGAGTGGTTGTGTTTTCAGGAAATGATTGACGAGGCGGACAGAGATGGTGATGGTGAAATTAACCAGGAAGAGTTTTTGCGCATCATGAAAAAGACGAGTCTTTACTGACCTATATATACATGTATATACATTGTGAACTATTCATATACCACCACTACATCGGTCATCGGACTCGAATTTCATTATTTTAGAATGAGATTTTTATATTATATTTATTTATTATTCGGGGAAAATGCCACAAATTGAGTCGCATTATGGGAAAACCAACATGCCGGTCACGTTACAGTAATTATGATGAACACACATTGACCTTGGTTACGAAACGTGCCGTCTGATCAGGCTCTGTGCTGTTAGCTATACGGATAGTGGAGATAAAGGACTTGTCTGAATAGCAAACAACATAGATCCTGATCAGTCGCTGATCTGGATTTATGTTATACGGATAGTGGACCTAAAGGACTTGTCTGAATAGCAAACAACATAGATGCTGATCAGTCGCTGGTCTGGATCTATGTTATACGGATAGTAGAGCTAAAGGACTTTTCTGAATAGCAAACAACATAGATCCTGATCAGCATTTTAAGGATTAAATATATATATTCAAGATTATTGCACACAAGTTTCAAGTGAAAATCACCTGCGATGTAGATACTTTGTATCATTAGTGCATGCAAATATTTGAGCTTGTTAGTTTTGTGTACTATAGTCTTGAGTGTGATACACCAAGGTTAATTTTCTATCTTATCAGTACCCGTTCACACGTTATGTCTATTCTTCTCCCTATGTTAGCTTTCCTACAGTGTGACTCAAATAGACTAATGTCTAAAATCCCATAAGCTACAACAAAAGATTAGTAAATTTAGAATACATGTACGCTCGGCTTTTGTAGTATTTTGTGGAACATGATTTAAAGTATGAATAGTCGTGGTAGTGGGTTTGCTTTAGGTGCGAGAGGCTCGGAGTTTGCATCCAGCTGGAGCCGCCACTACTATTGTATCCCTAGGCAAGGCACTTGCATTCCACATTGCCTCCTCTCATGGCGATGGATTCCACCAGGAATCGAGAGGAATTAATATAATGTTGTAGATCGAGCGAGCGAGCTAAAATAAATTTGTATAAACTAAGCATGCATATATATTCAATACAGTCAAACGTGTGTTAGTGGTCTCACCTTCATAAAGAAACCTGTCTCCACAGATTCCTTAACCGACATTTTAATTCATATCTGTTAGTTATTACGGTAATTGAGAGACACCATGGCCTGAGGTTATAAAACTTTTCTCAGATCTCAAGCTCAAATGATCTGATTGGTTGATTCTGAGTGTTACTGTCAGCTGAACCAATCAGACGCTTGAGAAAAGTTTTGAGATTAGAGAAACGGTTTATAACCTTGGGGCCTGAACAGCCACTTTCTGCAGTTCCATTTATTGGCTGCTTGAGACAGATTTGACTGTATTTGAATGTTGATACATGTATATAGTTGATTAGAGGTACTTGCGAACGTTGGTAGAATGTTCTACCGACTACAGTATAACTTCTCACGCTTTCCTGTCTCATTTTAAAGAGTTTTCATTTTCTACTGATTTTGTGCTAGGGACCTTGTTCACGAGAAAGGTTGTCGTTTATTTTGTTGTTGAGAACTTCCATTATTATATTGTTAAATGTTCGATATGAAATCCACATTTTGCTGACATTCCATAGAGCATTCTGATTACATGCATTCAGTTCACCAAGAAAACATTCCAAGAATAACCATTTCATGTTCAACTCTTACCCCACCCCCTCCCCGAGATCGTATTATACACAAGTATGTACGGTAATAAATGGTCATGCAGGGGTTATGCTAGAGGGTGATCTGGAACAAATCCTTTCCTGAATTACTGTCTCCAAGATTCGTTATGCACAAGTATGTACGGTAATAAATGGTTATGCAGGGGTTATGCTAGAGGGTGATCTGGAAGAAATCTCCTGAATTACTGTCCCCAAGATTCGTTATGCACAAGTATGTACGGTAATAAATGGTTATGCAGGGGTTACGCTAGAGGGTGATCTGGAAGAAATCGTCTCTCCGAACTGCCTCACCTCTCCCTATTTTAAGCTCTGGGAGTAGGTTTTTCACGGTTGCTCAACAGTACGCATGTGGATTTTACTTTTCAAATTACATGCATATATCACTATTGTTTTATAAACTATGTCGTACATTAGCTGCATATTATTATAAAGTTTTTATATGTGATGAACTGTATAATATTATTTATTAGAATGTATGGATTATATGCACAATATTCGCCAGTGCATATGTCTTATAAATATGGCGAATATGAAAACATAGGGATTCTCCACAATTGTATAAAAATTATATAATAATCAGTTAATATACGAGTATATATAACAAACAGTAATATGTGCGAGTATATATAACAAACAGTAATATGTGCGAGTATATATAACAAACAGTAATATGTGCGAGTATATATAACAAACAGTAATATGTGCGAGTATATATAACAAACAGATGTGCGTGGTATTTGTAATAATTTGAAAAATGAAATTCATATAATCAGAATAGTTGATATTAGGGATGGCAACGACTATTCCAGTATTCAAATATTCGGTAGAAAGAAAGACTACAATCGCGCAGAGAATAAGAAAACTGCTATGTGCAAATTGGATTTAACAGATTCGGGTACAAGATCAATCTGAATAATCATTTGAAAAACAAACACACTTCAACGGAAAGCAGTTCAAGTGACATCGGCTTCATTTGTGAAAACCTCCCATAAATGTACAGTGGCCGATAACAATAATTGAATGAATCGTCGTCATATTTGCATGGCCTTACAGGAAGAAGATGGCGTTTAGTAATTTAAAAGTAACTTAATTTGGCATTTCTTATAAGAGTTTGAGTGATTTTGAGTTTTTAATAGAATTATATCGGATATTCGAATACCTTACTGACCGGATATTCGAATAATTATATCGCTATGCGTTGCCATCCCTAGTTGATATGCATACTTTAGGGTAAACCTGGTTTTTCATGTATAGGCTATATTATGATAGCTGAGTTAGCAATCTGTTACCATCATCATTTTCTGAAGGTGTAGCTACTCATCTGGCTGTCGTACTGTAATTTTAATTTAAATCTTAAAGCAGCCCTATATCTTATGAAATAAAAGATATTTGAAAAATTTAAATTTTACGTATGGTAATGCTGCTACACATTCTTATATTATAATTATGTTCAATTAGTAAACAGTGTTTTTTGTGATCAAACAAACTCGAAACCGAAAATTGGACTTTCCGAGTCGGTCAGTCGCGCGCACTTGTTTATAATCGGAACCCGATTTACATTCGGAATGCATCGTTCTCCTTCGGCAATGATGAAAACAAACATGGCATATCCGCTGTTGTTTCACGCATGCGCTCTGCGTATGTTTAGATTTTGTTTGTTGATAAACAAATTCGCGTATACTACGGTTTATATTTATTTGAATTTTATCGTTTCTGAGTTTATCGTTTCTTGTAAACACACACACATTAATATTTATATTTTACCAAAAACATCCTTTATGACGATATAATGCTGCTTTAATAAATCCATCAATATATAAATATTATGGAAAAGTGTTTAAGATAGCTCAAAGGTACGATTTGCATGATTGTCGTGTACATACGGTTACCGGGTAGTTTGCAGCAACCTGTATGTTCATTTATGCTTCGCCGCTATATAAAACAGTATTACATTAGACTTGCGTCATTTCATAAGAATTATAAGTATACTGCGTACATGTACATGTGTTTTCATATGAGTACAATCTCGGAAGATCAAATAAACGCAAGTAAACCTGTTGTTATGGTATTTATTGTTTACATTGAACTCTACCTTCCACCGTTACAATCCCAGTAACAGGTGGTCTCCGTCTAACATCCCAGTAACCGATGGTCTCCATTTAATATTAATATCCCAGTAACTGATGGTCTCCATTTAATATTAATATCCCAGTAACTGATGGTCTCCATTTAATATCCCAGTAACCAATGGTCTCCATTTAATATTAATATCCCAGTAACTGATGGTCTCCATTTAATATTAATATCCCAGTAACTGATGGTCTCCATTTAATATTAATATCCCAGTAACCGATGGTCTCCATTTAATATTAATATCCCAGTTACATGTGAACTCCATTCAATATTAATATCCCAGTTACCTGTGAACTCCATTCAATATTAATATCCCAGTTACCTGTGAGCTCCATTCAATATTAATATCCCAGTTACCTGTGAGCTCCATTCAATATTAATATCCCAGTTACCTGTGAGCTCCATTCAATATTAATATCCCAGTTACCTGTGAGCTCCATTCAATATTAATATCCCAGTTACATGTGAGCTCCATTCAATATTAATATCCCAGTTACATGTGACCTCCATCTCATATTAATATCCCAGTAACATGTGACCTCCATCTCATATTAATATCCCAGTTACATGTGACCTCCATCTCATATTAATATCCTAGTTACATGTGGCCTCCATCTCATATTAATATCCCAGTTACATGTGACCTCCATCTCATATTAATATCCCTGTGACCTCCATCTCATTAATATCCCAGTTACCTGTGATCTCCATTCAATATTAATATCCCAGTTACATGTAATCTCCATTTAATATTAATATCACAGTAACATGTGATCTCCACAATTGCCTCTAGTCTTATTGTAGAGATAAACGTATGGGTGGATATATATACAGTATTAGCTACTTTTACCTACAAAAAATATTAGTACATAATGATTTGGCATGTAACTTCAAGGTCATGGTTGAGTTGGCATGTAACTCCAAGGTCATGGTTGATTGGTCATGTAACTTCAAGGTCATGGTTGATTGGGCATGTAACTTCAAGGTCATGGTTGATTGGGCATGTAACTCCAAGGTCATGGTTGGTTGATCATGTAACTCCAAGGTCATGGTTGATTGATCATGTAACTCCAAGGTCATGGTTGATTGGGCATGTAACTTCAAGGTCATGGTTGATTGGGCATGTAACTCCAAGGTCATGGTTGATTGGTCATGTAACTTCAAGGTCATGGTTGGTTGGTCATGTAACTCCAAGGTCATGGTTGATTGGGCATGTAACTCCAAGGTCATGGTTGATTGGGCATGTAACTTCAAGGTCATGGTTGATTGGGCATGTAACTCCAAGGTCATGGTTGATTGGTCATGTAACTTCAAGGTCATGGTTGATTTGACATGTAACTTCAAGGTCATGGTTGATTGGGCATGTAACTTCAAGGTCATGGTTGATTGGTGCATGTAACTCCAAGGTCATGGTTATTGACCATTTACTTACAACGTTGGTTGTCCGTGTTTAATACATGACCATTTACAACAATTAAGGACTTGGATAAGAAAGCTGTACCAGCTTACGGTTGTCCGTGTTTAATACATGACCATTTACAACAATTAAGGACTTGGACTAGAATGCTGTAACAGCTTACGGTTGTCTGTGGTTAATACATGACCATTTACAACAATTAAGGACTTGGACTAGAATGCTGTAACAGCTTACGGTTGTTCGTGTTTAATACATGACCATTTACAACAATTAAGGACTTGGACTAGAATGCTGTAACAGCTTACGGTTGTTCGTGTTTAATACATGACCATTTACAACAATTAACAGCTTACGGTTGTCCGTGTTTAATACATGACCATTTACAACAATTAAGGACTTGGACAAGAATGCTGTAACAGCTTACGGTTGTCCGTGTTTAATACATGACCATTTACAACAATTAAGGACTTGGACTAGAATGCTGTAACAGCTTACGGTTGTCCGTGTTTAATACATGACCATTTACAACAATTAAGGACTTGGACTAGAATGCTGTAACAGCTTACGGTTGTCCGTGTTTAATACATGACCATTTACAACAATTAAGGACTTGGACAAGAATGCTGTAACAGCTTACGGTTGCCCATGTTTAATACATGACCATTTACAACAATTAAGGACTTGGACAAGAATGCTGTAACAGCTTACGGTTGTCCGTGTTTAATACATGACCATTTACAACAATTAAGGACTTGGACAAGAATGCTGTAACAGCTTACGGTTGCCCATGTTTAATACATGACCATTTACAACAATTAAGGACTTGGACTAGAATGCTGTAACAGCTTACGGTTGTCCGTGTTTAATACATGACCATTTACAACAATTAAGGACTTGGACAAGAATGCTGTAACAGCGTACGGTTGCCGTTTCTTTATAAAATTATATTGTTACAAGAAAATTAAAATCGCCATGAGAAGTCTTTATTTTTTTTATTATCGATACCATTGTTTCTCACGTATGCGGTAATTATAAGATGTCATTTCAATATAACGATTATGTTCGATGCTATGTGGACTAGTGGTTGATGCGTCTGCTAATGGAGCGGGAGGTCGAATGTTCAAACATTGTCAGGGGTTTGTTCTGATATGGCCAGCTGTTGAGACACCAGTTAGTTAAATAATGGTTACTGACAGCCTGGCATTCAAGGATAGGATTCGGGAAGTACTGATGGTCATAAGAGGTGACTCATCAGTTAGAAATGGCTGGCGGCCCTTTTGATAGGTGTGACGCTATAATAAACAAGCACGTTGCATTAATTTGCACTATGGCCTCATGGGTAAACAACGGTATTTGCAGTTTTTCATTTCATAATAAGATTAAATGGGAACAATAGATCTGGCAATTAACCCATTTAATTCTGGATACAGTTCAAACAGTATTTGCAAAGAACAAGGAATTGCCGTCTGATCAGGCTCTATGCTGTTTGCTATTCAGATAATCTTGCTAAGACACTTGGCTATGTAGCAAACAACATAGATCCTGATCAGCACGCAGCGTCATGCAAAAGCCTTTAAATGTATCCAGAATGAAATGGGTTAAGGCACAAGTGTTAGGCAGGATTGACATATAAGGGAGTGCATAAGGTAGATCTATAACCATGGCTACAGCCTCAGTTTGAATCTCCAAAGTAAAGTGTATCTGTGTCCTTCAGTGTAGCTGCATCTTTCAGTGTAGATGCATCTTTCAGTGTAGCTGCATCCTACAGTGCATCTGCATCCTTCAGTGTAGCTGCATCCTTCAGTGCATCTGCATCCTTTAGTGCATCTGCATCCGTCAGTGCATCTGTATCCTTAGGCTTGGGCAATGGTACCTCGTAATAGGTGAGTTTGATATACGGAGACTTCAGTGGTAAGAACCAATACTCATAATTATAGAATAGAAAGAACTGATCTTTCTTGAAGATTTCCTCGTATGCCTCCATGAGATGTTCGACAAGCTGCTCGATTGTTTGGTGTGATTGGAACTGTTTGTAAAACTGTGTAATGTTAGCTGCAAGCGCTTCATCTGTTGCGTTGATATGTGTAAAATTTCCAAGATATTGCGGCTCGTTAGAGTACAAGTTGATGCGCGTGTAGTTGAGATGTATACTCTGGTTGAATTTCGTGCCAAGGTCGCCAAGTTGCTGGAAGGCTCGGAGAATGAAACTGGCACAGTCGAATGAATCGAACCACATCTGGCCTCCTGCAAGGACAAAATGAACAAACCAACATATGCAACATAAGCAAGGAGATAGATTAACAGAAAGTTCTATAAAAGACATATCCAGCTGGCTTGTGGAAGACCGGTGGTTCTACCTAGGTGCCCGTCCACACATGTAATATTGGTAAAGCGGGAATATTGGCTCTTCCTCCACCAATAATAGCTGGAGAGTCATCTAAGCTGTTTGTGCAACTCTTCCTCCACCAATAATAGCTGGAGAGTCATCTAAGCTGTTTGTGCAACTCTTCCTCCACCAATAATAGCTGGAGAGTCATCTAAGCTGTTTGTGCAACTCTTCCTCCACCAATAATAGCTGGAGAGTCATCTAAGCTGTTTGTGCAACTCTTCCTCCACCAATAATAGCTGGAGAGTCATCTAAGCTGTTTGTGCAATTTTAAACCCAAAGACAAACAAACAAACATATATAAAAGACCTACATGTATATACAATAAATATCTTAACTTGCAGATACATTTTCAACATGGTCTCTACTTATTTATGTATAAAAGAAGCAAAGCCTTATGATAATGTGATTATACATTGGCAAGACATCTATTTTACCGGAACAAACAAGTATCTAACTTGGAACATTTGACCAAATGATTAAAAAATATTTGCGACACTTTTATGTGTTAAGGCTATGGGGGGGACGAGACATATTGTTTTTGCCTTTGCTGTCTGTCCGACCAGTTGACCTTGTCCACACTTCATCTTCAAGCCCCATTGTTGGATTTTTATGTGTTAAGGCTATGGGGGGGGGGAGAAATATTGTTTTTGCCTTTGCTGTCTGTCCGACCAGTTGACCTTGTCCACACTTCATCTTCAAGCCCCATTGTTGGATTTTTATGTGTTAAGGCTATGGGATGGAGACATATTGTTTTTGCCTTTGCTGTCTGTCCGACCAGTTGACCATGTCCACACTTCATCTTCAAGCCCCATTGTTGGATTTTTATGTGTTAAGGCTATGGGATGGAGACATATTGTTTTTGCCTTTGCTGTCTGTCCGACCAGTTGACCATGTCCACACTTCATCTTCAAGCCCCATTGTTGGATTTTTATGTGTTAAGGCTATGGGATGGAGACATATTGTTTTTGCCTTTGCTGTCTGTCCGACCAGTTGACCTTGTCCACACTTCATCTTCAAGCCCCATTGTTGGATTTTTATGTGTTAAGGCTATGGGATGGAGACATATTGTTTTTGCCTTTGCTGTCTGTCCGACCAGTTGACCATGTCCACACTTCATCTTCAAGCCCCATTGGATTTTCATCAAACTTGGCAATAAGCATCAGTATGATATTTAGTTGTGCATATTGTAACACAATTCCCGTTGAATTATTGCGGATTTATGGCCATTTGAACATTTTGATAACACAAAGCTTGTCCGAGCTTCATCTTCAAAATCCCTTGTTGGATTTTCACCAAACTTGGAAGGAAGCATCCGTAAGAAACTGCCAACATTTTCATATAAAGAGACACGGTCTGAGCGTGGTTCGAACCCGTGACCATCAGTGACGATAGGTTACAGTGGTATACAAGTCAGCGACCGTAATAACTCGACAACAGACGCGGACGCTTAGTGAGTGTTTATACGTTTATTTATCGTCGCTACCGGTTGCCCATATGAGCGACGCCTCCTGAAGAGATTAGACATTTTAGATTTTGGAGGATAGTGCATGATACAGACAGAGACCCATTCTAGAATCTCCTCTGGTTCTTTTACGTGTACGGTGTAAAGCACCGACACGAGACCTCGGTTTAACGTCCCATCTGAAAGACTGTTAATTTTATTAGGGTCAGACGGGGGATCGAACCTGCGATCCCTGGATTACCAGTCCAGCGTGTTACCACTGGACTACATATCCTTCTGTGCGGACGCTTAGCTTAAGTTGCACATTATTTATACCCTTCGGCGACAAACTGATGTGTTTGCCATCATAATTCCAGTTTACACCGAAATCAAAGAAAATTATGGAATAGATTTACCGACACACTTCTTTGCTGCCATGGTTGGGCAGTTTAACCCTTTCAACAGTACAGACCTCTAAATAGACATTCAAAAGTGCTTGTACAGAATCTGCACTTTTTGCCAGTAATATTACTATTTTTAGACAAAATGACCCAATTTGATAAATGCACTGGTCCAAATGCAATTTTCTTATTTATGTATTGGTCTAAAAATATCATGCACCAGTCCATGTCAGTTACTTGGTGTTGAATGGGTAATGGTGTTGAATGGGTTAAATTTACGGCAAACTGTCTTTGAATGTTCAAATCTACTTCCATATTTCTAAGAAGTGTTCAGGACAGGTTTTTGCTCATTTTCTGTTTTTTTTTAAAAAAAAATTATTTTTGAGGATAATATATATACCTGGTTTATCATAAACAGTCCAGGTTTCGTAGTAAATGGCCGTGTTGTTATCATTCAGCACCCACTCTGCAAACTTGTTGTACAGGTCACCTGAAAGTATTATTAACTTTTAGTTTAAACAGTATTTATTCCAATAAATTTATTGATTATTCATGATTGTTGTATAATACAAAAAAAATGTTACAAATTACACAAATTATGAATAGTTTGGATTGGAAACAAGTTTTCATAAAATTTATATTAATTCCTCTCCAATTATTAACTCTTTGCATGATGGGTAAAATAAAAGCTATAAATAGTTCAAGTAATTGTAGCAGCCGACAGACGGATCGGTAGTCCAGTGGTAACACGCTGGACTGGTAATCCAGGGATCGCAGGTTCGATCCCCCGTCTGACCCTAATAAAATTAACAGTCTTTCAGATGGGACATTAAACCGAGGTCTCGTGTCGGTGCTTTACGCCGTGCACGTAAACGAACCAGAGGAGACTCTGGAATGGGTCTCTGTCTGTATCATTGCACTATCCTCTAAAAATCTAAAATAACTAATCTCTTCAGGAGGCGTCGCTCATATGGGCAACCGGTAGCGACGATAAATAAACGTAAAACACACACTTATTGTATATATCACTGGGAAAAACTACAATTCACATGTAAACTAATCCTTGTGTCATCTCTGGGCAAATCAACATTTTACAAAGTTGTTGAATGTATTATAAGCAAGTCTCCATAAAGGGAGGTAATTTACAATTAATAATTTCACAAAAACAAATTCATATATTGGCAGATCTTCAAAACTTTACCTAAAATATTTGAATAAAATAAAACCCAACTTAAGCAGCCAGCCAAGGGAATCACAGAAAGTGGCTGCTTCGCACAGTTGGCTGCTTAAGAGAATGCAGATGGGGCTGGAAACTGGCTGATTAAATTAGGTTGGCTGCTTAATAGAGGTGACCACAAACACAGGTTTGACTGTATTTTGTAAACTATGAAAATGAGCATATTTTCTTATCACATATTTCTTAGAATATCTCGATGTACAGGTCATTCTAAGGAAGTGTAATCGTATATTGGAGTTTAATATTACGTGTACCGGCAGCTTTAATACTATACCTGTTATGGTTGCAACTTTGACAAGCGTTCCATACTTGGTCCAGTGTTCATCGTCGACGCCGTCGTAGACACAGGCTGCCCCCTGGTTACACCAGACCATGGATTCATCTCTCAGTACATGAGCGAACGTACAGTTGAACAATTCGACGAGCTCGTACCATTCTAGCGTGTAGTTGAAGCCGGTGTCCAGGTTTCTGAACGCCATTGCATCATGCATGATATGCTAATAAAATAACATTAATATTTGTTTTATTTAACCATATTTTATTGCAAATCAATAGTACATATGTCATACACGTAAGGATACAATACATAGCATGAAAATACAAATGGTTTGGGTCACAAGTGTTAACAACATTAGACAACGGCCCGCACTAGAATAGTTACTTGTTGACCTGCCGAACTAGTCCTATAAATAAGACCTCTACATAAAATAATATGTTCTGTTATTTCATCGAGTGATCAGCGGAATATGTATGTCCACTCGTGGATTTATCTTGCGCTAATAAAGTTTATTAAAGTTTGACAAAATTATATCGAACATTCGAATATCTTCCCGACCGAATATTCGAACAGCAAAAATCGCTATGCGTTGCCATCACTATAATAAACACAAATCTTCATTTTCTTTTATGGTTTCCAATGACTGGCAAATATAATATTTGTTTTCAAATTGTATTCATTTTAAATGCCCCGTCTGACCTTAATAAAATTAACATTCTTTCATGTGGGATGTTAAACCGAGGTCTCGTGTCGGTGCTTTACACTGTGCACGTAAAAGAACCAGAGGAGACTCTGGAATGTTACACGCACGCACACACGCACGCACACGCACACAGAAAATGCATACATAATGATACTATTAACAGAAAGCAAATTCAAGACTTACAAATTTTCCAAGCAGGTCGTCCAATTTAAACTGAAACACAGGCGCCTTGAGTGCATACACCTCTATGTTGTCAAGGTTCTTGAACTTGGGCATGGTGTTTGACACCCGGCCCGTGGGACAGAATGGTACCACGCCCGCCTGGCAGTAGGGATTGAAGGCTGGACGTGATGTGAATCTCCTATTAATGAAATGAACATGAGCTAACCAGCAAAATATGCATAACACAAGAACAACAGACGATAGAACATGATACAATAACAACAGCAAGCTATTTCAAAGTCAAGTAATAAAATGGTTGGATTATTACACTACTGTATAGGTAAGGCAATGTACGATACTTTACAGGTAATGTGACGTATTGCTTAATGCTAACAACCTGACTTACCTGTAGGTCTAATGTGAATATTGTGTATTCTACGTTTATTTAAACAGGGGATCGAACCTGCGATCATCCCTGGATTACCAGTCCAGCGTGTTACCACTGGACTACAGATCCATCTGTAGTGCGAATATTGGAGCGAATGTTTGTTTATAACTGTTATTACTTTACTTTCAAAAAATAAAAAGTCGCATTTTATTTATTTAAAATTTATTTTGGCTATAATTTCTGATTTTTATGTGATTTTTGGTCCATTTTATGGGACAGGCTTGGTACTATACAGGATTGGTACTATACAGACTTGGTACTATACAGGCTTGGTACTATACAGGCTTGGTACTATACAGGCTTGGTACTATATAGGCTTGGTACTATACAGGCTTGGTAATATATAGGATTGGTACTATATAGGCTTGGTACTATACAGGCTTGGTACTATACAGGCTTGGTACTATATAGGATTGGTACTATACAGGCTTGGTACTATACAGGCTTGGTACTATATAGGCTTGGTACTATACAGGCTTGGTACTATACAGGCTTGGTACTATATAGGCTTGATACTATATAGGCTTGGTACTATACAGGCTTGGTACTATACAGGCTTGGTACTATATAGGCTTGGTACTATATAGGCTTGGTACTATACAGGCTTGGTACTATACAGGCTTGGTACTATATAGGCTTGGTACTATATAGACTTAGTACTATACAGGCTTGGTACTATATAGGCTTGGTACTATATAGGCTTGGTACTATACAGGCTTGGTACTATACAGGCTTGGTACTATACAGGCTTGGTACTATACAGGCTTGGTACTATACAGGCTTGGTACTATACAGGCTTGGTACTATATAGGCTTGGTACTATATAGACTTGGTACTATACAGGCTTGGTACTATATAGGCTTGGTACTATATAGGCTTGGTACTATACAGGCTTGGTACTATATAGACTTGGTACTATATAGGCTTGGTACTATATAGGCTTGGTACTATATAGGTTTGGTACTATACAGGCTTGGTACTATACAGGCTTGGTACTATATAGGCTTGGTACTATATAGGCTTGGTACTAAATATGCTTGGTATTATACAGGCTTGGTACTATACAGGCTTGGCTTGGTACTATACAGGCTTGGTACTATATAGGCTTGGTACTATACAGGCTTGGTACTATATAGGTTTGGTACTATACAGGCTTGGTACTATATAGGCTTGGTACTATATATGTTTGGTACTATACAGGCTTGGTACTATACAGGCTTGGTACTATATAGGCTTGGTACTAAATATGCTATATACAGGCTTGGCTTGGTACTATATAGGTTTGGTACTATATATGCTTGGTACTACACAGGCTTGGTACTATATAGACTTGGTACTATACAGGCTTGGTACTATATAGACTTGGTACTATATAGATTTGGTACTATATAGGCTTGGTACTATATAGATTTGGTACTATATAGGCTTGGCTTGGTACTATACAGACTTGGTACTATACAGACTTGGTACTATATAGGCTTGGCTTGGTACTATACAGACTTGGTACTATATATACTTGGTACTATACAGGCTTGGTACTATACAGGCTTGGTACTATATAGGCTTGGTACTATATAGGCTTGGCTTGGTACTATAAAGGCTTGGTACTATATAGGCTTGGTACTATGCAGGCTTGGTACTATACAGACTTGGTACTATACAGGCTTGGTACTATGCAGGCTTGGTACTATACAGGCGTGGTACTATACAGGCTTGGTACTATATAGGCTTGGTACTATATAGATTGGTACTATATAGGATTGGTACTATACAGGCTTGGTACTATATAGGCTTGGTACTATACAGGCTTGGACAACACTTGGTACTATACAGGCTTGGTACTATATAGGCTGCTTGGTACTATACAGGCTTGGTACTATACAGGCTTGGTACTATATAGGCTTGGTACTATACAGACTTGGTACTATATAGGCTTGGTACTATACAGGCTTGGTACTATATAGGCTTGGTACTATACAGGCTTGGTACTATATAGGCTTGGTACTATACAGGCTTGGTACTATACAGGCTTGGTACTATATAGCTTGGTACTATACAGCTTGGTACTATAAGGCTGGTACTATAAGCTTGGTACTATAGGCTTGGTACTATATAGGCTTGGTACTATATAGGCTTGGTACTATACAGGCTTGGTACTATACAGGCTTGGTACTATACATGCTTGGTACTATACAGGCTTGGTACTATATAGACTTGGTACTATACAGGCTTGGTACTATATAGGCTTGGTACTATACAAAACTTGGTACTATACAGGCTTGGTACTATACAGGACAAATATAGGTTGGTACTATAAGGCTTGGTACTATACAGGCTTGGTACTATATAGGCTTGGTACTATATAGGCTTGGTACTATATAGGCTTGGTACTATATAGGCTTGGTACTATACAGGCTTGGTACTATACAGGCTTGGTACTATATAGCGGCTTGGTACTATATAGGCTTGGTACTATACAGGCTTGGTACTATACAGGCTTGGTACTATACAGGCTTGGTACTATACAGGCTTGGTACTATACAGGCTTGGTACTATATAGGCTTGGTACTATACAGGCTTGGTACTATATAGGCTTGGTACTATACAGGCTTGGTACTATACAGGCTTGGTACTATACAGGCTTGGTACTATACAGGCTTGGTACTATATAGGCTTGGTACTATATAGGCTTGGTACTATACAGGCTTGGTACTATACAGGCTTGGTACTATATAGGCTTGGTACTATACAGGCTTGGTACTATACAGGCTTGGTACTATACAGGCTTGGTACTATACAGGCGTGGTACTATACAGGCTTGGTACTATACAGGATTGGTACTATATAGGCTTGGTACTATACAGGCTTGGTACTATACAGGCTTGGTACTATACAGGCTTGGTACTATACAGGCTTGGTACTATATAGGCTTGGCTTGGTACTATATAGGCTTGGTACTATATAGGCTTGGTACTATATAGGCTTGGTACTATACAGGCTTGGTACTATGCAGGCTTGGTACTATACAGGCTTGGTACTATATAGACTTGGTACTATACAGGCTTGGTACTATATATGCTTGGTACTATACAGGCTTAGTACTACACAGGATTGGTACTATACATGATTGGTACTATACATGATTGGTACTATACAGGCTTGGTACTATACAGGCTTGGTACTATATAGGCTTGGTACTATACAGGCTTGGTACTATACAGGCTTGGTACTATACAGGATTGGTACTATACATGATTGGTACTATACAGGCTTGGTACTATATAGGCTTGGTACTATACAGGCGTGGTACTATACAGGATTGGTACTATACAGGATTGGTACTATATAGGCGTGGTACTATACAGGCGTGGTACTATACAGGCTTGGTACTATATAGGCTTGGTACTATATAGACTTGGTACTATACAGGCTTGGTACTATATAGGCTTGGTACTATATAGGCTTGGTACTATACAGGCTTGGTACTATATAGACTTGGTACTATATAGGCTTGGTACTATATAGGCTTGGTACTATATAGGTTTGGTACTATACAGGCTTGGTACTATACAGGCTTGGTACTATATAGGCTTGGTACTATATAGGCTTGGTACTAAATATGCTTGGTATTATACAGGCTTGGTACTATACAGGCTTGGCTTGGTACTATACAGGCTTGGTACTATATAGGCTTGGTACTATACAGGCTTGGTACTATATAGGTTTGGTACTATACAGGCTTGGTACTATATAGGCTTGGTACTATATATGTTTGGTACTATACAGGCTTGGTACTATACAGGCTTGGTACTATATAGGCTTGGTACTAAATATGCTATATACAGGCTTGGCTTGGTACTATATAGGTTTGGTACTATATATGCTTGGTACTACACAGGCTTGGTACTATATAGACTTGGTACTATACAGGCTTGGTACTATATAGACTTGGTACTATATAGATTTGGTACTATATAGGCTTGGTACTATATAGATTTGGTACTATATAGGCTTGGCTTGGTACTATACAGACTTGGTACTATACAGACTTGGTACTATATAGGCTTGGCTTGGTACTATACAGACTTGGTACTATATATACTTGGTACTATACAGGCTTGGTACTATACAGGCTTGGTACTATATAGGCTTGGTACTATATAGGATTGGTACTATATAGGCTTGGTACTATATAGGCTTGGTACTATATAGGCTTGGTACTATGCAGGCTTGGTACTATACAGGCTTGGTACTATGTAGGCTTGGTACTATACATGCTTGGTACTATATAGGCTTGGTACTATATAGGCTTGGTACTATATAGGCTTGGTACTATTTAGGCTTGGTACTATATAGGCTTGGTACTATATATGTTTGGTACTATACAGGCTTGGTACTATATAGGCTTGGTACTATAGGCTTGGTACTATATAGGCTTGGTACTATACAGGCTTGGTACTATACAGGCTTGGTACTATACAGACTTGGTACTATATAGGCTTGGTACTATATAGGCTTGGTACTATATAGGCTTGGTACTATACAGGCTTGGTACTATGTAGGCTTGGTACTATATAGACTTGGTACTATACAGGCTTGGTACTATATAGGCTTGGTACTATACAGGCTTGGTACTATACAGGCGTGGTACTATACAGGATTGGTACTATATAGACTTGGTACTATACAGGCTTGGTACTATATATGCTTGGTACTATACAGGCTTGGTACTATACAGGTTGGTACTATACATGTTGGTACTATACATGATTGGTACTATACAGGCTTGGTATTATACAGGCGTGGTACTATACAGGATTGGTACTATACAGGATTGGTACTATATAGGCTTGGTACTATACAGGCTTGGTACTATACAGGCTTGGTACTATATAGGCTTGGTACTATATAGGCTTGGTACTATACAGGCATGGTACTATACAGGATTGGTACTATATAGGCTTGGTACTATACAGGCTTGGTACTATACAGGCTTGGTACTATATAGGCTTGGTACTATACAGGCTTGGTACTATATAGGCTTGGTACTATACAGGCTTGGTACTATATAGGCTTGGTACTATACAGGCTTGGTACTATACAGGCTTGGTACTATACAGGCTTGGTACTATATAGGCTTGGTACTATACAGGCTTGGTACTATACAGGCTTGGTACTATACAGGCTTGGTACTATATAGGCTTGGCTTGGTACTATATAGGCTTGGTACTATATAGGCTTGGTACTATATAGGCTTGGTACTATACAGGCTTGGTACTATGCAGGCTTGGTACTATGCAGGCTTGGTACTATACAGGCGTGGTACTATACAGGCTTGGTACTATATAGGCTTGGTACTATATAGACTTGGTACTATATAGGATTGGTACTATACAGGCTTGGTACTATATAGGCTTGGTACTATACAGGCTTGATACTATACAGGCTTGGTACTATATAGGCTTGGCTTGGTACTATATAGGCTTGGTACTATATAGGCTTGGTACTATATAGGCTTGGTACTATACAGGCTTGGTACTATGCAGGCTTGGTACTATACAGGATTGGTACTATATAGACTTGGTACTATACAGGCTTGGTACTATATATGCTTGGTACTATACAGGCTTAGTACTATACAGGATTGGTACTATACATGATTGGTACTATACAGGCTTGGTACTATACAGGCTTGGTACTATATAGGCTTGGTACTATACAGGCTTGGTACTATACAGGCTTGGTACTATACATGATTGGTACTATACATGATTGGTACTATACAGGCTTGGTACTATATAGGCTTGGTACTATACAGGCGTGGTACTATACAGGATTGGTACTATACAGGATTGGTACTATATAGGCGTGGTACTATACAGGCGTGGTACTATACAGGCTTGGTACTATACAGGCTTGGTACTATACAGGCGTGGTACTATACAGGCGTGGTACTATACAGGATTGGTACTATATAGGCATGGTACTATACAGGCTTGGTACTATACAGGCTTGGTACTATATAGGCTTGGTACTATACAGGCTTGGTACTATATAGGCTTGGTACTATACAGGCTTGGTACTATATAGGCTTGGTACTATACAGGCTTGGTACTATATAGGCTTGGTACTATACAGGCTTGGTACTATACAGGCTTGGTACTATATAGGCTTGGTACTATACAGGCTTGGTACTATATAGGGGCTTGGTACTATATAGGGGCTTGGTACTATATAGGCTTGGTACTATATTGGCTTGGTACTGTATAGGTTTGGTACTATACAGGTTTGGTACTATACAGGCTTGGTACTATACAGGCTTGGTACTATATAGGCTTGGTACTATATAGACTTGGTACTATACAGGCTTGGTACTATATAGGCTTGGTACTATACATGCGTGGTACTATATAGACTTGGTACTATACAGGCTTGGTACTATACAGGATTGGTACTATATAGACTTGGTACTATATAGGCTTCGTATAGGCTTGGTACTATATAGACTTGGTACTATACAGGCTTGGTACTATATAGGCTTGGTACTATATAGGCTTGGTACTATATAGACTTGGTACTATATAGGCTTGGTACTATACAGGCTTGGTACTATACAGGCTTGGTACTATATAGGCTTGGCTTGGTACTATATAGGCTTGGTACTATATAGGTTTGGTACTATGCAGGCTTGGTACTATACAGACTTGGTACTATACATGCTTGGTACTATACAGGCGTGGTACTATATAGACTTGGTACTATATAGGCTTGGTACTATATAGGCTTGGTACTATACAGGCTTGGTACTATACAGGCGTGGTACTATATAGGCTTGGTACTATACAGACTTGGTACTATATAGGCTTGGTACTATATAGGCTTGGTACTATACAGGCTTGGTACTATGCAGGCTTGGTACTATATAGACTTGGTACTATACAGGCTTGGTACTATATAGGCTTGGTACTATACAGGCTTGGTACTATACAGGCGTGGTACTATACAGGCATGGTACTATACAGGATTGGTACTATATAGACTTGGTACTATACAGGCTTGGTACTATACAGGCTTGGTACTATACAGGCTTGGTACTATACAGGCTTGGTACTATATAGGCTTGGCTTGGTACTATATAGGCTTGGTACTATATAGGCTTGGTACTATATAGGCTTGGTACTATACAGGCTTGGTACTATGCAGGCTTGGTACTATACAGGATTGGTACTATATAGACTTGGTACTATACAGGCTTGGTACTATATATGCTTGGTACTATACAGGCTTAGTACTACACAGGATTGGTACTATACATGATTGGTACTATACATGATTGGTACTATACAGGCTTGGTACTATACAGGCTTGGTACTATATAGGCTTGGTACTATACAGGCTTGGTACTATACAGGCTTGGTACTATACAGGATTGGTACTATACATGATTGGTACTATACAGGCTTGGTACTATATAGGCTTGGTACTATACAGGCGTGGTACTATACAGGATTGGTACTATACAGGATTGGTACTATATAGGCGTGGTACTATACAGGCGTGGTACTATACAGGCTTGGTACTATATAGGCTTGGTACTATATAGACTTGGTACTATACAGGCTTGGTACTATATAGGCTTGGTACTATATAGGCTTGGTACTATACAGGCTTGGTACTATATAGACTTGGTACTATATAGGCTTGGTACTATATAGGCTTGGTACTATATAGGTTTGGTACTATACAGGCTTGGTACTATACAGGCTTGGTACTATATAGGCTTGGTACTATATAGGCTTGGTACTAAATATGCTTGGTATTATACAGGCTTGGTACTATACAGGCTTGGCTTGGTACTATACAGGCTTGGTACTATATAGGCTTGGTACTATACAGGCTTGGTACTATATAGGTTTGGTACTATACAGGCTTGGTACTATATAGGCTTGGTACTATATATGTTTGGTACTATACAGGCTTGGTACTATACAGGCTTGGTACTATATAGGCTTGGTACTAAATATGCTATATACAGGCTTGGCTTGGTACTATATAGGTTTGGTACTATATATGCTTGGTACTACACAGGCTTGGTACTATATAGACTTGGTACTATACAGGCTTGGTACTATATAGACTTGGTACTATATAGATTTGGTACTATATAGGCTTGGTACTATATAGATTTGGTACTATATAGGCTTGGCTTGGTACTATACAGACTTGGTACTATACAGACTTGGTACTATATAGGCTTGGCTTGGTACTATACAGACTTGGTACTATATATACTTGGTACTATACAGGCTTGGTACTATACAGGCTTGGTACTATATAGGCTTGGTACTATATAGGCTTGGCTTGGTACTATAAAGGCTTGGTACTATATAGGCTTGGTACTATACAGGCTTGGTACTATACAGGCTTGGTACTATACAGGCTTGGTACTATATAGGCTTGGCTTGGTACTATATAGGCTTGGTACTATATAGGCTTGGTACTATGCAGGCTTGGTACTATACAGACTTGGTACTATACATGCTTGGTACTATACAGGCGTGGTACTATATAGACTTGGTACTATATAGGCTTGGTACTATATAGGCTTGGTACTATACAGGCTTGGTACTATACAGGCGTGGTACTATATAGGCTTGGTACTATACAGACTTGGTACTATATAGGCTTGGTACTATATAGGCTTGGTACTATATAGGCTTGGTACTATACAGGCTTGGTACTATGCAGGCTTGGTACTATATAGACTTGGTACTATACAGGCTTGGTACTATATAGGCTTGGTACTATACAGGCATGGTACTATACAGGCGTGGTACTATACAGGATTGGTACTATATAGACTTGGTACTATACAGGCTTGGTACTATATATGCTTGGTACTATACAGGCTTGGTACTATACAGGATTGGTACTATACATGATTGGTACTATACATGATTGGTACTATACAGGCTTGGTATTATACAGGCGTGGTACTATACAGGATTGGTACTATACAGGATTGGTACTATATAGGCGTGGTACTATACAGGCATGGTACTATACAGGCTTGGTACTATACAGGCTTGGTACTATACAGGCGTGGTACTATACAGGCATGGTACTATACAGGATTGGTACTATATAGGCATGGTACTATACAGGCTTGGTACTATACAGGCTTGGTACTATATAGGCTTGGTACTATACAGGCTTGGTACTATATAGGCTTGGTACTATACAGGCTTGGTACTATATAGGCTTGGTACTATACAGGCTTGGTACTATACAGGCTTGGTACTATACAGGCTTGGTACTATATAGGCTTGGTACTATACAGGCTTGGTACTATACAGGCTTGGTACTATACAGGCTTGGTACTATATAGGCTTGGCTTGGTACTATATAGGATTGGTACTATATAGGCTTGGTACTATATAGGCTTGGTACTATACAGGCTTGGTACTATGCAGGCTTGGTACTATGCAGGCTTGGTACTATACAGGCGTGGTACTATACAGGCTTGGTACTATATAGGCTTGGTACTATATAGACTTGGTACTATATAGGATTGGTACTATACAGGCTTGGTACTATATAGGCTTGGTTTGGTTGGTACTATACAGGCTTGGTACTATACAGGCTTGGTACTATATAGGCTTGGCTTGGTACTATATAGGCTTGGTACTATATAGGCTTGGTACTATATAGGCTTGGTACTATACAGGCTTGGTACTATGCAGGCTTGGTACTATACAGGATTGGTACTATATAGACTTGGTACTATACAGGCTTGGTACTATATATGCTTGGTACTATACAGGCTTAGTACTATACAGGATTGGTACTATACATGATTGGTACTATACATGATTGGTACTATACAGGCTTGGTATGGCTTGGTACTATACAGGCTTGGTACTATATAGGCTTGGTACTATACAGGCTTGGTACTATACAGGCTTGGTACTATACATGATTGGTACTATACATGATTGGTACTATACAGGCTTGGTACTATATAGGCTTGGTACTATACAGGCGTGGTACTATACAGGATTGGTACTATACAGGATTGGTACTATATAGGCGTGGTACTATACAGGCGTGGTACTATACAGGCTTGGTACTATACAGGCTTGGTACTATACAGGCGTGGTACTATACAGGCGTGGTACTATACAGGATTGGTACTATATAGGCATGGTACTATACAGGCTTGGTACTATACAGGCTTGGTACTATATAGGCTTGGTACTATACAGGCTTGGTACTATATAGGCTTGGTACTATACAGGCTTGGTACTATATAGGCTTGGTACTATACAGGCTTGGTACTATATAGGCTTGGTACTATACAGGCTTGGTACTATACAGGCTTGGTACTATATAGGCTTGGTACTATACAGGCTTGGTACTATATAGGGGCTTGGTACTATATAGGGGCTTGGTACTATATAGGCTTGGTACTATATTGGCTTGGTACTGTATAGGTTTGGTACTATACAGGTTTGGTACTATACAGGCTTGGTACTATACAGGCTTGGTACTATATAGGCTTGGTACTATATAGACTTGGTACTATACAGGCTTGGTACTATATAGGCTTGGTACTATACATGCTTGGTACTATATAGACTTGGTACTATACAGGCTTGGTACTATACAGGATTGGTACTATATAGACTTGGTACTATATAGGCTTTATAGGCTTGGTACTATATAGACTTGGTACTATACAGGCTTGGTACTATATAGGCTTGGTACTATATAGGCTTGGTACTATATAGACTTGGTACTATATAGGCTTGGTACTATACAGGCTTGGTACTATACAGGCTTGGTACTATATAGGCTTGGCTTGGTACTATATAGGCTTGGTACTATATAGGTTTGGTACTATGCAGGCTTGGTACTATACAGACTTGGTACTATACATGCTTGGTACTATACAGGCTTGGTACTATATAGACTTGGTACTATATAGGCTTGGTACTATATAGGCTTGGTACTATACAGGCTTGGTACTATATAGGCTTGGTACTATATAGGCTTGGTACTATACAGACTTGGTACTATATAGGCTTGGTACTATATAGGCTTGGTACTATACAGGCTTGGTACTATACAGGCTTGGTACTATACAGGCTTGGTACTATATAGGCTTGGTACTATATAGGCTTGGTACTATATAGGCTTGGTACTATATAGGCTTGGTACTATACAGGCTTGGTACTATACAGGCTTGGTACTATCAGGCTTGGTACTATACAGGCTTGGTACTATACAGGCTTGGTACTATATAGGCTTGGTACTATATAGACTTGGTACTATATAGGTTGGTACTATACAGGCTTGGTACTATATAGGCTTGGTACTATACAGGCTTGGTACTATACAGGCTTGGTACTATACAGGCTTGGTACTATATAGGCTTGGCTTGGTACTATATAGGCTTGGTACTATATAGGCTTGGTACTATATAGGCTTGGTACTATACAGGCTTGGTACTATACAGGCTTGGTACTATACAGGATTGGTACTATACAGGCTTGGTACTATACAGGCTTGGTACTATATAGGCTTGGTACTATACAGGCTTGGTACTATACAGGATTGGTACTATACAGGATTGGTACTATACAGGCTTGGTACTATACAGGCTTGGTACTATACAGGCTTGGTACTATACAGGCTTGGTACTATATAGGCTTGGTACTATACAGGCTTGGTACTATAAGGCTTGGTACTATACAGATTGGTACTATACATGATTGGTACTATACAGGCTTGGTACTATATAGGCTTGGTACTATACAGGCGTGGTACTATACAGGATTGGTACTATACAGGATTGGTACTATATAGGCGTGGTACTATACAGGCTGGTACTATACAGGCTTGGTACTATACAGGCTTGGTACTATACAGGCGGTACTATACAGGCTTGGTACTATACAGGATTGGTACTATATAGGCTTGGTACTATACAGGCTTGGTACTATACAGGCTTGGTACTATATAGGCTTGGTACTATACAGGCTTGGTACTATATAGGCTTGGTACTATACAGGCTTGGTACTATATAGGCTTGGTACTATATAGGCTTGGTACTATATAGGCTTGGTACTATATAGGCTTGGTACTATACAGGCTTGGTACTATATAGGCTTGGTACTATACAGGCTTGGTACTATATAGGGGCTTGGTACTATATAGGGGCTTGGTACTATATAGGCTTGGTACTATATTGGCTTGGTACTATATAGGTTTGGTACTATACAGGTTTGGTACTATACAGGCTTGGTACTATACAGGCTTGGTACTATATAGGCTTGGTACTATATAGACTTGGTACTATACAGGCTTGGTACTATATAGGCTTGGTACTATACATGCTTGGTACTATATAGACTTGGTACTATACAGGCTTGATACTATACGGGATTGGTACTATATAGACTTGTTACTATATAGGCTTGGTATAGGCTTGGTACTATATAGACTTGGTACTATATAGGCTTGGTACTATATAGGCTTGGTACTATATAGGCTTGGTACTATATAGACTTGGTACTATATAGGCTTGGTACTATACAGGCTTGGTACTATACAGGCTTGGTACTATATAGGCTTGGCTTGGTACTATATAGGCTTGGTACTATATAGGTTTGGTACTATGCAGGCTTGGTACTATACAGACTTGGTACTATACATGCTTGGTACTATACAGGCATGGTACTATATAGACTTGGTACTATATAGGCTTGGTACTATATAGGCTTGGTACTATACAGGCTTGGTACTATACAGGCATGGTACTATATAGGCTTGGTACTATACAGACTTGGTACTATATAGGCTTGGTACTATACAGGCTTGGTACTATGCAGGCTTGGTACTATATAGACTTGGTACTATACAGGCTTGGTACTATATAGGCTTGGTACTATACAGGCTTGGTACTATACAGGCGTGGTACTATACAGGCATGGTACTATACAGGATTGGTACTATATAGACTTGGTACTATACAGGCTTGGTACTATATATGCTTGGTACTATACAGGCTTGGTACTATACAGGATTGGTACTATACATGATTGGTACTATACATGATTGGTACTATACAGGCTTGGTACTATACAGGCTTGGTACTATATAGGCTTGGTACTATACAGGCTTGGTACTATACAGGATTGGTACTATACATGATTGGTACTATACAGGCTTGGTACTATATAGGCTTGGTACTATACAGGCGTGGTACTATACAGGATTGGTACTATACAGGATTGGTACTATATAGGCGTGGTACTATACAGGCGTGGTACTATACAGGCTTGGTACTATACAGGCGTGGTACTATACAGGTGTGGTACTATACAGGATTGGTACTATATAGGCGTGGTACTATACAGGCTTGGTACTATACAGGCTTGGTACTATATAGGCTTGGTACTATACAGGCTTGGTACTATACAGGCTTGGTACTATGTAGGCTTGGTACTATATAGGCTTGGTACTATATAGACTTGGTACTATATAGGCTTGGTACTATATAGGTTTGGTACTATACAGGCTTGGTACTACACAGGCTTGGTACAATATAGGTTTGGTACTATACAGGCTTGGTACTATATATGCTTGGTACTATACAGGCTTGGTACTATATAGGCTTGGTACTATATATGTGTGGTACTATACAGGCTTGGTACTATATAGGCTTGGTACTATATAGGTTTGGTACTATACAGGCTTGGTACTATATATGCTTGGTACTATACAGGCTTGGTACTATATAGGCTTGGTACTATATAGGCTTGGTACTATACAGGCTTGGTACTATATAGGCTTGGTACTATATAGGCTTGGTACTATACAGGCTTGGTACTATATAGGGGTGGTACTATATAGGCTTGGTACTATATAGGCTTGGTACTATACAGGCTTGGTACTATATAGGGTTGGTACTATATAGGCTTGGTACTATATTGGCTTGGTACTATATAGGTTTGGTACTATACAGGCTTGGTACTATACAGGCTTGGTACTATATAGGCTTGGTACTATATAGGCTTGGTACTATATAGACTTGGTACTATAGGCTTGGTACTATATAGACTTGGTACTATATAGACTTGGTACTATATAGGCTTGGTACTATACAGGCTTGGTACTATATAGGCTTGGTACTATATAGGCTTGGTACTATATAGGCTTGGTATTTAGGCTTGGTACTATATAGACTTGGTACTATATAGACTTGGTACTATATAGGCTTGGTACTATACAGGCTTGGTACTATACAGGTTTGGTACTATATAGGATTGGTACTATATAGGCTTGGTACTATACAGGCTTGGTACTATATAGGCTTGGTACTATATAGGCTTGGTACTATATAGACTTGGTACTATACAGGCTTGGTACTATATAGGCTTGGTACTATACAGGCTTGGTACTATACAGGCTTGGTACTATACAGGCTTGGTATTATACAGGATTGGTACTATATAGACTTGGTACTATATAGGATTGGTACTATACAGGCTTGGTACTATATAGACTTGGTACTATGCAGGCTTGGTACTATACAGGCTTGGTACTATATAGGCTTGGTACTATATAGACTTGGTACTATATAGGCGTGGTACTATACAGGCTTGGTACTATACAGGCGTGGTACTATACAGGCTTGGTACTATATAGGCTTGCTTCGTACTATATAGGATTGGTACTATACAGGCTTGGTACTATATAGGCGTGGTACTATACAGGCTTGGTACTATACAGGCTTGGTACTATACAGGCTTGGTACTATATAGGCTTGGTACTATACATGCTTGGTACTATATAGGCTTGGTACTATACAGGCTTGGTACTATATAGGCTTGGTACTATACAGGATCACAGGGATTCGGCACGTTTGGGGGTACTAGTATATATGTTTAACGAGCGTTCTGATTGGATTAAGATTATTCTTCATATAGAAAAAAACATCTTGTTACATTCTAATAATCCAATCAGAACGCTCGTTTCAACGCTCGTTTCAACGCGAATTGAGCTGCTTTAGAAATTTTCAAAACAAATTGAAAATGCTACGAAATCTCTTTTTGACGTACATTTTTGCCGAATAAACCGACACGTTAGTGGAAACACATTTTATTGATAATGTTATTCACAGTTAAAACTCTCTCGTCGAAGATTTTTTTTTGTTGCTGACAGAACCCGTGTCCTAGTATGGAAATGTGACCTGCTATGGCCAATGTCTTTGGCAATTGTTTGCAAAGTATACATGCATGCAGCTTAAAGTTGTGTTTTATTTGAAGAACAATATAAAGACTCGGGATTGGCGTTATATTTGGACAGCTTTGTACAACATTGTTTCAGATAGGGCCATTTTACTGATCGATGCGAAATCTGACATCCCACAGAGTAGAATCCCTGTACTTAAATATATATACTAGTACCCCCAAATGTGCCGAATCCCTGTGTACAGGATTGGTACTATATAGGCTTGCTTCGTACTATATAGGCTTGCTTGGTACTATATAGGCCTTGTCCACATGTCATCACATACCCACATCATGTGTGTTATGCAGTTGTTATATACAGTGCTGCTGTGCCCGATCACATACCCATATCATGTGTATTATACTACAGTGCTTTAATAATGTTCACTGTTAAAGCATCTAATCGGTCAAGAATAAACTAACTCCAGATATAATATGTACATGTATGTGAGATAACCCTAGTGATAACAGATCCTGGGCAATCTCATCTGCTTATAGTTTCAATATATCTTAAATCGTTGATTTAATTATCAAATGAATAAACTGAAGCTAAATAAATATGTATAAATACTTGTATGGTACTGGCCATTCCGTCTCACATAGCACTAAATTCACAAAATTGAGCAAAATCACAGATTTCACTATCTGCTTCAGACAACCCATCTTGGTCATGTGACTACTTTATGGGGTGTACAGATCACGTGACTCTCAAGTCTTGTACACGCTTACACGATATTGCATAAATAAAGCGTTTGAATGAGACACAAAATGGCTTCCTTAGTGAAAGAATTTCCAACTGGTAATTTTATACGAATTTTGTATATTAATATTGAAAATAATTCAATTGTTAGCTAATTACAGTTGTATTGCATTGATTGTAAGTGTACTGTAATAGGTGAAATGACGTGCAAGACAGCTATTCACAATCAGGCGGAAGTAACGTAGCGGCGTCGGTGGTTTTTGTTTCATTTTAACAGTTGTTTAAATTTTATGTCAAACCGCATGCGGGAAGCTAGCTATGTTTTTTGTGCAGGCTTAGCCAACATATGGCATTAACCAGTACTAAGCAATGTGTTCGAGCCCCGCTGGAGCCGTTACAATTGTGCCCTTAGGCGAGGAATTTAAATTCCACGTTGCCTCTTAGAACTCTCTCCCTCGTTGCGATGGATTCAATCAGGAATGATGCTCTACCACTGGTCGCTGGACCACATAACACCTTGGTATGGTCCAGTTGTAGAGTATCGGATTTCTAATCGAGGTGTCCCACATTCGCTACTCGTTTTGTAGAACATATTTAGTGTTCTTAACCCTTTCCCTCATAGAAGCACTTCTTGACGCCATTACCAATACCACATAATTTGACAAAGCATTAGTATTAGTTCATAATAAATTCCAGAATCTCGTGTAGTCCCAGTAATATCTATGGAGGTGGGATAGATATGGTGACTACTTATCCACTGCATGATAGCTAAATGGCTGTCGTTTGTATGGAGATATAATAGTATATTAACCTAAATCTCTATGAAGGAAAGGGTTAAGCAAGGCACCTAACAATAGTAACATACATTGCTTAGTACTTGTTATTTACTTATAGTGTGTCGGCTACGCATACCCAGGAAAACAAATCTTTAGTCCGTGCAAGGGGTTTACCATAAATGGAAAATAGAATATACCTGTGAGTTGAACATCACTGTAGATGTTGGCACACTAGCAATAACAACGCTGTCATAATGTACTCTTAATTGGACCCGAATAAAGAGTAATATATTGAACAGAAATCAAAATTTTCATGCCCCATCATAGCATAGCCTAGGAGTTACTAGAATGACCGAAATTCACCTATTATGACTGAAATACAATACACGAGTTTAATGATTTATTTGCAAATATAAAGGAGACATGCATGATATGTAACTGTCACCAAGTGCTGGACTTTTATATACTGAATCGTGTGTGTGTTTTACGTTTATCTATCGTCGCTACCGGTTACCCATATGAGCGACGCCACCTGAAGAGATTAATATTTTTAGATAATATATACTGAATCTGTCAATGTGACCTGGACTGCCAATAGCTGGTGGGTCTAAAACTGTCAACTGCAGAGGTTTTACTTTTGACAGTAATACAGGACATTTATTAGCTTTTGCTTCTTTTCTAAGACTATAATATAGTATTAGTCCCAGTCCGTACTCCAGTTACCTCCCCTGACATTTAGAAATGAACATGATAATAACGACCACATGTTGGACTATTGTAGTATTAACAGACACGATATCATGGTGCTTGATTGCTCACCACTTTTGTTTTGTGGATTAGTTTAGTACATTAAGCACATACAGTATGTTCATGTGACGTTGCCTTGATACTGCCATGTTTCTGGTACCGATATTTGGCACTGATACAGGGATAATTTTAGAGGGATGATGTGGACGAAATTGTCGCCCTAGGGACCTGACTTCGCCCTCTGGGGGCCCCACTTCTCCCTAAAAAAAATTTGGTTTTTACGATTTTCAAACAAAATTTTGTCTAGAAAGATACACTGGCCCATTATAAAGCACTCCCTCTATTCAAATGTTGTATTTAATGGTTGTACTGTGCATTTTAACCCTATTTTGCAGAAGTATATTAAAGAACACCATTTAAGGAAGCGATCACACGCTTTCTCACTTCTCACAAAAATGTTGACCTAGAATGAACCCTGTGATACTGTCATGTTTCCTGTACAGATATTTGGCATTGATACTACCATGTTTCTGGTACAGATATTTGGCACTGATATTGCCATGTTTCTGGTACCGATATTTGGCACTGATGCTGCCATGTTTCTGGTACAGATATTTGGCACTGATATTGCCATGTTTCTGGTACAGATATTTGGCACTGATACTACCATGTTTCTGGTACAGATATTTGGCACTGATACTACCATGTTTCTGGTACAGATATTTGGCATTGATACTGTCATGTTTCTGGTACAGATATTTGGCACTGATACTACCATGTTTCTGGTACTGATATTTGGCATTGATACTACCATGTTTCTGGTACAGATATTTGGCACTGATACTACCATGATGTTTCTGGTACCGATATTTGGCATTGATACTGCCATGTGTCTGGTACAGATATTTGGCACTGATACTACCATGTTTCTGGTACAGATATTTGGCCTGATACTACCATGTTTCTGGTACAGATATTTGGCACTGATACTACCATGTTTCCTGTACAGATATTTGGCACTGATACTACCATGTTTCTGGTACAGATATTTGGCACTGATACTACCATGTTTCTGGTACAGATATTTGGCACTGATACTACCATGTTTCCTGTACAGATATTTGGCACTGATACTACCATGTTTCTGGTACATATATTTGGCACTGATACTGCCATGTTTCTGGTACAGATATTTGACACTAATACTGCCATGTTTCTGGTACAGATATTTGGCCTGATAATGTCATGTTTCTGGTACCAATATTTGGCTCTGATATAATATTGAGAGAATTTTCTTCCAGGATATGCTGCTGCTGTAGAGTTGATTAATACTGTGCCCCCAGAGAAACTAACAGACTTGGTAAATGCTACACGACGTGTACTACTGTAGTATTATTAATTTTGCTTCAATAACAACATTTCATATTATGCTTCAATAACAGTTCATATTTTGCTTCAATAACAACAGTTCATATTTTGCTTCAATAACAACAGTTCATATTTTGCTTCAATAACAACAGTTCATATTTTGCTTCAATAACAACATTTCATATTTTGCTTCAATAACAACAGTTCATATTTTGCTTCAATAACAACATTTCATATTTTGCTTCAATAACAACAGTTCATATTTTGCTTCAATAACAACAGTTCATATTTTGCTTCAATAACAACAGTTCATATTTTGCTTCAATAACAACAGTTCATATTTTGCTTCAATAACAACATTTCATATTTTGCTTCAATAACAACATTTCATATTTTGTTTTTGCTTCAATAACAACAGTTCATATTTTGCTTCAATAACAACAGTTCATATTTTGCTTCAATAACAACAGTTCATATTTTGCTTCAATAACAACAGTTCATATTTTGCTTCAGTAACAACAGTTCATATTTTGCTTCAATAACAACAGTTGATGTTTTGCTTCAATAACAACAGTTCATATTTTGCTTCAATAACAACAGTTGATGTTTTGCTTCAGTAACAACAGTTCATATTTTGCTTTAATAACAACAGTTGATATTTTGCTTCAATAACAACAGTTCATATTTTGGTTCAATAACAACAGTTCATATTTTGGTTCAATAACAACAGTTCATATTTTGCTTCAATAACAACAGTTGATGTTTTGCTTCAATAACAACAGTTGATGTTTTGCTTCAATAACAACAGTTGATGTTTTACTTCAATAACAACAGTTCATATTTCGCTTCAATAACAACAGTTCATATTTTGCTTCAATAACAACAGTTCATATTTTGCTTCAATAACAACAGTTGATGTTTTGCTTCAATAACAACATTTCATATTTTGCTTCAATACCAACAGTTGATGATTTGCTTCAATAACAGTTCATATTTTGCTTCAATAACAACAGTTCATATTTTGCTTCAATAACAACAGTTCATATTTTGGTTCAATAACAACAGTTGATGTTTTGCTTCAATAACAACAGTTCATATATTGCTTCAATAACAACAGTTCATGTTTTGCTTCAATAACAACAGTTGATGTTTTGCTTCAATAACAACAGTTGATGTTTCGCTTCAATTACAACAGTTGATGTTTTGCTTCAATAACAACAGTTTATGTTTTGCTTCAATAACAACAGTTGATTTTTTGCTTCAATAACAACAGTTCATATTTTGCTTCAATAACAACAGTTCATATTTTGCTTCAATAACAACAATTGATATTTTGCTTCAATAACAACAGTTCATATTTTGCTTCAATAACAACAGTTGATGTTTTGCTTCAATGACAACAGTTCATATTTTGCTTCAATAACAACAATTGATATTTTGCTTCAATAACAACAGTTCATATTTTGGTTCAATAACAACAGTTGATGTTTTACTTCAATAACAACTGTTCATATTTTGCTTCAATAACAACAGTTGATGTTTTGCTTCAATAACAACAGTTGATGTTTTGCTTCAATAACAACAGTTGATGTTTTACTTCAATAACAACGGTTCATATTTTGCTTCAATAACAACAGTTGATGTTTTGCTTCAATAACAACAGTTGATGTTTTGGTTCAATAACAACTGTTCATATTTTGCTTTAATAACAACATTTGATGTTTTGCTTCAATAACAACAGTTGATGTTTTGGTTCAATAACAACAGTTGATATTTTGCTTCAATAACAACAGTTGATATTTTGCTTCAATAACAACAGTTGATGTTTTGATTCAATAACAACAGTTGATGTTTTGCTTCAATAACAATGGTTCATATTTTGCTTCAATAACAACAGTTGATGTTTTGCTTCAATAACAACAGTTGATAATTTGCTTCAATAACAACAGTTGATGTTTTGCTTCAATAACAACTGTTCATATTTTGCTTCAATAACAACAATTGATATTTTGCTTCAATAACAACAGTTCATATTTTGGTTCAATAACAACAGTTGATGTTTTGCTTCAATAACAACTGTTCATATTTTGCTTCAATAACAACAGTTGATGTTTTGCTTCAATAACAACTGTTCATATTTTGCTTCAATAACAACAGTTGATGTTTTGCTTCAATAACAACAGTTCATATTTTGCTTCGATAACAACAGTTGATGTTTTACTTCAATAACAACTGTTCATATTTTGCTTCAATAACAACAGTTGATGTTTTGCTTCAATATGTTTTGCTTCAATAACAACAGTTGATGTTTTACTTCAATAACAACTGTTCATATTTTGCTTCAATAACAACAGTTGATGTTTTACTTCAATAACAACAGTTCATATTTTGCTTCAATAACAACAGTTCATATTTTGCTTCAGTAACAACAGTTCATATTTTGCTTCAATAACAACAGTTGATGTTTTGCTTCAATAACAACAGTTCATATTTTGCTTCAATAACAACAGTTGATGTTTTGCTTCAGTAACAACAGTTCATATTTTGCTTTAATAACAACAGTTGATATTTTGCTTCAATAACAACAGTTCATATTTTGGTTCAATAACAACAGTTCATATTTTGGTTCAATAACAACAGTTCATATTTTGCTTCAATAACAACAGTTGATGTTTTGCTTCAATAACAACAGTTGATGTTTTGCTTCAATAACAACAGTTGATGTTTTACTTCAATAACAACAGTTCATATTTCGCTTCAATAACAACAGTTCATATTTTGCTTCAATAACAACAGTTCATATTTTGCTTCAATAACAACAGTTGATGTTTTGCTTCAATAACAACATTTCATATTTTGCTTCAATACCAACAGTTGATGATTTGCTTCAATAACAGTTCATATTTTGCTTCAATAACAACAGTTCATATTTTGCTTCAATAACAACAGTTCATATTTTGGTTCAATAACAACAGTTGATGTTTTGCTTCAATAACAACAGTTCATATATTGCTTCAATAACAACAGTTCATGTTTTGCTTCAATAACAACAGTTGATGTTTTGCTTCAATAACAACAGTTGATGTTTCGCTTCAATTACAACAGTTGATGTTTTGCTTCAATAACAACAGTTTATGTTTTGCTTCAATAACAACAGTTGATGTTTTGCTTCAATAACAACAGTTCATATTTTGCTTCAATAACAACAGTTCATATTTTGCTTCAATAACAACAATTGATATTTTGCTTCAATAACAACAGTTCATATTTTGCTTCAATAACAACAGTTGATGTTTTGCTTCAATGACAACAGTTCATATTTTGCTTCAATAACAACAATTGATATTTTGCTTCAATAACAACAGTTCATATTTTGGTTCAATAACAACAGTTGATGTTTTGCTTCAATAACAACAGTTCATATTTTGCTTCAATAACAACAGTTGATGTTTTGCTTCAATAACAACAGTTGATGTTTTGCTTCAATAACAACAGTTGATGTTTTACTTCAATAACAACGGTTCATATTTTGCTTCAATAACAACAGTTGATGTTTTGCTTCAATAACAACAGTTGATGTTTTGGTTCAATAACAACTGTTCATATTTTGCTTTAATAACAACATTTGATGTTTTGCTTCAATAACAACAGTTGATGTTTTGGTTCAATAACAACAGTTGATATTTTGCTTCAATAACAACAGTTGATATTTTGCTTCAATAACAACAGTTGATGTTTTGATTCAATAACAACAGTTGATGTTTTGCTTCAATAACAATGGTTCATATTTTGCTTCAATAACAACAGTTGATGTTTTGCTTCAATAACAACAGTTGATAATTTGCTTCAATAACAACAGTTGATGTTTTGCTTCAATAACAACTGTTCATATTTTGCTTCAATAACAACAATTGATATTTTGCTTCAATAACAACAGTTCATATTTTGGTTCAATAACAACAGTTGATGTTTTGCTTCAATAACAACTGTTCATATTTTGCTTCAATAACAACAGTTGATGTTTTGCTTCAATAACAACTGTTCATATTTTGCTTCAATAACAACAGTTGATGTTTTGCTTCAATAACAACAGTTCATATTTTGCTTCAATAACAACAGTTGATGTTTTACTTCAATAACAACTGTTCATATTTTGCTTCAATAACAACAGTTGATGTTTTGCTTCAATATGTTTTGCTTCAATAACAACAGTTGATGTTTTACTTCAATAACAACTGTTCATATTTTGCTTCAATAACAACAGTTGATGTTTTACTTCAATAACAACATTTCATATTTTGCTTCAATAACAACAGTTCATATTTTGCTTCAATAACAACAGTTCATATTTTGCTTCAATAACAACAGTTCATATTTTGCTTCAATAACAACATTTCATATTTTGCTTCAATAACAAGTTCATATTTTGCTTCAATAACAACAGTTCATATTTTGCTTCAATAACAACAGTTCATATTTTGCTTCAATAACAACAGTTGATGTTTTGCTTCAATAACAACAGTTGATGTTTTGCTTCAATAACAACAGTTCATATTTTGCTTCAATAACAACATTTCATATTTTGCTTCAATAACAACAGTTCATATTTTGCTTCAATAACAACAGTTCATATTTTGCTTCAATAACAACAGTTGATGTTTTGCTTCAATAACAACAGTTCATATTTTGCTTCAATAACAACAGTTCATATTTTGCTTCAATAACAACAGTTGATGTTATGCTTCAGTAACAACAGTTCATATTTTGGTTCAATAACAACAGTTGATGTTTTGCTTCAGTAACAACAGTTCATATTTTGCTTTAATAACAACAGTTGATGTTTTGCTTCAATAACAACAGTTCATATTTTGGTTCAATAACAACATTTCATATTTTGGTTCAATAACAACAGTTCATATTTTGCTTCAATAACAACAGTTGATGTTTTGCTTCAATAACAACAGTTGATGTTTTGCTTCAATAACAACAGTTGATGTTTTACTTCAATAACAACAGTTCATATTTCGCTTCAATAACAACAGTTCATATTTTGCTTCAATAACAACAGTTCATATTTTGCTTCAATACCAACAGTTGATGTTTTGCTTCAATAACAGTTCATATTTTACTTCAATAACAACAGTTCATATTTTGCTTCAATAACAACAGTTCATATTTTGGTTCAATAACAACAGTTGATGTTTTGCTTCAATAACAACAGTTCATATATTGCTTCAATAACAACAGTTCATGTTTTGCTTCAATAACAACAGTTGATGTTTTGCTTCAATAACAACAGTTGATGTTTCGCTTCAATTACAACAGTTGATGTTTTGCTTCAATAACAACAGTTTATGTTTTGCTTCAATAACAACAGTTGATGTTTTGCTTCAATAACAACAGTTCATATTTTGCTTCAATAACAACAGTTCATATTTTGCTTCAATAACAACAATTGATATTTTGCTTCAATAACAACAGTTCATATTTTGCTTCAATAAGAACAGTTGATGTTTTGCTTCAATGACAACAGTTCATATTTTGCTTCAATAACAACAATTGATATTTTGCTTCAATGACAACAGTTCATATTTTGGTTCAATAACAACAGTTGATGTTTTGCTTCAATATTTTTGGTTCAATAACAACAGTTGATGTTTTGCTTCAATATGTTTTGCTTCAATAACAACAGTTCATATTTTGCTTCAATAACAACAGTTCATATTTTGCTTCAATAACAACAATTGATATTTTGCTTCAATAACAACAGTTCATATTTTGCTTCAATAACAACAGTTGATGTTTTGCTTCAATGACAACAGTTCATATTTTGCTTCAATAACAACAATTGATATTTTGCTTCAATAACAACAGTTGATGTTTTGGTTCAATAACAACTGTTCATATTTTGCTTTAATAACAACAGTTGATGTTTTGCTTCAATAACAACAGTTGATGTTTTGGTTCAATAACAACAGTTGATATTTTGCTTCAATAACAACAGTTGATATTTTGCTTCAATAACAACAGTTGATGTTTTGATTCAATAACAACAGTTGATGTTTTGCTTCAATATGTTTTGCTTCAATAACAACAGTTGATGTTTTGCTTCAATAACAACAGTTGATGTTTTACTTCAATAACAACTGTTCATATTTTGCTTCAATAACAACAGTTGATGTTTTGCTTCAATATGTTTTGCTTCAATAACAACAGTTGATGTTTTGCTTCAATAACAACAGTTGATATTTTGCTTCAATAACAACAGTTGATGTTTTGCTTCAATAACAACAGTTCATATTTTGCTTCAATAACAACAGTTCATATTTTGCTTCAATAACAACAGTTCATATTTTGCTTCAATAACAACAGTTCATATTTTGCTTCAATAACAACAGTTCATATTTTGCTTCAATAACAACAGTTCATATTTTGCTTCAGTAACAACAGTTCATATTTTGCTTCAATAACAACAGTTGATGTTTTGCTTCAATAACAACAGTTGATGTTTTGCTTCAATAACAACAGTTGATGTTTTACTTCAATAACAACAGTTCATATTTCGCTTCAATAACAACAGTTCATATTTTGCTTCAGTAACAACAGTTCATATTTTGCTTCAATAACAACAGTTGATGTTTTGCTTCAATAACAACAGTTCATATTTTGCTTCAATAACAACAGTTGATGTTTTGCTTCAGTAACAACAGTTCATATTTTGCTTTAATAACAACAGTTGATGTTTTGCTTCAATAACAACAGTTGATGTTTTGCTTCAATAACAACAGTTGATGTTTTACTTCAATAACAACAGTTCATATTTCGCTTCAATAACAACAGTTCATATTTTGCTTCAATAACAACAGTTGATGTTTTGCTTCAATAACAACAGTTGATGTTTTGCTTCAATAACAACATTTCATATTTTGCTTCAATACCAACAGTTGATGATTTGCTTCAATAACAGTTCATATTTTGCTTCAATAACAACAGTTCATATTTTGCTTCAATAACAACAGTTCATATTTTGGTTCAATAACAACAGTTGATGTTTTGCTTCAATAACAACAGTTCATATATTGCTTCAATAACAACAGTTCATGTTTTGCTTCAATAACAACAGTTGATGTTTTGCTTCAATAACAACAGTTGATGTTTCGCTTCAATTACAACAGTTGATGTTTTGCTTCAATAACAACAGTTTATGTTTTGCTTCAATAACAACAGTTGATGTTTTGCTTCAATAACAACAGTTCATATTTTGCTTCAATAACAACAGTTCATATTTTGCTTCAATAACAACAATTGATATTTTGCTTCAATAACAACAGTTCATATTTTGCTTCAATAACAACAGTTGATGTTTTGCTTCAATGACAACAGTTCATATTTTGCTTCAATAACAACAATTGATATTTTGCTTCAATAACAACAGTTCATATTTTGGTTCAATAACAACAGTTGATGTTTTACTTCAATAACAACTGTTCATATTTTGCTTCAATAACAACAGTTGATGTTTTGCTTCAATAACAACAGTTGATGTTTTGCTTCAATAACAACAGTTGATGTTTTACTTCAATAACAACGGTTCATATTTTGCTTCAATAACAACAGTTGATGTTTTGCTTCAATAACAACAGTTGATGTTTTGGTTCAATAACAACTGTTCATATTTTGCTTTAATAACAACATTTGATGTTTTGCTTCAATAACAACAGTTGATGTTTTGGTTCAATAACAACAGTTGATATTTTGCTTCAATAACAACAGTTGATATTTTGCTTCAATAACAACAGTTGATGTTTTGATTCAATAACAACAGTTGATGTTTTGCTTCAATAACAATGGTTCATATTTTGCTTCAATAACAACAGTTGATGTTTTGGTTCAATAACAACAGTTGATAATTTGCTTCAATAACAACAGTTGATGTTTTGCTTCAATAACAACTGTTCATATTTTGCTTCAATAACAACAATTGATATTTTGCTTCAATAACAACAGTTCATATTTTGGTTCAATAACAACAGTTGATGTTTTGCTTCAATAACAACTGTTCATATTTTGCTTCAATAACAACAGTTGATGTTTTGCTTCAATAACAACTGTTCATATTTTGCTTCAATAACAACAGTTGATGTTTTGCTTCAATAACAACAGTTCATATTTTGCTTCAATAACAACAGTTGATGTTTTACTTCAATAACAACTGTTCATATTTTGCTTCAATAACAACAGTTGATGTTTTGCTTCAATATGTTTTGCTTCAATAACAACAGTTGATGTTTTACTTCAATAACAACTGTTCATATTTTGCTTCAATAACAACAGTTGATGTTTTACTTCAATAACAACATTTCATATTTTGCTTCAATAACAACAGTTCATATTTTGCTTCAATAACAACAGTTCATATTTTGCTTCAATAACAACAGTTCATATTTTGCTTCAATAACAACATTTCATATTTTGCTTCAATAACAACAGTTCATATTTTGCTTCAATAACAACAGTTCATATTTTGCTTCAATAACAACAGTTCATATTTTGCTTCAATAACAACAGTTGATGTTTTGCTTCAATAACAACAGTTGATGTTTTGCTTCAATAACAACAGTTCATATGTTGCTTCAATAACAACATTTCATATTTTGCTTCAATAACAACAGTTGATGTTTTGCTTCAATAACAACAGTTCATATGTTGCTTCAATAACAACATTTCATATTTTGCTTCAATAACAACAGTTCATATTTTGCTTCAATAACAACAGTTCATATTTTGCTTCAATAACAACAGTTGATGTTTTGCTTCAATAACAACAGTTCATATGTTGCTTCAATAACAACATTTCATATTTTGCTTCAATAACAACAGTTCATATTTTGCTTCAATAACAACAGTTCATATTTTGCTTCAATAACAACAGTTGATGTTTTGCTTCAATAACAACAGTTCATATGTTGCTTCAATAACAACATTTCATATTTTGCTTCAATAACAACAGTTCATATTTTGCTTCAATAACAACAGTTCATATTTTGCTTCAATAACAACAGTTGATGTTTTGCTTCAATAACAACAGTTCATATTTTGCTTCAATAACAACAGTTCATATTTTGCTTCAATAACAACAGTTCATATTTTGCTTCAATAACAACAGTTCATATTTTGCTTCAATAACAACATTTCATATTTTGCTTCAATAACAACAGTTCATATTTTGCTTCAATAACAACAGTTCATATTTTGCTTCAATAACAACAGTTCATATTTTGCTTCAATAACAACAGTTGATGTTTTGCTTCAATAACAACAGTTGATGTTTTGCTTCAATAACAACAGTTCATATTTTGCTTCAATAACAACATTCATATTTTGCTTCAATAACAACAGTTGATGTTTTGCTTCAATAACAACAGTTCATATGTTGCTTCAATAACAACATTTCATATTTTGCTTCAATAACAACAGTTCATATTTTGCTTCAATAACAACAGTTCATATTTTGCTTCAATAACAACAGTTGATGTTTTGCTTCAATAACAACAGTTCATATTTTGCTTCAATAACAACAGTTCATATTTTGCTTCAATAACAACAGTTGATGTTATGCTTCAGTAACAACAGTTCATATTTTGGTTCAATAACAACAGTTGATGTTTTGCTTCAGTAACAACAGTTCATATTTTGCTTTAATAACAACAGTTGATGTTTTGCTTCAATAACAACAGTTCATATTTTGGTTCAATAACAACATTTCATATTTTGGTTCAATAACAACAGTTCATATTTTGCTTCAATAACAACAGTTGATGTTTTGCTTCAATAACAACAGTTGATGTTTTGCTTCAATAACAACAGTTGATGTTTTACTTCAATAACAACAGTTCATATTTCGCTTCAATAACAACAGTTCATATTTTGCTTCAATAACAACAGTTCATATTTTGCTTCAATACCAACAGTTGATGTTTTGCTTCAATAACAGTTCATATTTTACTTCAATAACAACAGTTCATATTTTGCTTCAATAACAACAGTTCATATTTTGGTTCAATAACCAACAGTTGATGTTTTGCTTCAATAACAACAGTTCATATATTGCTTCAATAACAACAGTTCATGTTTTGCTTCAATAACAACAGTTGATGTTTTGCTTCAATAACAACAGTTGATGTTTCGCTTCAATTACAACAGTTGATGTTTTGCTTCAATAACAACAGTTTATGTTTTGCTTCAATAACAACAGTTGATGTTTTGCTTCAATAACAACAGTTCATATTTTGCTTCAATAACAACAGTTCATATTTTGCTTCAATAACAACAATTGATATTTTGCTTCAATAACAACAGTTCATATTTTGCTTCAATAAGAACAGTTGATGTTTTGCTTCAATGACAACAGTTCATATTTTGCTTCAATAACAACAATTGATATTTTGCTTCAATGACAACAGTTCATATTTTGGTTCAATAACAACAGTTGATGTTTTGCTTCAATATGTTTTGCTTCAATAACAACAGTTCATATTTTGCTTCAATAACAACAGTTCATATTTTGCTTCAATAACAACAGTTCATATTTTGCTTCAATAACAACAGTTCATATTTTGCTTCAATAACAACAGTTCATATTTTGCTTCAATAACAACAGTTCATATTTTGCTTCAATAACAACAGTTCATATTTTGCTTCAATAACAACAGTTGATGTTTTGCTTCAATAACAACAGTTCATATTTTGCTTTAATAACAACAGTTGATGTTTTGCTTCAATAACAACAGTTCATATTTTGGTTCAATAACAACAGTTGATATTTTGCTTCAATAACAACAGTTCATATTTTGCTTCAATAACAACAGTTGATGTTTTGATTCAATAACAACAGTTGATGTTTTGCTTCAATAACAACAGTTGATGTTTTGCTTCAATAACAACAGTTGATGTTTTGCTTCAATAACAACAGTTCATATTTTGCTTCAATAACAACAGTTCATATTTTGCTTCAATAACAGTTGATGTTTTGCTTCAATAACAGTTCATATTTTGCTTCAATAACAACAGTTCATATTTTGCTTCAATAACAACAGTTCATATTTTGCTTCAATAACAACAGTTGATGTTTTGCTTCAATAACAACAGTTCATATTTTGCTTCAATAACAACAGTTCATATTTTGCTTCAATAACAACAGTTGATGTTTTGCTTCAATAACAACAGTTGATGTTTTGCTTCAATTACAACAGTTGATGTTTTGCTTCAATAACAACAGTTTATGTTTTGCTTCAATTACAACAGTTGATGTTTTGCTTCAATAACAACAGTTTATGTTTTGCTTCAATAACAACAGTTGATGTTTTGCTTCAATAACAACAGTTGATATTTTGCTTCGATAACAACAGTTCATATTTTGCTTCAATAAGAACAGTTGATGTTTTGCTTCAATGACAACAGTTCATATTTTGCTTCAATAACAACAGTTGATGTTTTGCTTCAATGACAACAGTTCATATTTTGCTTCAATAACAACAATTGATATTTTGCTTCAATGACAACAGTTCATATTTTGGTTCAATAACAACAGTTGATGTTTTGCTTCAATATGTTTTGCTTCAATAACAACAGTTCATATTTTGCTTCAATAACAACAGTTTTTTTGTTTATTGATATTTTGCTTCAATAACAACAGTTCATATTTTGCTTCAATAACAACAGTTGATGTTTTGCTTCAATGACAACAGTTCATATTTTGCTTCAATAACAACAATTGATATTTTGCTTCAATAACAACAGTTGATGTTTTGGTTCAATAACAACTGTTCATATTTTGCTTTAATAACAACAGTTGATGTTTTGCTTCAATAACAACAGTTGATGTTTTGGTTCAATAACAACAGTTGATATTTTGCTTCAATAACAACAGTTGATATTTTGCTTCAATAACAACAGTTGATGTTTTGATTCAATAACAACAGTTGATGTTTTGCTTCAATATGTTTTGCTTCAATAACAACAGTTGATGTTTTACTTCAATAACAACTGTTCATATTTTGCTTCAATAACAACAGTTGATGTTTT